>CM023615.1:7175506-7340506 GCA_013358685.1 Antennarius maculatus
TTGAGACCTCTCAGTCAACTGTGTCCAATTAGCCTGATGAGTCTAAATGACTTTAACATCCTATCCTGCCACAACTTGGCCAATAGTTGTCAGTTTAGCATCACAAGCCGGCCAATTGGCCACTTAGCCCAGCTCTGACCCAGGAGCAGTGATGTTTAACATTTCAGTCAATCTCTATTCAAAGGCATCCAAGACAGAGAAGGAGGATGGAGTGAAGACTTTCACAGATAAGATCTGCTCTGTATCTGGATACATCTGGACATCTAGATCAGTGCTAATGTCAACATACATGGACATAAATCTTATTTACATTGTACGAATAGGACCTATGAGTACTTTATGTTGATCTTCATATAATTCCAACAGGGTTAATAGTGGTTTTACTGAGCATTAAATTAATGCAACATGTTCTCATTCGAGGTCTTCTAGCATCACTGCTGAGTCATATCCCTCAGCATCTTTACACATCTCTCTGTGTGTGAAACACAGAAAGTCAGATATGATTTGATTCTGCTAGAACTACCGCACAAAAATAAAAATAAAGCATTGGTGTTTGTTTTCCCCAGGGCAACAAACCCTCAGACTTGTGGGTGAAGGGACTGTGTGGGGACCACCACTAAACCCTGACCTCCAGCTCTCCTGTGTCATCCGATAAACCTGATTGTAAAGTTTCAACCATAATATACAAAAAAAAAGGTTTTCTAATCCTTTTAGAATAACAATTTATTTCAAATTGTTTATCATTAAAAAAAAAACAGAATTGCAATTGTTCTAAATTTAATACCAGCGACACATTTGAATGAATTTGGGCCAAGGGTTACAAAAGACTCACCAGTGATGATGGCTGAGCTTCGCCTCTGCGAACTGCCTACCTGGACTCAGGAAACCTTTTAAAGCTCTTGTTTGTTTAGAGTGTTCAACTACAAATTATTTATTTTATTCAGGTTTTTCACAATGTCCTAACTGTCTCTACATCATGCAGAGAGCTGTCATTCATACTAGACGGATTCACTGAAACACTGACATGACAAACACAATGCTTCTGGGAATAATGACAACAACTCAATATAAATGGTAAATATGAAAAAAGATAATAGAAACATTTCTAGAAACTTTTTTACACAGTCTGAAGATTGAAAAGGTGGTACTATATTTTTGGCTGGAGTAGAAGACATATATTTATTTGCTTGTTTATTTCGTTCCGGGTCTGCATTATGCTTCATGGGAAGCATAATGCTTCATGAATTTGACTTTAAACAGTTAACCTTAATGAGGACCAGAAAGTTCTTGGCTGGGAAAGTTACCATCATAACAGAATGAAAATCCTCAGGATATTAGGTGAAATGAACAATATATTCCAGTTCACAGATTGCTATGTTGGATTATGGGTTGGGACCCAAAATGGGTCGCAGGCCCGCCGGTTTCCACATGACAAGAAAGCTCGTATGAATTAATGACCCTGGATCTCAGGGGGAAAAAGAAATTTGGTCCTTTTAGCTGAAAACTTTTAAGAACTTTCCTTCTCAAATACTCTGTATTATATAGTGAGGGAAGAGTGGTGGGCTTTGAGCTTAACCTGTAACCACAGCGTGACTTCAAAGGGATCACGGTACACTAATAGGTTAAAGCCTGATGTAATCTTAATCAGAAACAGACCAGACTAAACGAATGAAGAGAAACAGATGGATGGAGCTAGATTAAGTGTGACTGACCACAAACAGAGAGAGAGAGAGAGAAAAAGGGTGACAGAGGCAGAAATGAAATGGTTTGAAGGGGAAGGTGGGTGGGTGGGGGCAAAAACACAATGAGGTAAGGCTGCAAAGGACAGAAAGAAAACACACATATGAAAGACAACCAGGGGATGGCAAGAGGAAAAGGATGAAGAAATAGAGGTTAAAAAGAAGATAAGTGTTAGGTTTGTCCTGGGAGGAAGAGAAATGGAAAGAAGTGTGAGAGGGAGCAATAGACAAATGCATGACAGCGTATCCAACCCTTACAGTAGGGAAGGTATCCATCCACTGACCGCAGCCTCCAGGCCAGATGAAGTGTGACCGTCTGGTGGTCGGACTGGACCTGAAGATTTTCCGCTGTTGCAAAACACTTCCTGCCTGCTGTTTTCATGTAATGTGACCGCTCACAGTTTGCTCCCCTGCCATATTTTAAGTTGTACAATATGTTATTTCTATGTTACTTCTTATGCCCACAGATTAGACTCTTGGCTCTCCAGGCCCTCCAGCCTTGGACAGACTCCACATAAGCAAATAATGATTGGACTGTCCAACATGTGTTAGTCTTCAATTTGAGTGGTGCTCTCCATGGGGGAAGTCTGGGCAAGAATGATGATGATCTGAACTACAATCATATCTGACAAGGTGATGTGGTGTTCCTGTGTTCTCTTAAAGGAGCTCTGCTTGATGAGTTGATGAGGTGGAGTTTTGCCAAGAGAATCGATGAACCAAAAGGGAATTAAAAAAGAGATATTAATCTTAACTTTAGGGGAGAAACTTTCTCTTTCATTAAATTGCTACATCTTATCAATAAAACACAGCATTTAGCCTCTCAGACATTTTCATTAACAAGCCAAACCAAACACTTGATGAATTTTTAAAACTCCTAAATCTTTGAAAAATATTGGCGCTCCATTAAATCTTTACCCCAGTTTTGCTCATTCCTGTCCCATTCACAAACTCTGCTGCCGGCTCGGGTTTCGGCTCCTTGTGTGCCAGAGACCTGTCTGTGGCTGCTGTGGTATTCCACGCTGGATGAGTCATGTCTGGTGGTTATTATGGGCAGGGGTTTGGCTCTCTCCCCCCCCCCCGTCTCTCACCCCGTCTAGTGGCAGCAGACAATATTACATCTTTTTTTGAACCTGGTCCAACCAGGCTGACGAAGAAGAGGATCTCAGTTTACCAGGCTAGATGAGTTAAGGACACATACTTGTTTCATGATGTAAGACAGTGTTGACCTAACTTCATGCATTTTTGAAAGTTTTGCTGAGGCCAAACATATAAACCTGTAACTCTTGACATAATAATTAAAGTTAAATATGAGTTTAAGGTGTTTGTCGGTCAAACACTGTGAGTCTCATACTCAGTCTCCTTGTCAGTTATCAAATGAGTGGAATCTTTCTTTAACCAAACAGCTTCACCTGAACTGATGTTTGACGGCCCACTTAACTAACATTTCTGTGGTGGAGTGGAAAATTAGCTTATTGAGGACATTTGGTGAATGCATGCAAAATATTTCTGACACTGGAGGCCAGTGTACTCCATTACTTACAAACGAGTTGTATTTCTATCCTTTGAAGGTAGTTATTTTAGAGAATTAGGAAATTCCCTAAAATAACTATTTTTCTTGGTGAGGAAAAAATGGACAGCTCAAGTCTGCTCAGTGAAAGTCAAGCTATCAGAGTTGGGGGGGGTAGGAGGGTGTAAAGCCTTGTACAAAGAAAGTCTAACAAAAAACGCCACGCAGTAAAAAGTTCCCACTTCTTCAAACAGCATATACAAGCCACAAACATCAAATATGCCAAGGGTTATATGTGGAAAGCTTCAATTTTGTAATAACTCTTTAATAAAACTTGAAAACAAATGACAGTGAAACTAGTCTGTGTCACATAGTTTATGTTGATTCTTCCTCAGCTTCACATTTACAACATTTACCCAAGACAATGCAGCCCATGTCTGAACACCATGCAACAAACGATCTACTCAAAGGTTTAACATGTGGTCATGGATGCCTGACCAATAGACAGGAAGTGGTGTGACTGGTCATAAGGGTCTAAATTAGTGTGAAAAAGTGATAAAATAAAGACAATTTAAAAAAAATACTGTCTTCTTTTCTTTAAACTATAAATTGCATGTAGATGCTACCTCCCATCTACCTGAAAGGAACCATTAACAGGCTGTAGCTTACCTTAGCATGAAGACCAAAAATAAGAACATGCAGCTTAGCTCTGTTCACAGCAGCTATGTTCCATCTAGCGTCTCCGAAGGTCAGTCACTGACAGATCATTCCCTCAAACTCACCTGAACTTCTTGGGGTCCTGCTATCATTGTGAGGTCACCAGGCAACAAGAGTGTGGGCAATAAATAGTATTCTCATTTTAAACAATTTTATAATGAACAATGTACAAGTTTAGTTAATTTATGTATTAATTTACTTCTCTAAATTGTCATAAATCAGCATTTTGTTGGAGTGTGAGACAATATGAAAGACAGTTTGCAGAAAAAGAGACTCGTTCAAAAGAATCATTGGACAACAACGGATAAAACCCCCAAAATAAAATCAGTAGTGCAGTAGGGCTTTTTTCTACTTGGGAATCTCGATTCCAGCCTTCAGTGGCAAAAACTTTCCCCCTCTGTATTACCTGAAAACGGAATTCCGTTTTCAAGTATGAGTAAAAACCATTTCCTGGTTGAGGCTGAGAGAGAACATGTGTGTCGTCTGTATGTATTAGAGAGCAAGGCAGTGTGTGGGTGTCTGTGTGTGTGTGCGCTTTGTGCGCCTGTGATGGTTTTACCATGAGCACCGTCCCCGTGTGGAGCTAAATGAAGTCCGATATGAAGGAAACTGTCAGGTCCGGACTACTGTCGGAAACCCTCCTTCTGTTACCTCCTCCTCCCTTTCCTCTTCGTCCTACCTTTTAAACCTGAGGATTATAGGAGGACATCCAGGTTATTTGTAATGTTATTAAGTTTTTGACATGTAATTTTGAAATTGCACTGTGCCATTTGGTAATTATTAAGACCAAATGTTTTCTTATATCACTGCTAATACAAAGTAATGTTTCTGTTTATGCCACTCAAGGTAGAGATAATAAACAGCATGAAGGTAAGACTTTAAACTAAAGGTGACACATTAAACACACAAGCAGCTTTTGATCACAACATTTTATTGTGTGAAACCAGTAGGAAATCACACACACACATACACACACACACACACACACACACACACACACACACACACACACACACACACATTGCACATGAGGTTAGACTCAGTCCTATGTTGATGTTTTAGGTCTCAGTTGTTTGTGCCAAAGTAAACTTTTAGTTTAGTAAACTAAAAGTAGCCGAGGATATTCTCTGAACTGTGGGTCAGTAGTGAGGGGGAGCAATCAGATTTGGAAGGAGTCCAGTCCCACCCTGGCAGCTCTCTGGTTACGCCCCTGGTTTCATTTGTCCACATGGAACAAGCTCAGTCCATGACTTTCTTTCAATCCTAACCCCAATCCTAACCTTATCCCAAACCCTATAATTAGTTTTTTCTGAAAAGAAAATCATCCACACAAGTCATTTTCTGGTAATTGACTGCAAGTAGAGTTTAAATGGTCACACACACACACACACACACACACACACACACACACACACACACACACACACACACACACACACACACACACACACACACACACACACACACACACACACACACACACACACAGTGGTTGTGCAGCTGTGGTGTGTGCGATAATGAGACAATCCTTAGAGGGGCTCATCTGGACTGTGTTATATCATCTCCCTGGAAACAATCCACAGCTCTAAAATAGGAGAGTTTGCTCCCAGTCAGCTGCAGCATGATGTCATCCAATATAATTCCTACAATCAAGGAAAAAAAGATATTTGATGACATGTGAATGTGCAAAGAACAGCGGTTTTCTTAAATATGGCGATTCTTGTGGTTCCGAAGTCTAATGTTTGTCTCAGACTCGCCATAAACAGAAACTTGTTGCCTGAACTGCTGCACCTGTCCCTCTATTATTTTATTTTTTAAGTGAATAAGTATCTCAAATAAGGAAAGTGGGTTTTCTTTTTAATTTTAATATTTCAGTCACATTGATTATTAAACTCTTTCTGTTCCTGTTGCTACTTGAACATCAAGGAGTCTCACATTGAATGAGAAATGTACAAAATCCTTCATATACTGTACATGAGAAAATGAACTCCAGTCTGGTGTTTGACAGGGTCGTACAGGTGTTCCACTTTTGTAATGACTTTCACTGAGTTACTAACTTTATAGTACTCACTCCTTCGCCTCTCCCCTTCTGCGGCTTATTACTAACTCACATCTGGATGGACCAGTTTTACAATACTTTACAGTAGAACAATATGCGCTCAAAATATCTAATTGGGAAATATTCAATGGTTCAACTTCAGTGGACCCTCATTTAAATATACCTGCTCCTTGTCTGCCAGGCTTCTGCTACTGTGTGATTAGGAAACTGTTGATTTGTGGGCTTGAAAGTCAGAATAATGAGGTCTGCTGTCATATTTTCAGGCAGAGAGGATGTGATTCTATATGAATGTGAGCGTGACCGTGTCACTCCCGCCTTAGAAGAGCCTCAGATTGGCTGGGTCTGGTCTCCTTCCCAAGCAATAGCTTTATTACAGACTGTGTGTGTGTGTGTGTGTGTGTGTGTGTGTGTGTGTGTGTGTGTGTGTGTGTGTGTGTGTGTGTGTGTGTGTGTGTGTGTGTGTGTGTGGTTTACTAGCCGGCTGCGGTGGTTCTCAGGGACGGCCCTCTCCAGCTGCTGCTTTACAAGACTGTAACATCAAACACACATATACACACACACACTTAACACAAAGGTCTGACTTCACACATCTTTCGCTTCAACCCTCAGCCTCCTTTAACAAGTTCATCAAATGAACTCTACTCCTCCCTTCTCCCGTTCTTGACATACTGTACCGCTCAGATGTCACTGAACGCCTCCTGCAGAGACTCCTCGCTTTGAAATGCATTTAGATGAGCACACTGTTCAAGAATTCAAACGCTGTCTCCAGTAAAATATACTTTGTATACAAATCAGTATGTATGAGTTTATGAGTTACACAAAGACATCTGTGAGTATCAGCTCTGCAGGTGTAACTCTATGTGTGACCTTGACCCTTGACCTAGTGGAGGAGAATCAAAACACATTTTTTCAGCCTCCCTGCTGTCCAATAATTGAAGTGACACTTTAAGAGAGGGATTGTTTTTCACTCTTCAAAGTACGGATTTGTGAAAGTTGCTTCACTGCTGGACCACAGTAGTCCAGCCATAAAATGCAGTATGAAGTACGAAACGTTTGGACTTGACCTGATAATAAAACTGCTTTTAATATTTATATATTTTGACACCCAAACTTGAGATGTTCTCCAAGTTAAACCTCTGGTTTTAAAGAACCCTGAATAACAGTGTGATGGAAAGCAGTTGGCGATGACCAAGAGATTTAACTTGATTACATTTAAATTTGCTTGATCAGCAAATAGTGCCACTAATGACTAAAAGGTGTACACGTGTAGTCAGGTAGTCTCCTTACACTGATGGAGCATTTCAACTGCTACAGACACTCAAATAGTCCCGCAACAGAAACACAACTACTCCACTGTTGTACAGATTAAACACACATGAATTAACATGTTAAAAGTGAGCTTCAGAGCTGATGATTTTGTTGCATTTTGGCAAAGCTGAGCTGAGCTAAGTCTAAAATCTACAATACTGAGTCTAAAATCATAAGTAATGTAACAAATTTTTACCAACTGCCTCTTGGCAACCCCACAACGAGCTGGCATCTCATCTGGGGTATACCCCACATCTTGCCTGTAACCAGCTGAGCATTGCCCCAGCAGACATGTGACCAGCAAGGCGGATAAGTTGCTGAACAAAAGAGGATTACGATTGTAACAGATTGCAAGAAATGGATGGATGGATGCCACTTGGCAAAAAGGTGACAAGGCCTGCTGGGATTCTGTTCATCACTTCTGTAGTTGTAGATTGTTTTGATGGGGTTGGGGTCAGGGTTAGGGTCAGGGTTAGGGCTCAGTGTCAGGAAAGAGAGAGAGTTCAGCGAACCTAGGTCAGAGTCAATTATGACAAGTGTTTTGTGTTATATTTATTCAGAGTTCATTCTACCTCAAGAAAGTAGTGCATCCCTGGGATGCGCTTCAAGAAAAATTTGTACATCCCAACATGACATTAAGGCACCCCAAAAGTAATAACAGAATATATGGTAGAAGCATACTCATGGATTGAGTTTTGTCAATAGTACAATATAAAAACTAAACAAACTGTCAATTTTAATGTTTTTATTTATAACGTAAGTAAAAAGCAAAAAAGAGTAAAATTATATATTAGTTTTATAAAAATGTTAAAGCCTGGTAGTCATTTAAAAAAACAGTTTTAGAAATAATGAAAGATGTAATACAGTTTTTTTGTTCACTTTTGCTTTCGCTCAACAGTTTTCTTTGCCTTTAATTCCTATATTCTCCCGTGGACACTGCACAAAGCGGACAGAACCTTCTCCATACACATTTCAGTAATATCTGTCAGTAATATCTGTCTTTTTCTTCATTAACTTTTGATAGTTTTTTATGCAAGAAAGCACTCATTGTCACTTGATTTTTCTTCAACTTTTGCATCTTTTTCGGAGTCATGGTGATAATTGATCAATCAATCAATCAATCAATCAACCTTTATTTGTATAGCGCTTAATTACATCAACATTTCAAAGCAGACAGAGAAACCCAACAGGACTCTCCAAGCATAAGCGGCAGCTTATGCTTGCTCTGTCTGTCTCTCACTGCAGCATGTAAAATGATTTTAATAAGGCAGAATCACGCAAGTGAGTCTCGTGACAGAAACTCCATCCATAGTCAGTTAGGACAGACTCAGGCAACCCCCGTGACCTGCATGGCGGAAAAAACTTGACAAGTCAATTTTGGTCATCTTGTCTTTAAGAAAATGGATGGATGGATGACACACATTCTTTTGAATAATCCTTGTAGATGAATTTACTTTTTTTTTTTCCAAAATTTCTTTTCCACTTAATGTGTTTTTGCCTATTATTGGAATCTTTACTTGGAGGTTGATTCTGAAACAGTTGCTTTAATCTTCAATGTTTGACACAACCTACATACAATAAATGAGAATCTCCACCGACATATTGTCTCTCTGATATTGATTCTCATCCTTTTAAGGATTTGATATATTTTTTCCACAATATCTTAACATATTTCAACTGTAGGAAAAACATAGAGTGCAACTATGAGAATTGGTGGCATGTTTCTGTACCACCTCTTCTCGCTGTAACCCACTCTCTTTCTTATAGTGATGTGAGCTCCCTGGCATCTGAGGCAGCCAGTCATTACACCATGGAACATAGTAGAGCCAACCAGAGTCTTAAGGGTTTGGAAATTCATAGTGTGAACCATTTTATTTATTGTTACCTTTCAGTTGATGTCCGTTCATCATCACTCACCCTGTAAACATATGCTATAAGATCAGATTTTTGATTAAAGTTCTAGACTCTCCACACTCACGGTATGCTCAGACTGCCCAACTTCTGCATTCAAGTGTGGCTCTGGAAGTGATTGCAGCCAGGGTGCAACAGAGCAGGACAGTGTGGTTAAGCTCATATAACTAGCAAAGGGAAACCTCATAGTCTTGAAAAAAACATGAGTGGTACACAGAGAGAAGGGAGGAAGAAAAGGCGAGCGAGAAGGCGATTGGGAGAGTTTAAAAGAAAGCTAAAATACAGAGAGGTGAATGATTCGGGTGGTCAAACTTGTTCCCGCCACCTCATTAGTGGCGATGACATCACAGCTGATTTCTCTTTTGGTCTGCTACTACCGCTACGCCACTCCTCTGTTATAGCAGAGGTAGAGCTGCTACTGACCACAGGCTTTAATGGCGGAGTCTGGGGAGCCGATTTAATGTCGTCAATAACTGTCAGTGAGTAAAAAGACGACTGCGTGAGCTCTGATTGGAGAAGTATTTTTTGATTTGAGCAATCACATGTCAGACATTTCAATATAAGTCAATCTACATCATGATCTGACTGCAGGCTAAATGCAGCTGTCTGCTTTGAAATGGTTTCATATTAAAGCCTTTAATGGTTTCCTTTGGTTTTACGGATATCACTGACGAGAGAGAGAAAAGTCTTCATGAGACAAGAAAACCAACAGTTGATATGAGCGTTTCCTCATAAATGTCCCGTGACAAACGTTTATTCAACCAGATGCAGAGGCCTAATATTTCTGAGACAAGACTTTTAATCACAGCTCTGGGTCTGATTGGATGCAGCAACTGCAAATGATTCTTGACTTCAATGAAAGTTTTTTTATTCAAGTATATCTACTGATAATAACCCACCTACACTGGAATAAAAAGCTGAGGCTAACAACATCTACTACACCAGAAATATAACTAATCATATGACAATCACTGCATGGTTTAAATGATGAATGCCTGAACTGCATGCAGAATAATCTTTTCAAGCCTTGAATGAGGATTTATGTTTCCACCACCTAAAAAACTGAACCGCTAGGTGGGCTGAAAGTAGCTAAGGGGATGCCACAAATATACTTAAAAAGGGACATCAGATAATGGAATGAAGTCAGGCTTCGAACCATTTATTTTTTTACTGCCAGAGTATTTCTACATGAGCTGCAAGATTCAGACGATCTATAGACACTCTCCTTCAGTGGGGCTCACATATACGTATGACGACAGCCTTCAGACAGAGGAGATAAAAGTCACACAGACTTTAATTTCCCAGCATTTGTTTCATTGTTTTACAGCGTTCTGAGGGATGTCGAATCAAACAATAGCTTTTTACTATGTGTTTGAACCCAGTGCACCAGGAGCGTGTTTGTGAGAAACTACCATAAAACGGCATATGAACGGAAAAAACTGGCTGAAAAAAAAGTGAGCCCAGTTTCAACTGATGTCTTCCAGTTGTGTGACCTCTCTTTCCTTCTACGTCTTTTTTCTGTCTCTCTGCCTCTCTCAGTTTAATAAGGCCAGCTGTAGAGCCTGGTTCTCCTGGGAGACGCAGTAGAGTGTGGCTGGAGCTGAGGCTGAAGGAGGCTGAAATTGGGACTGGTGGTGGTGGGGGTGCAAGTTGGGGGCCGAGCACTTCCGACCATTTTCCCTATGCAATACACCATACAGTCTGGAGCACTGGCAGGCTGCCGCCAACTCTCTCCCCTACTTTCTTTCATTTTTCATTTCCTTCCTTTTTATCCCACTTTTCTTCCTGTCTCACTGCCACTGTGCTGCTCTCCTTTTCTCCCATGCTTTCCATCATCCCACCGTCTTTGCTTCCTTTTCCTGCTCTCCTTCCTGTGCTTGCCGCCGTTGAAGGCAGACGTCTGCTCAGTGGCACCGTAACAAGACTAGAACCTCTCCCCCCCTCCTATCACTCTGAGCACAGACCAGAAAAGACTGTCCAAGGACTGCGATGAATAGCTCAGTCCCTTGGAGTCCTGCTCCTCATCCAGACGCCTGTTCTGTGGTATCAGGTCCAGACTTGCTTCCGAATTTTGACAGGTCCCTGACCTACGCCAGAGCAGTTCAGCTGGGCTGTGTCTGTGTGTGTGTATGGGTGTGTGTGTATATTCCTTTATGTTAGTGTTGGGCCCATTCGTGGGTGTTTTTCATCAGACTAATGAATAATACGTCTGAGCTAAGAGAAGAGTATCAAGCGAGTGGAGAAGAGGAGGAGAAAGTGTGGGGGAGGAGAGGGAGGGTAATGACTATCAGATGGTGTACTACTACTACTGTGCTGCTGCTGCTGCCGTCTCCTTAAAGGAGAATGCTCCGTTTAAAAATTCACATTTCATTATTGATCTGTGGAGCGACCCTAACATTGTCCTGGAAAGGATCAACTTCGTCACAGCAGAGAAACTGGATGAAGTTTCTCTGCTAGTTACTGTTGTTTGCTACGTTCGATCAAAAATACAAATAACATTGATTTTAATCAGTATCATAAAAAAATTAAATGGCCCTAACTTTCAGATACTATTCAGTTTTGCTGAACCTAAAAGAAACATGAGCCTACAGGTAATAAATTACCTTGAAATACTGTATTTAAGTCTCCTTTCTTCTATCAGCGTAAGTCAGCCATCAGAACATTATTTGTCAAGCATTAAATGAATCATAAGAAGGACACAAATTTGAGAGGGAACATTTCTGTTATTTATTTCAGAAACTCATTAAGAATCCTGAATAAAGTCTAATATAACTGAAGTGTTGCAGCCATTTAATCAACGTTAAAAGAGACACCAGACAAACAAAAAGATAATAAGCAGATTTTATGAAAGGTGTTGGACAATATTCATACAATATTTAGTTGAAGCATTTAGTTGAAGTGTTTCCTGCTTCAATATTTCACATAAACATTTTAGTCAGTGTATTGTGCTGCGCTGAGTGAATATCTATTTCATAACGTAAAATTAATATTTAAGAGAAGAGCACACTTTCAGAATGAGTGGGGATACATGGGAAAGCAGCCAATGCTTCACCGTCAGCCAATCATATTCTCAGCTATTGTAAGCATCATTACAGATTGGGGCTATCCTCTTTCTCGTGGTATACAAAGAAAGTCTCTATCTAATGCAAGCTTTATGAAAAGGTCTGTGATAACCTGTAACAGACAACTAGTCTGTCCGTGGGAGCCAAATTTAGATATTATACATAGAACCCAGAGTCTGGACTTCTGTCAAGATTCTATAGTTTTGTGTAAATGTCAGCATTACTGTGCGTAATGTAGCTGTTTCCTGTTCCTTTAACATTCCTCCAGTAAATGCAGCCACATGTGATTATGAAAAGACTTAAAGTGTACATTATACCCACCAAATGTTTTCTGGCCTGCGGGCATCATTTCAGAGAGAAACTGAAACTGCGTTAGAGCAGCTACAGTCTCCTGGGAGATGCAAATCAGAGGAAGATCATGCTAATGCATGTAATGATGGGCCACCGCGAGTGAAGCTGGTTTGGAAGTCTGGTGGAGAAGTGGGTGGTCAAAAATACACATGTAATCACATCGAACACAGTCTGACAGTCATTTACGAAGACATACTAAAATGTGTCATTATAGAAATATTTAAATTTTTGTTTATTCTTTTTATATGTAAAAAAAATATCTCTGGAGTGATTAGACTGTAACCTGAAGAAATCATGTTGATTTGATTCAGGGTCCAGGTCATTGTTTAACATATGTTGACATCATTTTCAGCCGTACATGAGAAACAAGCTGTTGGGATGCATTTTATCATCAAGACTGTTCACAGTTCACAGCCAAGAAACGACTGATGTCCAGTGACTTGGTGAACAACAGTGATTGTTATCAGTGATTGTTATCATTCACATCACATTGAAGAAGACTTTGGAAACTTACTGAATTTGCTGTCCAGTCATTGATAGCAAGTCCATAACTTAGCTGAAGCAGTAGTACCACCCCAGCCAGCAGCGATGTTTCTAACAGGGTCTACCAGTCCCAAGAACAACACCGATGCCTCATACAATGAGAAAAAAATAGCAGTACCAGGAATGAACTGTACTTCACTTCTTTACTGTATTTTGCTGCTAATAAAGCTTTGTCATTAGTAACTGCCTGAAATAGTTGCAGCACAAAGTCCTAGTTCACTGTCAGCTGCCAGGTACTGAGATAGTTGACTTTTCTTGTAAACACTATCACCTAACTTGTTTTTGGTCATCTGAATATTTCATTCAGGGGTTTGATTAGGTGGTTTACAAGCAGACAGAAACAACCTGCACCTCCCACCTCTAGGTGAAAACACAGTGTTAACAGAAACAGATGATAACCAGCCTCAGCATAGATCTAGATTTCACTCTTGGAAAGAGTAATTTAAATCACAGGACAATAAGTCTATGAAACTTTTAGTCAAGTATTATTCAAAAATGTACTCTCAGTTCTGAAAATACAGTAATGCTAAATGTTGAAATCCATTACAGCATGGTACTGATATTGTCATGTTGGGGGGTGAGACATTATTTTGGTGCTTACCTAAAACCAGTGTCCTCAGCGTGTCTGGTTCTCTCCTCTGCTGCACACACACACACACACACACACACACACACACACACACACACACACACACCACACACACACACACACACACACACACACACACACACACACACACACACACACACACACACACACACACACACACACACACACACACAGACGTCTACTGTATTCCAGCTGCTGCTCAACTCCTCCTGACCAACTGTAATAAAACACAGAAAACAATGAGATCCAATCTTCAGGGGTGTGGGGGTTTGGGGGTGGGGGGTCTCCTGTATTGCTTACCCGTCAGCCCGCATCCTCTGACCCGAATGCTCCGTGCACTGAACTGTAATCCATTATTGCGAGCAGCACTGGCCTAATTTCATCCAGTCAATACCGCAGCATAAACATTATGACTGTGATTGATGGGTTAGATACAGAAAGGATGGAGAGGGAGAGAAAGAGGCCTACAGACAACAAAGGAAAATAAAAGACAGAGAAATGAAGTGAAAGCATGATGAATGCACGGTCTAACATTGTGCAACTCTGACAGATTATTTATTGTGCTATCACTTTTCAGCAGCAGCGGCAGCAGCTTACAGTTGCCAATCTACACAAAAGGGCCATACCAGCAATGGCAGTTGGGTTTAGAATTTTCAATAATGCACTGCTGAGGATTATAAACTTCATGGTTGAGTTTTACATAGGTTGTCAACCTTTAACCACTGCAGAGTTGAGGCAGGAAACAAAAATCGAAGGTCATTCAGTTCCTTGGTGTGAGCGTTAAGTTGCAAGACAATGACTAATAAAAACTAACGGACTTTAAGTTGGAAAAGGAGATCAGAACTTGGTACTTAATGCGTCTAAAAAGGGCAGATCTTAATTTTACAAGCCGCTAGAGCACCTCTGTATAGATAGATAGAAGCAGGACTCACAGGAAGATCATTCTGTTCTGTCTTTCATTAATTTTTTTCTACTTCTTATCCCCTCCTTCGTATTTGCTCCCTGTGCTGTCTCCTTTAATTTTGTGTTTTCTCTCAGAGCATGACGGATTGTTGCTGAGATTGTAAGTGAGTAAACTAGCAGCTCCCCTTCTACAAGCCTCTGAGCCTTCCCTTCATCACCACAACACTCCACCCAAAAGTTTGATTCTCTTGAGGGCAAACGTCTTGCAGGCCCTCCGACATCGTAGTTTGTACAGATAAATAGCTTCAGCCATGGATGAATGAAGGCAGATCCCGGCCTCAACCACGAGTCCTGCCTTAACCGTCTAGCATTGTGGCTGCCAGTCCTCCAACTACTGTCCAGGGACAAGCACAGCACAGATGGAGAGAGGGAGGAAAAGAACAGAAAGGCAAACTTACTTCACCACTCAACCTTCTCAACTTCTTGCTGTCAGGACTGTGGTTGAATGAAACATCCGCTTTGCAAACCCAAAGTCTTGCCTCTAGCTGGTTGTCTGCTCTGTTATGGAAGTATGATGACAAAAATATATTTGAGAGACCACAAAGCAAATCTGAGCGCTACTGAGTCTGCAAGTCATCCTCGGAGAGGCATGGACTGTTAGAGTAGGGCTGGATTTGTGAGGGAGGACAGAGCTGTGAGCATGAGGGATGATTTGAGGAAGTGAGAGGAATTGTGTCGTACAGGATCCTCGTGTTTGGTTCATCACAGCTGCGCTCACCATTTGGACTCGGATGAGTGTGAAAGTTTGGAGCAAAGCATCACATGTTTGGTTTCACCTCGAAGTTAAGAGTTACTCTACTATACCCTCCATTTAAAAATGAAAACTGGGGATTTGATGGTTTTAAGAGAGAATAAAAAAATAAACGTTTTTATTTGACATATCACAATCTAGATAGAATTACATGCCATTTTGAGTTTCTCATTAATTTACAAATAATAGTTGTAAGGCCTCTTATTTCTTCTTTTTGAAAATAATTTGAATAACTTGACAGAGACATGACCTCAGTGTCATTAGCCCTGCTCCAGCTTGCTGGTCAAAAGTAATTGGCAGCTGACTTCTTGAATTCCCAACTACTCAGAAGCCAAAGCAGCTGGAGAAAATTGAAAGTGCAGACTTATTAATGAGTATACCCATGACCGGGCCTGCATGCCTAAATCTGATTCTTCTTCTGTGAGTTTGTGCCTGTGCACTCTCAACTGCTGGCTTGTAAACTGAGTGTTTTGTGCTCTCTATATATTTCCATTCTCTGTCAGATAAACCTGAAAAAAGTTACCCAAAATGGAAAACAGAAGAGATTTCACTTAGTGTCTGCTGGTTTGTTCCATGTCAAAACCTGAAGACATATTTCTCAATAATTTGAAATTATAATTTTGTAGTGTTCTTTGTTATGCAAATATTTAGTCCATTACAAAGTTAAATTACTTCTCTTTTTTGCTCATGTCTGCCTCTGTCTTTGCAGCAACAGTATGAAAACCACACTAAGCAAATTTAGAGATTATATTTCAGGTATTTGATGTTTAACTTGAGATGAAGCTGACAGCTCTCTCCAGAACAACACTTCTCTGCCTTTGTTTCATTTAAATCTCAACCCACTGTACCAGAAAGTAATAAAGTTGACTGTAATGTGTTTTTCAGAGGCCTTCATGACACTAAGGTCACCAAACGCACAGAGCAAATGAGGGTGATGCAGGTTCTGATTTAGGGTGGATTTCCCCTGAACCACAGCAGCGAGCAGCCAAAACAAACTCCTGCTGATGGTTTGCCTCTTGCCTCCGGTCTCTCTGGCCTGCTTCTAGACAGCAGCCAAGGGACCCTCAGCGCTCAGAGGGAGGAGCGGCGGACTCCTCCGGCCCTCCCTCCTGCTATAAGACCAGAGGCAGACTGAAACACTCAGACAGCAGGCACACGTGGAGGAACGAGGCAGAGAGAGGAGAACGTCAGGGAGACAGACCAATAGAGGCAAAGTGCTGCCACAGGCTGGGAGTTGTTTGTGCTACTGGGATTGAAAGAGACAAATTTAGAAACAAAGAACCAAGGAGGAGGTCTAGAGTAGGAAAAGAGCACTTCAGCATGCCATTTTAAAGCTCATCTAAAGGATTAACAAAGAAGAACCCAGTTTTTGGATGTGAAGTGTTTTCATTAAAAACCAAGAAGGACCTGAACCTGCAGCCATCTGTGACACAGCCGCCTTGAGGTCACGTTGCTCTTAACCACTGACTAAGGATCAGTTTTCTGACATTCGACCTGATTTAGAATTATAAAGGCTAGATCTGACTCAATTGACTTGGAAGAGAACGTGTGAAGAAGACAAGGGTAAACAACCGATTAAGGACAGGACGGCTTTGGACTGAGAGGCAAACAGTCAATATTAGACAACTTTCAATAGCAAACTCATAAACACCACAGCTCTGAGAGAAGAAGAGCGTGGAATCGCCACCAGGATTGACCAGCAGCTGTCAGAGCCTGGGGTTGAGGTGAAGATGACCTTCGCCATGCTCCGCACAGCACCTCCTGCAGGCCGCTTCTTGTACGGCGACATCGCCCTCCTCTCTGAAGATGATGATGAGAACGGGAGTGAGGGCTCAGGCTCTGAGGAGCGCACCTCCAACTCCTCCAACTCCGCAGCCTTCCGTCTGTCCTCTTCATCACCATCTGCCTTTCACATCAAGGTGAACAGGAAGAGGAAGCTGTGTGGAGGTGTAGGGGGTGGAGGGGTGGATGCAGGGCCCATGGTGGGGAGGCTCGGCCCTCCCATGTCTCCTCCCCTTCCAGACGGTCGCCAGAGGACTGCCGCCAACGCGCGGGAGAGAGATCGCACCAATTCTGTCAACACAGCGTTCACGGCGCTGCGCACGCTCATCCCCACCGAGCCTGCTGACAGGTACAGCGCAGCATGAGCAACGGTGGCGCAAGACATTTTGTCTTAACCACAAATACGTTCCTAAAAAGACAGTTTTTCCATTAGGGAACACAAAAAAAGAGCACTTGCGGCACTCCAATTGAGGCCATCCTGCATTTAATCATGAGCAGTTATTTTCATAGATGTGTCAAAGAGTTAGAGTCGGGGGAGTGCTTCTGCAAAGAAATATTCAGCATCAATGCTAGTATCATCCTCGTATACTATTTTATTTTCAACAGTGTTGCGATAACGCCTTTTTAAAGGAAAAAATTACACCAGTTTTAATGTTGTTTTTTTTTGATCAATACGCTCCATCAATACTTCTCCTTCTGACTCAACAGGAAGCTGTCAAAGATCGAGACGCTACGCTTGGCCAGCAGCTACATCAGCCACCTTGGAAACGTCTTGCTTCTGGGCGAAGGCCTTCATGATGGACAGCCGTGCCATGCGCCGTCACCACCATTCTTCCACGTTAACTCCTCCCCCACTCGAGGATCCGACCAATCAGGCCAGCCAAAGCACATCTGTACTTTCTGCCTCAGCAACCAAAGGAAAATGGTGAGCAGACAAAAATAAGATTGGCACACGTTCGAATGCATACCTCTGCCAAGTCCCAACAGTCTTCTTAAATTCAATGCAAATTATCTGAAATCCAATTCACCGCAGTGCAACAATAATTTTCAGTACGACTAAAACTACCCCATATGAATTTTAAATCTGGTGGATTTAGATTTTTATTTGGATCCACACCAAATTCAACACTTATCATACCAATTACCTAAATATGTCTGTTTTTTTAATCGAAATACATGCGTCATTCCAAGAGAAATTAGGGAAAATGCTGTTTCACAATGTTAAAGAAAGAAGGGGTGAAAATAGAGTGTGATAGAGAGTCCAAACTAAATGGGGTATTTTCTGGCAGAGAGCAGTCCCAGGACATTTTGAAAATTTTTGCGTAAACCAACTAACAAATGGAAACGGGTGCAAACACAAATCCATTTGTGCAAGTATCAGAAAGAAAAAAAAAGACAGAATAAAATAAATTGGTGTGCGTAGTTACATGTCATACACAAAAATGTTTTCAGGTGGGATTAAAAATACACAAAGAAAAATAAATTATTAATCACCTTAAATTCTCCCTATGCATCATAATTGATTATAATTAATCTTTTTATAATATCTATAATACATATATTTAATTACTTGTATAATCAAAGCACTGAAACCAATACACACAGAATTAAAAAGCAGCTTTAGCTAGAGGTAACGCTGACCTTACTGGGGAGGGAAGCTCTTCCTGAGAAATTTCGGTGCTCTAGGGTCAGTTTGGTGTTTAAAGCTGACCTGAGATCAGTGACTCGGCCTATAAAACTGATTGGCCCTGAGGGGCATTAAAAGCAGGACTTGTTTAAAGTCCTCTTTTGAGGTAAAGGACTGTGTGTTATGGTTCTGTTGGGGGTTAGTCTGAGCCGAGCAGGTGGCGTTCTGAAACTCCCCGAGCGCGACAGTCGATTGGTCTGAGTCAGGGCTGAGTGGAGAGATGGGCTCAATAACAATAACTCGCTTTGTTTCTCACCACAGCCTCAATTTATGTGCTGTTTCTATAGATTTTTAAAGATATTAATTTTAAATTTACAAGAATATCTGCGCATGCAGGGAATGAGATTTACGATGTTAGACCATGAAAACCATCAAAACCATGTGTGTAATTTGATGAAAGTAGCATTATTATTATTTCATGGTAGTTTTGTGTGACACACACACACACACACACACACACACACACACACACACACACACACACACACACACACACACACACACACATACACACACATAAAGGCAAAATACGGGTTTTCTGAATTTTATTTGTAGTATTTTGGATAGACTTTCGGAGCCATTGAGGAATATCTGACATTTCCTCCTCTACTGTGATGTTGGTCTATATACTAGTCCTGGATAGATACACAGAACAGGAGTCATGCACATGTTGAGTTCACATCTGATGAACTCAACATAGAAAAGAGCGACAATGAAGAACAATCCTGGCAAAAAAAAAAAGTCATCAGTTCATTGAGAACTAGGATGAAATGAAAAACTCCTGTTAGTTGACTAGAACCAAATCCATCCTCTTTGACTGCAACAACCACTGACAGCCTGAACAGAGGATAGGTCGAGAGCTGACGTCCACTCAACCCCCCCCCCCCCACGCCAACCCCCCTAATATCGCCGCTGCCCATTTAGCAGGATTTATGGGTGAGGAGCTGACATCTGGCAGACTCCCCGGTTACCCCAGCAGTGTGTGAAAGCTAATACCCTCCACAGTGTCTAAACCCAGAGACCCTTTAACTGGGGGGATAACCTGAGTCTCAGCAGTGTTTGTCACCCCGCCCCCTGCCCCATGGTCGTGAGTGAAAGGCTAGACATCCCCACAGTGTCTGAAACCCAGACATCCTCATTTGAGAGATGTCCAGCCTCTGACCTGCGTCCTTTTCTTCGTGCTTCAGCCCCTCCTCCAGGAGCTCCTCACCTGCTTCCCGCCCCTCCTTCACCCTCACACACCTCTCGCGCCACCTCATCTTTTTCCTCCTCATTCTCCCCCCCCCGAGCGTCTCTCGTTCCCTGAGCTCTCTCCATATCGATCAGCCTAGTGGAGGTCAGCGCTGTCAGTAGGACCTGTGTAATACTATCTTCTGCTGTCAAGCCGCTGCTGCAGACACTTGACTGACCTGTAAATGCATGCTGGGTAGAAAACAAGTTTCTCATGTCAAGCCCTTCAAAATGTAGACACTTTGATTAAGTCTTATTTGATGTCGGACATATTATGCTGTTTTCTATTAGCCCGCTTCATGCCATTCTCTGTTGTGATGAGGTGGATCCACGTGAGATGTATTAGCTCCTCATCAACCAGGCACTTATTTTTCCACATCAGTCTACATTTATGTGTTAAAGATGGGTTAGGGAACAATTTGGAAGGTTTTTCATCCAATAAAATAACTGCCCTCTCAGTTAAAGAGAAAAATATGTCCTTTAAATTTGACTTTAATCCCCACAGCTCGCAAATACTTAATTTAATTTAAAAAAAAATGTCCTAGTAAATTTTCTTCACAGCTGGATGCTGCAGCTACAGCTAAGGATCAAAGCGTGAATCGTCGGGGACTATTTTCAGTGCTCTACTTACATTTACACAGTGACTCAAAGTAAACTGAAGTGTATGTTTATTTCTTTGAAAGAACATGACTACCGGTGTGACCTATTGAGGTGTTTCAGTAGAGCTGACTGTATGTTACGTGAGGATAGAAACACTCTGAAGTCCTAGTGGGATCAGTTCGTTGCTGGAGTTGGTCTCCTTGTGTGATTTGATGGAACCCTTTGAGGAGCAGCAGAATCTCTTCTGGAACAGAGATAGTTAACTCTGATTGGCAGAAGCAGAGAATTTGATTTTCCCTGGAAAAGTGGATATACAGTGCGTTTAAGTGGGCTAAAGGGCAGAGTCGGCGCTGGTGATTACAGAGAGGAAACGATTGTGAAGGTAAAATGAGACTTTGTGTCCAGAGTGCTCTCCTTGTATGTTTTTATGGTCATTGAGGTTCATCACAGCTGTCAGCTCTGCTTAGACCAGCTGCTTCAATTACACTTCTTTCCAATGTGGGAGAGGGTGAAAGTGAGAAAAGAATATGCTCATTTCCTCTTATTACATGTGTATGCAGTATAACTGTTTCAAAACAAACACTCCTGTCCGTAATGACTACCGAGCAGAAAGGGCCCCACTGTGGCGTTTGGCTCATTCAATACTAATGTGATCTTATTATTAACTACGTGACTCAATGCGAATGATAATACAAAAATATATCAAGTGAAGTGAAGGATGATGTGGACATAAAATGAATGATTCTTTACATTACTAATTATAGAGAAATCTTTCAAAATATTTTTGTTGCTGTCCAATGAAAACTGCTTTGATATTTAATTCTTCATTTTAACGGAGGATTTAAGCTCCGAAGCAACTGAAGAACAGCAAACATCAACCTTAGTATGAGCCTGAAGTAGTTTTTCTGATGAAATCATGGAGCAAATTTTATTTTCTGCTCTACTGCTAGTTGTTCTTTCCCCCATTAACTTGTCTGCTATAGATTGACACACAGTGGGATGCCTCCGCTTGTTTTTTCTGATCAGTAGCCAGTGTCTACATACTTCCTGACAAGCTTTTACTTTTCAAAAACACTTCTGGGGTGTAGCAGCAGTGGCCTGACATGGACAAACTGAAGCTTCATTTTGATATACGCAGTAAAAAATGGATGCGTCTGACGGCGACATCTGTAAATGAGATGTGGAGGGCTGGAGATAGAGGATTGAGGTGAGCGAAGGGCTGCGAAAATCCCTCTGCTGTCTGTTTGATTGATGCAGATATCCTGTGTTAGGCCTCTCCGCTTCTGCTGATTAGTGACTGGTCAGCTATCTGGACTACCGACAACAGGAAACTCATGTGATTACACATTTAATTGTCACAACTCAGCTAGAGTTCATTATTAATATTCTTGAAATGGTCGTACAGGTGAGCGCCTGATGTCACGTGGATGAAGTTACCACAACGATCAATATGATTCTTTTTTGTAAATTCTCTAGTACAAAAAACAGAATGTGATAATTTATCGACTGTGTTGTTTTCAGGCTACAGCGGTTGAAGCATTTTTACAGCCGTGGCTTATTTCTTTTGGCCTAAAACAAAGACAGGGTCAATTCGATTCATTGGAAAACATAAACAGAAAAAAGCAGCGCATCTGCCAGTAACAGCAATTATGCTGAACTTTTTCCTTTTAAGCAGGAGGTGACAAGTAAAGGTATTTTCCAGCAATTTGAAAGAAGACCATTTGACAAATTAAAAGGCATTTTATATTAGAAACAAAATAAAAATGTGATAAAAAAATATACCTAATCTGATAATTACATTGTCCTTGTTATAAATAAATGCTTCTCCTTTGAGGTGGTTAGCAGAGTTTATAAGCATTTAAAGGCACAACCCCAATTTAATTCCATTGTGAAAAAAATCTCTTTGAGGAATTGAAAAGTAATGTTTGAACTGAGCAAAATGGCAAACCGAACAAAAGATGTCTAATATTATGAGCAGTTTACATCTCGGCTGCAGTAAAACTTTTATGTGTGATCATTAATGCGAGTGGCTGGAAAGAAGGGCGTGAGGAACGAATATGACACTAAAACTACACCATACAATTTGCAAACGGACTTACTGTATCTGTGCTCGTATGTTTTTATATAGGAAAGAAAGAGGGAAAGAAAGACTGTATATGTCTGTACTAACTCTGATGTATGCAGGTGACATGGAGTGACATTGCGCACAAATACAGTACACACACTCACACACACTAGGTCTGGAAGTCATTGGCCGTTCAGAGCGGAGCAACAAATGAGCTAATTGTTCTGTAAATGATTTATCCTCTGGTGAGGCCTGTGTAGCCAGTGTTTAATTCAGCTGCTACTATTAGAAACACATTGACGTTGGACTTTGATGGTGATGTTAAAGAAGCCTGGAAACCGCTCTCTGTGAAACGCCCTCACTGCCTACAGAGTCACTCACACCCACACCAATGACACACACACACAGATGTATGCCCGACCTTAGGAATACTGATACACACGTGCAGCACAACTCAATCACAAACTTTTATCTAAACGCTTTCTCTTCTATTTTGTCCTTGTCTTTTCAGCCAGACGGTTTCAGTGAGTGTTTCTGGGCAGCAAATAAGCCTCATATATGATTAGTCACTTAAGAAGGCTGGGATCATGACTGCGCTTTCAACACTTTCTAAACTAATGGTTTGCAGGAAGTTGTGGAAACAGAGATGGGGAAGGAGAGAGAGACCGAGAAACAGTCTGGGCCTCAGCACGATAATCAACTTTGCTATTTATCTTCCCGTTTGGACAGTTGGTTTTCAACTGTGTTTAAACTACACTTTGCTTCTTTATGGAGATCAAATGAAGCATGCACCTTAAGAGGGCTTAACTACAAAGAGAGGACATGTGCAGGAGCACACTAATGACTGTGGTTTTTACAGTCATTTGGATATTAGTCTGTTTTCACTGGAAAAAAGAATGACGTCACCTGCATGAAGTAGACATTTTAAGGTCATAGATGAAAACTAAATTACTCTCATTTGCTGATATGTTGGTGTTAACTTGGAATTTATTTTTTTGTGCCTGGGGAGTGAGACTATGCCCATTAGCATCTCAGTCTAAACTATGCTGATGAGGGTGCACTGATGGTATCTCATATACTGCAGCCAGCATTCAAATATATTCCTGCCCACGTTCAGTGTTTGTGTGTGTGCGAGTGTGAGTGCGGCTCTGTGCATGACGTATGCCTTCATGCATGAATCTGTCTGTGTACTTTCAGCACAGATGGAAGCAGTTAAAGCCTAATTTAACGCCAACAGAAGAAGTCGGATCAGATAACTAACAAAATCTATTAGCAAAACTATCATTCCGTTGTCATTTGCTCTGTGGGGAAAGTGTTGGTCACAGAGCAAATTAAAAAACACGAAAGGAAAAAGACCCAGAAAATAGAGCACAGCAAAAAGAAATCTAATGTGAATATACACATGCAGGTGCAACAAATGAAGAGGAATCTAATGCAAAGACAATGTGTGTAAAAGTCTACTTCCTGATGATAATTGCCTGTTACAGAAGAACATCTTTGCACTACAGTGAAGTGATCGCTGGCACGTGATTCTGCCTTGTTCTGCTGTCACTATTACAGATTGTGGAAAAATGGGAATGATCATGAAATGAATGTGCAGTCGGTCAGTGTGAATTAGGCAATCTAAAATAAATCACAAGTTTTTCAGAAGCCATTATGGTACTTATTAGCAAACCGCAGTGAAAATGAAGTATATGTGTGATGTGTCCAAGCCACATAATTGAAGATTGTGGCTCGTTTGGTCCGTTAGCTTAATTGGAAAGTCTGATGTGCTAGTCATTGCACATCTTCTTTATGGCTATAATCTTCTAATTGATCATCATTTTTAGGGTAAATTGTGCCTTATAATAAACACTGCAGTCAACTGACGCATGTTCACATTTTTTAATAGGATAAAGGGATATTACCAGTTTTCATTTCATGGATGAATACCAATCTACTTATATGATTGTCGGGCTAGTAACCAAGTGGAATTATTTTTTCCAACCAGTCATTCCTCTCTTCCTGCAGCCAGAAACTAAATTAGATGTTCGTATTTGACAGAATGGCTTAACACAGGAAAAGAGAGGGAGAGCATGTGCATGGAAAATCCACATTTATAGGTAAAGGAACAGCTCGGATTGAGTTTTGGAAAAACAATATTGAACTTCGAATTAGTGGAATTGATAAGACGCATGAATAGATCAGTTTCCTATCTTCACATTAAAGTTAAATGGGCTCCATTCACCTCGATAAAACAATAATATTGTTCCAGAGCTGTAATATCATCATATCGTATCTAAAACAAACATCATCAGGTAATCAGATTAGTGTCGGACAAATCACACCCCAGGGAAGTCAGTGGCATGCCTTTCTGTGTATGTGTGTGCGTGCGTGCGTGCGTGCGTGCGTGCGTGTGTGTGTGTGTGTGTGTGTGTGTGTGTGTGTTTGTGTGTGTATGTGTGTGCGTGCGTGCGTGCGTGTGTGTGTGTGTGTGTGTGTGTGTGTGTGTGTTTGTGTGTGTGTGTGTGTGTGTGTGTGTGTGTGTGTGTTGGTCTTCAGCAGACTGTTTTGACTACCAGGCCAGCCTTAACACCCCTCCTCCTGTTTTGACTGAACGCTCACACACCAGCTGAGCCTCCTTCACCAGATACAGCTGTGCTTCTTAAATCACTGCTGAGCTCTCTCACAGAGATGTGGGCTAATTCCCGCTGATTTCCCACTAAATTGATGTCATTTGGTAAATCATCCTTTTGTCATGTATCCACTCGACATTACTTTCGACGATTATTTTCATTTCCATCGAAAAATACCGGCGATTTTCCGGTATTTAAAATAAACACCAGATAGCGTAGCTGTACTAACATAGCTGTCTCTTTTATAATGTGTTACGGCAGAAAACACAGCAACAGGCCACAGAAGCTTTGTCACAACTGATAGTGTGTACATGATGATGAAATCAAGTCTAAGACACCGGTGGTTTAAAGTTTTTGAGTATTGATTATTCTGGACATCCTCTAGTGTGTGTGTGGGACAGTTTTAGCGTTCTATGTGCGGTCAGAAGTGGTCAGAGAGGAGGGATGGTTTTACACATGTATGCATCACTCATCTACACTAACGTGACACATCAGAGTGGATTTAAGATTCAAAGTGGAAACAGAATTCCCCTAAAAGATGGTCCAGATCTGAGTCCTATGAGAGGTGGAACCCAAGCATTAAACATTTTAATAAAGGTTAGGAAAGGATCTCAATCTGGAATAAAACTTTCAGAAGTAAGTAGCTTTTCCAGTATTTAATTAAGAACATCTTCTCTGTGACTTCAATCATGTCATTTTTGTAAAGTAAGGAATTTATGAAACAGAAGAATAACAGCTCAGCTGCTAAATTGGAATTTATATAGAATGGATGTGTCAAAGAATTATTTACTGAAGCGTTCAGATTCAGCACATTGGAACAGTGGAAGAGTGACCTCTCCTAATTCCCTCTGCTGTTACAGCAGTTTAAAGTGAGCATTGTTAATGAATGATATTATGAGATGCATCACTGTTGAATAATACTAATTTAACAGATAACAACCAACTAAATTGTAGATTCAAGTTTTCCTGCTCTTTCATTTATTTCTTGCTATATAATTATTGATCACTTATAACAAATAGACTACACCTTTGTAGATTCTGGTAACATCCCTCTATCTGTACCTGGAGGGCCACATCACATACTGTACATCTGGCTCCCAGGAAATATCCCCAGAAATAAGAAAAACACACCAATGAGTCGCTCAGCTGAAAGATGTGTAGCTGCATGGCCAACAACATAATGGTAATGGTCCATGTCTAGATGATAGCGTTTTCTGGTCTGAGTCCAGCTGGAGGACGCATTGACAATAATAACTCTTGTGTCTCCTCACACTCACTTCAATCAGAGGGAGGCCAGACTCCTGTCCAGAACCTATGATCTCACTCTCATTACTGCCTGATACCCTTCCAAACACCTACCCACCTTTGTTGATGTCGTCAAACGAATTTTTCCAAACACCTACACGTTGTGCACGGCCCGAGAGGAAATGTGTAACAGGTGTTGGGCTGATGTGGGACATAGGGGGGGTGGGGGGGGATCTAAGGTTTAGTTGAAACAATATGAGGAGGGGAATAAAAAGTCAGGAAAGGACAGGACAGCTGAAAAGTTGACCTTCACACCTTTCTGTACTTTCTTGGTAACTTTCTTGTGAAATTAGTTTTGGTTGCAGATGCTTACTTTATATACACATTTAACAATGACAGGTAACTGTATACTAATTGAAAACAAACTAATTTGACAACTTTGACATGATAAAAGACTACTTACTACTATTCATTATATTTGGTAAGATCGGGATTATACTTTGCATATCAGTCACTGACGTGTTCAGTAAAATGCTGTGACTGTGGTTTGGAAACCAGTGGTATGGCCTGAGACGAGAGCAGAGCAGTGAGAGGTGAGATGAGGAAGGAAAATGTGATGTTATTTTCCTGGCCAGATAGAGAAAGTTTCCTCACCAGCCAGGAAATAATGGCTTCGCTGTTCTGATACCACAGATAAAAATGAGAAGCAAATCATCATGCAATGCTGTCATCATCAGCTCATGATGTCACTCTTCAGGCTGTAATGAAGGTAGCTGCCACTGCCATAATTAACTCATAGTAGATATGCTACTGTGTAGGATGTTACATGCAGATGGAGTCCTTCAATCCCAGTGGGGAGAAAAAAACCCCACAAAACCACATGCAGTTCTTCTGCCAGTGATTGCAGTGAAATACTGAGTATCTCCTTCAATCCTGTGCTCTACATTTACCTCAGATCTTATTGATCCACTGTATTGAAGGATGGGAATCAAAGATCGCAAGCGCACTCACCCGCTGAATATATTTGTACATTATTATAGAAGGGACTCTTGTGTTAGTTGTGTGTAAGGAGGGTTTGGTTAGGGGCAGGAGGGAGGGCAGTGTTAGATTGTTTCAGGGGAAGGAGACAGACGTTATCCTCATAGCTGTTGTACTGATTGCCCTGTTTCTCATATAATGTTTTTTTGCCAGCAAAAGGCTGAAGAAGTTTAAAACAGCTGTATATATTTTGTTTGTTACAAGGTGCAAAGCTTTTCTGAAGGTTATGTTTAAGTTTTTCTGTTATTTTATGTTCCATAAAGACTGTTTGGTGCTGTCACTGAGAAAACCCACACGAGCGTTATCCTACAGCGTAATTAAGACAAACTTAATGCACTACGTATTTTCAAGCCCTCTACATGTAATGTGAGATCATAGGTTCTGGACAGCACCTTCGTACTGTCGTAGCTTTGACTGTAATTGATGGTGTTCCTGCAGAGAGTTTAACAAGAGGATTGATATGTCAGTCGCATTATTATGAATCCATGTAAACTCTATGTAGTTAATTTCCCTGACGGAACCTCCTGAAGGGATCAATAAAGTCCTACACCACTCTAAAGACTAGAAACACCAAGAAACGGCTCATCTCTGCCCAGAAAGAAAAGAGAAGAACTAACTTTGTCTTGGTGACTGAAGAGTTTATCATTGATGATGTGAGTTGTTATCTTCTCCTTCTTGCAGAACAAAGACAGAGACAGGAAGACCGCCATCAGAAGTTAACAACCAGGACACGGACACACGGATCAGAGGCTCACCAGTTTGACAAAGCTTCTGCGTTATTACTGCAACTCGAACACTTGTCAGTCTTGTGATGCATTTCAAAGACATGAAGAACCATTGCAGCACTTCCAGGACTTGAGGATCATTACCAAGCATTTCTCTTTTTGGTATTTAATATTTTTATATCAATTTACAAGAACATTTTTTTGTTTTTAGGGTGTTTTCATATGTGTGAAACACTTCTGAAAAGAGTTTTCATGTGATTACCAGGACATTGAAGAACCTTTCAAAAACACTTTAGACTTGAGACGTTTTACTATATCATTCTAAGACTCTTTGTTCAGAGTCTGTGGACTTTATGGCACATGATCAAAAACACACAGACAAATGTGTATTCAACAAAATCTGTGTGTTATTAATGTGTAAACTGAAATATATATGTATATTTATAACATTATATAATGAAACTATGTTATTTAACCAGCATTGACCCCCATGACAAATAATAAAAAGTATTACCGTGCAAAACATTGACACAATTTATGACATCACAGAAAATATGCTGGAATGTTTGTGTTGTTTTTTGTTTCAAATCATCATTTCTAAGAATGTCTTCATGCTGGAAAGTAACTCAAGATGTCCAATAAATTGTTTGTATATTTGGGAGTTTATTCAAATAACGGTGGCATTGTGAGCCTATTGTACTCTCATGCCCCCCAACCACTAAACATTATGAAAGATTCCAAGGTGGATTGAACTGGGCTGTCGGAGGAGTAGTAATTTTGGAAATCTTTAACAATTCCTGCTTCAAAAGAATGTAGCTACATACTGGCTACACCTGCAGTGTACATCAGCCTTATCCTAAATTTTAAATTTGGCTGCTACTGCTCTCTCTCTCTCTCTCGAGCGCGAGAGAGAGAGATGAGAGCCGAGAGAAGAGAAAGAGACAGAGAAAGAGAAAGAGAACTCTCCCTCTCCCTCTCCATCTCCCTCTCTCTCTCTCTCTCTCTCTCTCTCTCTCTCTCTCTCTCTCTCTCTCTCTCTCTGTCTCTCTCTCTCTCTCTCTCTCTCTCTGTCTCTGTCTCTGTCTCTCTCTCTCTCTCTCTCTCACTCTTTTTGCTTTCACACACCCCCACTCCCCTGCTTTCTTTCTTCTCCTCTGGAGCACAAGAGATCACAGCACATGGAGACAGAGAGGGCTTGAAGATTAGGTGGACAAGAGGGCTTTTGAGGAGCACAGGAAAGACGAGCAAAAAGAAAGGAAGGAAAAAAGAGAGCAGAATTGAATCTGCAGGTATTGCTCCTTGGACATCTGCCTGTGTCCCCTCAATGTCCGCTTCTTTACCTTTCCACATGCTCTTTCTCTCTTCTCCTCCTCTGCTCTTCCTCCGTTTTCCCCAGAGTGCCACTGGCCACAGTCTGGTTGGTGATGGTTTTCCAACCTGTTTATCCATCCACTTACCCTCTTCTTTCTATCTATCTATCTATCTATCTATCTATCTATCTATCTATCTATCTATCTATCTATCTATCTATCTATCTATCTATCTATCTATCTATCTATCTATCTATCTATCTATCTATCTATCTATCTATCTATCTATCTATCTATCTATCTATCTATCTATCTATCTATCCATCCATCCATCCATCCATCCATCCATCCATCCATCCATCCATCCATCCATCCATCCATCCATCCATCCATCCATCCATCCATCCATCCATCCATCCATCCATCCATCCATCCATCCATTCATCCATCCATCTATTGTAGATTTGGGTCATCAAACTCTCTTTTAAACTACATTACTTCAGTCTGAATCCAGTCTCCCAGCATTATTAACTTCATAAAAGGAATATTTCGGAAGCAATTTTCCACCATTAAATTAAATGTAAATGAGCCATTATTTACATGGTGTAAAGAATGGCTGCCCCTTTGCTGCACCAGTTTGGTGTTTCCATATTATTTTTAAACGATACTAACAAGCTGTTTCTACAACCGAAGTGCCAATTGTGGCTTTTTTTCCTACGTGACAAGTGTCTGGTGAAGAAAAACAACTAACATAAATACTAACGGCACTTGATCATGCTGCCAAAGCAGCTTTTAGGGGATATGCAATCTCACAAACACCTTGAATCTATAAACAGGACAAAAGTCAGTGTTAGAGGTTTTGTGTCTGACTTATCCTCACTGTGACGTCATGTAAAGGACACTTGCTTTAATGACATTACTCACACAAGGTGATGAGAGGGAGAAAGGTGTAGCTCTAAATTTGTGGCAGTAGAAGGAATAAAAAATATAGTTTCACTGCTGATAATGTTCCTTCTCAGGAAACCATTTCCATTAAACAAAATCCAGTCCTGGCAGATTATTTTGAAAATGCCCTTTAAGTTAAAGTGCCACAGCAGGTTTTCCCTCCATAGACCGAACACAAAAGACTAAATCTCAGGGCACAGTTTCACCATAAGTAGTCCCTGTTGCTCGCCAGTTCCTGAGACAAAGATTTGAAGCACACCAAGTGCCTTTTTAAAAGATCTTAGTTCCATTATGAGCCAATGAGACGTGGATAATCTTACTGCTGAAGTTTTTTGAAAGGAAGCAAACGCTTTGAAAAAAGCACTGTGTGTCTAGTATGTCCTAATGACTTCTGGTCCAGTTAGTCTGAGAGTCTGATCTCTCTAGCAGGCAGTCTGTCTGAGCAGCAGAGAGGGGGAAAGGAACTGGTTCCTCCCACACAGACCAGATCAGGTTCCTCCAACGCCTACACAAGGACAATTTAGCACACACATGCACCGATGACCATTTACACACTCCTGCGAACTTACATATGCACAAATAGATGGATGCATGCATGTATGTGCACTCACATGTTCATATGAGTGCACACACACAGGATCTGTAATATAGCTTAACTGTCTAATGATCTGTATTTTACATGAAAACAGATCAGCTGAGAGGGCAGACTGCTGTGGTGACTGTAAGTGGGCGGTTTTGGATCAAGGTGAACCGGAGGTTGGAAGATCCACTGACTCTCATTATCAAAATAATGGTGTCTCACAAAGATGCTCTCATGGAAATGTGGCCCGTGATCACAAGTCATAAAAAACTTCTTGCCGAATCTTAAAAGGTAAAGCTGTCAGAGGACTGATTTGTAATAAATTTTTTCAACAACGTTGCTCATGTTTTCTGTTTACGAACTTAGTTTATTGTCCCACAAATTTTCCCAGGACAATGCAGATGGACAATACTGAAACTTTGAATACTGATACTCAGTACCAGGATACTGTAATGGCATTACAAATTAAGAAGACAACATATAGGTAACTGCACAGTTTAAATGGCAATCCCAACACCTTATATTTTTACATGAATGGACAACTTCACATCTATATTTGCTCTCAAAGTAAATTGCATAATTTTAATGTTTTCTCTAGAAATTGTAAAACAAGCACCACAACAGTCAAAATTCAAATAACACTTCACTTATAAACCAGAAAGGGAGATCGCTCCAGATCACTGCCCAAAACCTATCTATGTAGATCTACCTAATGATGTTTGCTAACCTATTAGCTAGCTTTGTTATCCTAAACAGATGCCTGCTTGCTGTGTTCAGCTGAATGGCTGGCAGAATACCTGCCATTATCTGGAAAACAGCTACTGCAAATTGTGACATGCTATCTGGTGTGAGGAACTGCAGTCTGTGCCGAAGTCAGTCTGGGCTCTAAAAACAGCTCATATGTTTTCAACACAGCTTTAGCTGTACAGCGTACGTGCATGTTCCTATTGAAAAGTGTTTATTAGTGAATTGTGCGGCAAAAGCAATTCCAGCTCTTGTGATGTGTTACGAATGGGATACAGTGCGCCCTCGTTCCTCACGGGTAATATGTTCTAGGAACCACACTCGATTAACGAATTCCACGATAGAAGGACAAACTATTTATCTTATCATTTGCGGTAATTTAAACATTTCTGAACCCTCCACATACTGATATTAAACCACCTTCTATCTCTATTACCTTTTCCCACACTTTAATAGACTGTTTAAAGCACTTTTGTGTCTCACGTAAATCCGAGATTCAAGGAAAAATTGTGCACTTCCAGATGCCGTCAGCCAATAGATACAGTATCACATGACTGCCTACCAAACATCCATGATGAGATGAAGTTGCAAGCGTTGATGCGCAAATGCATAAGGGCGCACTGTACATGAAAAATGTCATCTCTGATTTCATGTATGTCAAATGTATGAATGTTTGGACTAACAACTCACAGCAGCTTTTGTATAACTGCATTTGTATTATTAGTAGTATTGTATCAATTGCAGTGCAACAGCTGTTCGGTTATAGACAGAAATAGATCATTTGAGCAGATATTTGTTGGTGTAATGTGTATAAATGCAACTTTGACTTCACCTTGAACCCTGTTTTGTTCTGCACCAGCTTCAAAGTGAAATATAGTATAGTAATATAATATATAGTAATATAATATAGTATGCATTAAATTCTCCATTATGTTTGCCAAGGCCAAGCTGTGTCTGTAGGAGAAATGTGCTGCGGGTTTGTTCCATCCATTCATTTTACTATGTCTCCATTGCAACATAATATAAGCTCTGGAATCTTTTCTCAGCTGACAGTGGCCAGAGACAAACAAGCAAACAACCATTTATATTCACACCTATGAAGTAAACAATCATATATTTTGAATGTCCATTGACTCCCCCTACAAAGCCACGTTATCTTGGTGGAGGAGTTAGGGTACCTGAATGATCCAAGGAGCTATGTTATCTGGGGCTGTATGTTGCCAATAGGATCTCCTATTGCCAACAGGTCCTGTGTGATGAGCCAGACTAACTGCAGTTAGCCCCTCTGAGTAGGAAGAAATCAGGAACCATGATGCCGGCTGGTATTACGCAACCGTGGTCCCACCCTGGAGGCAGGTCCGGGGTCAGGGCCAGTATGTGAGCATCTGGTGGCTGGCACTCAGTTCAGTTGTCATGTGTTGTCATGTGTTGAAGTGAGCAAGAGGGTTGTGTCCCTGCACCTTTCAGTTGGGGATAGGTGTCTCACTGTTGTTTCACTCCATGGGCCAAACAACAGTCCAGAGAATGCAGCCTTCTTGGAGTCCCTGGCAAGGGTACTAGACAGTGCTCCAACTAGGGACTCCGTTGTTTTTCTGGGGGACTTCAAAACCCACGTGAGCAATGACAGGGTGACCTGGAGTGGAGTGATTGGGATACAAGACCTCCCTGATTTGATCAAGAGTGGTATTCTGTTGTTGGACTTCTGTGCTAGTCACAGTGTGTCCATTACAAACACCTTATACAAGAACAGAGATGTCCATGAATGCACATGGCACCAGGATGTCCTAAGCCGGAGGTGGATGATCTACTTTGTTGGTATGAGATCAAACCTTAGATCTGTGTCTTGAACACTTGTATGTTACCTGTTAATCTACGATCCTACTCTCACCTATGGTCATGAGCTTTGGATAGGTAAATACACAGACGGATAGATGGACAGATAGATAGATATAGAGTTAATAGCGATTGCTACATAGATGGACGGACAGACAGACAGACAGAAAGATAAATACATGTCTCTCGACTGGCCTGTGAAGGCCGTGGGAGACCCAGGAGGAGCTAGAAGAGATGTCTGGGGTGGGGGAAGTCTGGGCATCCCTGTTCAGACTGTTGCTTCCATGTCCTGGCCACAGATGAGCAAATGGATGGATGGATGGATGGATGGATGGATGGATGGATGGATGGATGGATGGATGGCATGTCCCTCAATATGTAATAGTAGAGACCTGCAGAATCAAATGATAAGTTTTTGAGACATTATTAATGCAAATCTATTATTTTGTGTCTGTGCAGGTTCTCAGTCATCCAGGTCAAGGTAAATCAGGAAAAACAAAAAGAAAAGAATCAACTGGTCTTGCATAAGGTGGGTTGAAGACGTTTCACCGCTCATCCAAGCGGGTTCTCCAGTTCTCACTGGTATTTTGTGAAGTGTTAATTATTTTGTGAAGAAGGCACAGAATATTTAAATGGTGTTTGGTAAAAGTTTGGTTTCTTTAGATGATTTACACCCCTCCTCCAACAGACTCAGTCAGTGGTGAGTGTGGAACTGAATCTGATGTTTGTACTCAAATCAAATGTGGTTCTTGTAACCACCCATTTTTACAAGCAGTCTAGACAACCAATTCTTGACTTACTCTCATGGGCATGAACGAGTAAGTTCTACATTTTTTAACTGTCAAAACATGAAAATCAGTGAAGGAGACAGGAGCACTTCCTGTTTTTTCCAACTCATCCATGTTTTTGTGCTCAGATGGTACCCAGATGAATAAGGCCTATTAATTAAAGATGGATAGGTAGCAGTGCTTTTCCTGAAGGCTGACCTCCTGTTGACATTGGAGCAGAAGTTTCCTCTGGTGTCCTCTCCTGCTCTGTAGGCCTGTCGGCCAACTTCCTGCCTCCACTCCAACTGTCTCTATAAAACATAAAGAACAAAGATATAAATGTGGAGGAAAGAGTGAAATGCGCCTTTAGGAACATTAGTCTTTCTAGTCCAACTGGGACCTAAACAGCACAGACATGTGCATGCACACTCACACAGACACACACAGTTGCACACAGCCGCTCGGCGGGAGGCTCACTGCTCCGAGTGGGAGCTGTGCTGCTGAGGGCCGGATGAAAGGAAACACTAAAACTACAACGAGGGAAAGACAGGTGGCCGGTTTGGCAGCCCTGCACACTCATGCACACACTGCGACTAACACACACATGTACACAAATGGTTTCCTCCTCAAACCCCCCATTGTGCACACCTGTGAAAGTGCCAAATGCTGGACTCTACCTTGTCCAACTCTCCAGCCTGCTTCCTTCCTCTTCTGTTCTTCAATCTCTCTCCTCTCCCCAACGATGAATCTTTCTCCTTCTTTTCTCTCCTTCTCCTCCATGTAATGATTCCTCTTGTAAGCTGGCAGCGTAGGTCATCTTTAATTGGTTGTTAAAAAGACATTTCCTGCTTGTGAAGATACCACCATGGAAGCCACTGTGTTATATGTAAAGGCCTGTGAGACAAATGTACACCCTGGTAAGGTTGTAGAGTCTAGATGTGAATCTGCAGCAGACCTGTAATTATTAATTATATTCACTCACTTGACTCCATATAACCAGAAACACTCTGAAGAGAAACACCTTCTGTGTGTGTTGTGACTTAGACCAGTTGTTTCCCATCAGATTCTCCTGTCTGGCATCTTCAGTTGAAGGTTGTAAGGGTGTCTGGCCAGAAATGAAAGCTGACGTTTTGTCCTGAGCTGATGACTGTTTCACCATTTTAAGATGAAACTGAATACTTAACTAATAACTTAATTTGTGAATCTGCCTCATGATTTAGATCCATAACAACATTAATGGATTCTTTAAAGGCCCCAACACACTGGACAGAAATCATGACCTCCTTGGCAGAGTAAATATTCCAGAAATGTTACAGGGAGTTTTTATTAGGTGGCAGCAGCAGTTGTACAAAGAAAAGACCTGCCAGAGTCTGAGTCTGAGTCTTACTGTATGAAATAAGGAGTAATAAAACTGACATTTGTTTGCATTTAATGGCAGATAATTTTTCTAAAATTATGTGAATATAGAGAATGTTTATATTTCACCCATGTTTTTGACTCCTGTGTATTCTCATATCCAAGCTCTGATGAACTAAGCTGAACTGAACAAAATGTATGTTTTTCTTCTAGGGCCATTTTGACCATTTTCCAGGCTTTTTGTACTATTTTAGCTAAGTACACATAAGCTATTAAACAGATTCCCATGAAATGGAAGAGTGTGACCCATGCCAAAAGCTTGACCATTGCATTTAGAGGTTGATCTGACAAGAGAAATAGTTTGAACATTTTCTTTTAAAATCTATTTTAACTGACACTATCAATGGCTGCCATGTTAATTGTTCATGTGTCTCATTGGAATGTGGAAGACAGTTTAATGTAATTGAATATCAGTGTTAGGCCCTGGCAGAGGTATGTGCTCCATTAAACATACTTCTAGTTCTAACAGTCTTCTTTCCATTAACATTCATGTCTTCCTTCATTTTTTAAGACTCCTTTGTTGATACTGTGACATGACCATTATTTCTAGTTTCATAGTTTCTCCCAACAACCCAAATTCTCATCATGACCATATGCAGCAGTAATTGATTAATTATTGAGTGTCATGATGGTTCTCAAGACAACATCTTATGAATCCAAGACAGGTTTGTTCATTAGTCTTCCAAACAAACCTTGAGGGTCATTCTTACTCAAGGTTCTTCCGACACACTAGTGTATGATTCAAACCTTGTTCTGGAGCAGGGGATGATAAAATTATCTTTTTTAAAAAAAGGAACCACACACACACACACACACACACAGAACACACACACACACACACACACACGCACGCACGCACACACACACACACACACACACACACACACACACACACACTAGACTATGAATGTGTTCAGTTTGCCACAATTTAACTTGAACTTGATGCCTCTTTTCATAAACTGTTCAATAGAATCTCTCTTTCTCAGGGAATGAGGAAAATGAATGGTGAAGCGACCCACGCTGGAACCTTTGTGTATGATCCAGAGGGGGAGTCATTACAGGCTTTCAAACTCCATGTGAGCATTAAACCTACAGTCAATGAAGAAACCATGCCTCTGGCTGCACACGTGCACACACAGGTTTTATTCCAATTGATTGCTCAACTGTGGAAAGTGAATAGAATCACAATTTATCTCTCTTCTGTTACTAAGAAGCCTTCTCTGCTGTCTTCTCCTTTAAAGGCACAAATGCATATAAACTGTAATATAAATTGCACTCACTGATGTTGTACTGGCTTGTTATGCTCCACCAGGAGATGGAATATTTTAGTGGTCAAATGTTAAACTAGTGCCAAAGCTTCTTTTTCCCAGTTTGCTGTAAAATAAAGCTTATTAATTGCACACACATACTCAGACTTAAACTTAAAGTGTAGATTTCAATAAATACCAAATATTGTGCATTTCATGTTATCTGATGAAGAGCACCGTTCATATAGATCAATCATTTCGACACAAATCACTTGTAATAATTATCTCTCTCTCCCTGACCACATTCACTGAGCCACCGCTACATTACCCTCTCTCTCCTGTCATTGAGCTCTAGGTTCATTCACAAGGATATATCAACATGTCACACTGGTTCTTCAGCAAAGACATCTAAGAAATATGGCATTCAGTAGAACTTTTAAAAATACTGAACAAATGTCTGTTCAGATGGATTGGCTCATGTCCCTCTATGAACTATCATGATCGTTAGTCCCATAGTTTTTGCATAATTAGGGGAAAAGATGAAAAACTCATCACAGCATGAATGAAAACGGGGGAAAAAATCCTCTATCCCCGTCATCTCCATATTTTAATGGTCTGTTTCCTAATTCGAAACCCACCTTCACATCAAGTTTTGTAGAGATTTTTTAAAACCTACATTTTTTACAGTCCTGCTAAAAATTAATTCAACAAACAGACATGAGTGAAGCATCACCTCCTTGGTGGAGGTGATTTACACACTCAGACCTTTAAAAACACTGTTTTCTTAACTATAGTATGGTAAAGAGGAAATAATATATTAGGTAAAACAAATTAATGTTTTATGTACACTGGAATATAATACAGTGATAAAGATTTTATATAACATTGACATAACAGCTCTGGGCTGTCAGGGATGGAAAACAGAGCCAGGGCTTAACCAAGTACAGGCTCAGTGACCGCTAGCTGCCAATCAAAGGGGACGAATGAAATTTTAGCAACCATAAGAAAACAGCTCTTCTTCCATTTCTGCATTAAGATGTCAGCGATGAGAAACACCGGCTGACCTGTGCAGGGCTTTCTGCTTGATCAGGGCCAGAAAAACATGAATAACGAGAATTAGGGTTGAGACACACCCTGTGGTGGCCCGGGTTAATGAAGGACGGCACACACACACACACACACACACACACACACACACACACACACACACACACACACACACACACACACACACACACACACACACACACACACACACACACACACACACACACACAGGGCTGGGAGTGTTTATGGGTTTGATATATATATATATATATTGATATATATATATATATATACACACACACACACACACACACACACACACACACACACACACACACACACACACACACATATACTGTATATATACTGTATATATACATACATACATACATATATATATAGATATCAGAGAGAGAGAGGAGGAAGTTGACATGAGGATGCGGAAAAGAGGGATGGACATGAAGGAGGAGCAGGTGGTGTCTTCAAATGCCTTTTCCTCAGTCATAGAGACAATAGAAAGGAGCTGATGGTAAAGAAAAAGAACAGGAACAAAGGCCAGTCTTCAGTCAGTAGCACCTTGCCAGAGTGTTGCGTCTTCGCCAGGTCCCTGTGCTCTTTGCTCTGTCCGCTCCAATAAGACCCCTGGTTTAAAGCTGGAAAATTCCCCCCCAGCTGTCAATCACCTCCTTTAATAAAAACAAAGTATAACATTGCGGTCTCGCTCGCTCTCCGTTCCCCCTGGAGAATTTGAATGCGAGGTTTTGTCTGCGGAACTGTGAAAATCTCCTCTGCTTTTATTAGCAAAGCTCTGGTTCGACCGAAACTCTGGAAAAATCTGGCCACTCTCCGCCCTGCATCTCCCATCTGGACCGCATTAGAGCCAACAACCTGGACCCAAACCAAACCTGAAATGAAACTGGGGGTATTACAGAAAATAACTCCTGGATCGGTGGACACACACACACACACACACACGCACACACAGATAGAGATCTTCCTCCATTCAGTCGCAGACTCATTTGTGTGTGCAGGCCTCAGACATGGTTCGTGCATCCTCCCGTTTCTCTCGCTTTCGATTTTGTGTTTAATCAGATTTCCTCGAGGAAAACTCGTCTTAACCAGCATGATAGAATCTGGTTTGACTGACTGGCTGCTAGGCTGTTTTCTTTTTTCCTCCTGAGTGTTTCGTTAACTGACTAGCCGATGAGCTAGTTGGGTGCTGACAAGCTGGCTAACGCGTCTGACAGAATGAAGGATTGACTGGCTGACTGATGAGCAGGAGTCACTGCCTGACTGAGTGGTGGTTGGCATCATACAGTGAGATTAATGAACTCTTTGTGTTACCTGTTGAACCAAGAAAAAGTCCTTCAAATAATGTGCTGCGGTCCTGAGAGGACTTCACGTCTGTCAGCATCAATGTCTTACGTCCATCTAAACGATATTGCTTATCGTGGGGCTGTGAACCCTACATTTTCAACAATTAATCATATTTTACAGGCATCGCTGGTTCCTAGCTCAGGTCCAGCAGGAGTCTGTGACTCATGGGATGTCCACAGCAAAATGATAAGAACTTCACATTTTTATTTTGGAAACAACAGACAACTGTGAATTTGTCTTGAATTTAATTTCCATTTAATTTAGTTTGAGTTGAATGCAACCTTAGTTTTACTGATTGAACGTGACTGATTTGGACGTTTTTCTAAATTCCAACCTGAAATCAAATCTATATTGTCATTCAGTCCTACAAACAAACTGCATGGTAAAGAAACCAACAATGAGCTGATGGCATAACTAATACCATCTGAGCAGATAGATTGGAAGGTTTCTCCTCTCTTTAAAATCATTGGTGCAAAATATGTGTATTTATCCACCTCTGATAATAGTCTGCTAGAAATATTATGTCCTCCGGAGGAAGGCTACAGAGATGAGCTCCTTAAAAAAACAGCATATTCATAAGATGAATCAGCACACATGAATGGTAGGGCTTGAAGTGGTATTTGTTCGGTGGGAGATTTGACAGGTTACAAGGTTGTCATTTCATTAAAGAGTCATTATAGAGAAAAAAAATGACTACCTATAAAGTATTTTTTATTTATTCAATAAAAATGTATCCATTCAAAATTAGAGGCAGTGATTAAGATGATAATTTGGAAAATTCATGTACAGGGTACATGTGAAGTAAAATTTATTGTAACCATATTAAATATTACATTTTATTAAGATGAAATAAATGTGTAGTTTGTGAGGAAGCAGCTCCACATGAGAAAGAAAAAGCAAACAATGTTTAATAATGACTTGAGGAAATTATAGCAAATCAGCATGAACACACTAATAACGGATACCACACTGCAAAATAATTAAAGCTTACACAGCATGTTTTGGATGTTTAATGTGGATTTATTTTCAAAATAGGTTGTGTAATCACATTATTTTTTTCAAATGACAATATTTTGATAAAACAGCACATACTGAGTAGACAGGTGCAGAGTACAGGTGTCGCCTCGTTCCAAAGCGTAGAACAGAGAAGAGAAGTGAAACAGGAGTCCAAAAGCTGATATTGTAAAAGATGTAACACACACACACACACACACACACACACACACACACTCACACACACACACACACACACACACACACACACACACACACACACAGAGACACGCATGCTCACTGCCAGCTGGTTTTGTTCCAAAACCACTCTTAGCCTCTTTAAATCACAGAAGTAAAGTGTTAGTAGAGGCAGAACAAAATGAAATGAAAATAAACATGGCAGAGCAACGTTTACTGCCCAGAACCCAGTATCACTCCCCTCGGTGAAAAACACACCGTAAATTACTGCTGATCATTTTGTGGAATTTTGGGGAAAAAAATTGTCTGCTCTCCAAAAAATAAAAAATAAAAATTGTCCGGTTGATTTATATCAGCATTAATTGTGTGTGTATGTGAGCAAGTGTTCCTGATTGTTGTGTGCGTGTGTGTGTGTGTGTGTGCCTGCTCGGTGTCCTTGTGTGCATCCACTTGTTTATGTGCAGGGTGAGTCTGTGTGTGTGTCTGAGTGAGGGAGAGAGGTGAGGTTTAACTTGTGGAGAGTAACAACGCTGTGGTTTCTGACCATATGATACTGCATATTTCTTGCTCTGTAGGCAGCTGGACGGCCTCCACTGCTCATAAGTGCGACAATAGGTTCCATATGAATCCCACCACTCACCACTGTCAGCGTCTGCCTCCAAATGCAAACCTGGCTGAGCAAATTCGTAAAATGTATACCTTTGGACGAGTCCGTGTCTGGAGCCAATTAAAAAAAGAATGAGATAAAATAAACAATGTCGAGGCCGTTCAGTGTTAATTATCAAGGAGGAAAGCATCTTCTTGGAGACAATAATCAGTACAACTGAACTCTTCGGTTCATTAGGAATGGTTGTTGATTTCAAAGTGAAATACATATAATGTTATTAGATTTAATTTGATTGATTCTTAACTAAACAAATATTGAAGATCGCAGCTTTAACACTTTGATCAACAGCAGATATATGTGTTATTATAACAGATAATAATGCAGTAGCATGACCAGCTCAGCCAAATATTCTTCTCTCTGAATTTGATGAGAAAATCGGTCAAACCCTTTGGTACCAACTACGGCTTTTGAATAATTTCACTTTTGCACATCTGGAAACGGCAATTTCTTCACAATCTTTTCTTACTTTTCTAAATTGCACTGGTTCCATATCACAGAATCGGAAATATGAGAGGGATGAAATTGTTGAGACCTCGTCTACAATGTCAGTTCAGCTGAGCTTTGTGACTCTGCCTTGGTTTTGATAGTGTGTCTGATTTTAAGGATTAATCTAAATTGTTTTATTTCCTAACCCTGTTTCAAATCACCAGACCTTCATTAGTCATTTTAAAATACATTGTAAAATAATCATTGTAAATATCACAGACGCAAAACGGAGTTAAAAAGTAAATGTGCATCAATGCAATCTGTCAAAAGAAATTGATATTTTTTTAACCAGTTACTATCTATATGTTAAAAGTAGTCATAGCTTATAAGTGTTGTTACAGTCTCACTCATACACTCATCATTCTCATAAAAATTAGTTATTAAAATACATGATATGACCTGATATGTTTATTGATGTACATAAAATTCTCCTCAGTTCATCTGCACAAGGCACAGAAGTCACAGCACTTCTTCAAATAATTTGAACACCTCGTTCTGCATGCAGCTCTGCTCCACAGGTTTTGCCAAATTTAGATTTCAATGTGTTTCTGAAGTAGCCTGTGCCATATTGATGATTCTTTGTGGCCTGACAGCGTAGGTATATAAACAACCCAAACATGGAGCCAAATAAATATCTCCTGAATATCTGCACTATATTGTATAGCTTAAAGGAGAGAGGTCTGTGACCTAGTTTCTGCCAACATTTATTTGTGCAGAAAATTTTTGTTTTGACCTGGGCAACAAATCAGAGACCGTCCGTTTTAGGTATTAAAATTATATTATGAATCATTACAGGCATCATAGCTCCTTTTTCAAGTAACATTTAGATTGTATACTGATAATGGAAAAAAGGGCATCAGTCACAAGTGTGGTTGGAAACATAACATACACAATAGTTGGCACATTCTGCACAATGGAGGATTTTTTTCCTCACTGTGCTGTGGTCATTCTGGTCATTCTACTGGATGGATAACTGGACCCTGAGTCTCTTTTTCTAATTGTTCATGTATATTCAGAGGTTGGAATTGTTGGTGATTGGCTCTGTGGAAAAGGTTCCCTCGTCTCCAAACTTTTGCTCTTTAGCCAGTCCAGATTCCTGTGTGCTTGTGTATGAAATAAACTCGCCCTGGATACAGATTTAAGGGATTAGTTAGGCTACACATCCTGCCAACAGGTAGAAAAGGTTCAGGTTAGTACAGTGTCTGATTTCAGTATTGCTGATGTAAAGGAACATTTTTTGGAATTAAGCTACAGCTGTGAGCACTTGGTTTTTAAAGGCAGTGCAATTCTATCTCTATGTCACCAAATGACACTATTTTAAAAATAAGATGTGGTATGTCATCGGTTTAGGGCCAGATTGTGATTGTCTAAAATCCCAGCTTGAGTTATAAATTATAACTAGAAGAGATTGTTTTGTTGTTGTTTGTTGTTTTTGCTTCTTTACAGGGAAGTGTATCTTACATGCAATTCACTTAAAGTCATGTGACTGTCCCACACCTGATAAGAATGTTGTTTTTAGAGGTCTTATTGCAAAAGGTTAATGAAAACCAATAGTCATACATTGGTGTTATGACACCTGGCAGTCACTGAACCCAGCTTTGAAAACTACTGCATAAAATGCATTTTGTCTGCATAGATACTGTATGTTTTTACTATGGTGTCAAATAGACGATACAAACATACAACAGAAGAATATGACATGCCATCTATTTACGTGGATAACAATGCCAACACTATGACTTCCACCCTTAGCTGCTCAATAACAGATACACAGAAATAAGAAAATTATCTTGTAATAGAATTGCAGTACTAAATACATAACATGATTTAAAGAGCCTGATGATTTGATTTTGTTACAAGTGCCCATAAAAGCAAAGAGGTGCAAAATTAAATTTATTCAAGCATATCAGCACAGAGAAATCAAAACTACGTGCTCTCAGGAAGACTACCGTCCAGTCTGCACTGGGCTGGCTTTGCACTTAGATGACATAAGAAATGACACAAATGTGTGTAAAAGAAGCAGCAGCAGTGAGCTGCAGCAGGATACGCCCTGTTGAATTTGGGTGCCACGGATTTTAAGTTACTTCCAGAAGCAATTTAACCGTGGAGCTACTACAAAGTTTTGTGGTCAGGGCGGAGGTCACCACACGCTGGTCATCACTGTGGAGAAACAAGTCTGACAGAATCAAGGAAAAAATGAACAACCCAAAATATTGATATCAATCCGTGGTAGATTCTGTCCTTCTGTCACGTGATTGACGTCATTTCATGCCATTGACTAACATACTATGTATTACTGATGGAGCCTCACGTCATGTTCACGTGAGATTACATCAAGCTGAGGGGAATACTTGTATTCAAGAAACAACAAATTCCAATGATCAAGGACATATTTTGTTTTAGTGTTGTTTTCAGCGTTTCTCATGGAGGGAGAGTCATAGTCAGGTAACTATATAGGTGGGTGACTCCTAAACCATTAATCATTAATGGACAAAGAGTGTTCTTGAGACAATGATAACGTAGTGACAGTGTGTCTGAAAACATGCTGATCCACTGTTGTGTAAATTTGTCTGTAAATTTGTCTGTAAGTCTTCTTGAAGTATCTCTATAGAGTGGAAGGCTGAAATGATATTCCAGCGTAGACCCACTGTGTCTGTTGTACTGGCGTTGGTCCTGCTGATGGATGTGTTCCTGTTGAGCTCTGCTGTTCTGTGAGAACAGAATAGTCTGGTTCTGATAATCTAGCGTTGCTCCTGTATATTTCAGCACTGCATCCACATCAGCCTCCCCCAGGATGGATGAGTTTGGCCAGAAGCTAGCAGCATACTGCATACATTTATGAGACATATGATTCAATTTATTTTACTAGGCTTTATTACTTCTTTTTTTTTTTTTCATCCTAGTAGGCCATGAAACATTATCGTGTCGTCAGTGCACAGACACACAAGCACAGACATAGAAGATAAAGCTGTGGTTTATGTAAAAAGTTGTAGAGCCTTCAAAACTCTATTTCCCAGAAGGCTTAAGAAGTCTCCTGCGCAGACTGATATGATAGACAGACAAGACAGGCAGGGAAATGAAGGGATGTCAGATGGACAGAAAGCAGAGCCAGAACCACACAGACATAATGAACGAAAGAAGCTCCAGTATAAAACCTGAAGATGAATGAAGATGTCTGTCTCATTCTGGGATGTGGTTTTTCTCCACAATTCGGTGCTGCTATTGAAAGACTGTGATTATGTTTGGGAACATGAGAATACAGTGAAAACAGAAAGAGTTTACACTCCGTACAGACAAGACTTAAAAGGATTGACTGCAGCAGTCAAGTAATGCAAACATATGTGCTTCTGCCACTTGTCTCTGTTTGAACCCCAAAGCAATCCCCCCCTCAACAGACAAAGAGAATGATGTCCAGGCAGATTGAGTGGAGCCTGCCAACAGAAATAAAGATGTGAGGAAACTGAGCTTACAAATGAAAGAAAGAACTGGATTGCTATTCTCCTGAGTCATGATCAACTAAGAATTCTCTTCCTATTTGTAAAAAAGAAGCAAAGAAAAAACAAAAACTGGCCTGATAGTGAAAAAGATTGAGGTTAGTTTGCTTATTGCCAATGAAATATGAGTTTAAAAAAAACATTAAAAAATATTTGTAGTTTAATCCGCAGCTATTCTTGCCTTAGAAAACAGAAAAGGTTTGTCACCAACTGTTAGTCCCGGCCCAAACCCAAAGAACCAGGCTTCCAGCTGGAAGCTTTTTGACATAATGGGAAAAAAGATATTTTTAACTTTTGTCTGCATAGATAGGCAAAACAAGGTCAGCTCAGTGTAGCTGTGTGGGTCCTTTGACTATCAGTCAGTATGTTTCACTACTGTGTTTGACAAACCAAAGAAAACAGGCCACAACATGAATGAAAATGGATCTAAAAATTTGACAAGAGAAAATCAAGTCAATAGAGGTGATTGGACAGTAAAAAAAATACACACTACAGTAGTTCTTCCTGCAAAATAAATCTGTAAAAGTATGCACAGATGATGTTTCTAAAACTTTTCTTCAAAAGAAAGCCATGGACTGAGAGAGAAAAGAATCCGCATAGAGTGCACATAGCAAAGCTTAGCAGAGTTAGACAAATTGATAGTCAATAATCGAATGATAACAGATGGATCTTTCTGATCTGCAGTGATTCCAAATGATTACAGTGAATCATCAGTCTCAACATGAAACATCAGTTAAACTTAATAACATCCAAAAAAAGCAATGAACACCCCTTTAGCTAAATCCATCACGACATCTAATGTCTTTTCCCCACAAACGTTATATGTTACGCTTCAAATCAGTAAATTATAAACAGAAAAACAAATGGTGAAAACATAACCGCTGTGGTGGAGGTAATTGTGTACAGTGCAACTACTAACCACTACTATGCCTGGTAAAATTATGGGTATGGCACTGTTCCACATATTTAGAATGCTGAGCAGCTGTTAACCAAAAATTTACAATTTATTAATTTAGTTACTCAGGAGTTATAAAAGTAAGAGAAGTGTTTTTGAAATTTTAACTTAGCCAGACTAGTTGTATTCTGATTTTCCAAACTTATGTTTAACTAATACCAGGAAGCAAAGGCAAAGATGTAAAAGCTAACAAGAATGAAAGAAAAAAAAGAATACAAGTAACACTAAAATGTACTGTATTATAATACATATAAAAAGACAAAATGTCTTTTAACAACATGCACATAAAACCAGGATGGACTGTATTACCCTTCAGACATTAGCATCTCTTAGCATTGACCTGTTTGATAAATTAATGAAGTCACACAACTTCAACGATGACTAGAACCTGCTGTCAAAAATAGAAACTATGAAAGTCATTTGCGCAAAAAATGCACAAAATTTCACATTTCATCATTGACTTCCAGGTTTATTTGGTTTATCACTGTGGTTTCTTGATAAAACCTGCAAACAGTTTAACACAACAGTGGAAAAAGTAGTGGAGGACAGTTTGCAGTCGGGCTGTTGGAAACAAATTGGCTATGTGAGGGGAGTTTCTGCTGAGTGAGTGAGTTAAATATACTGTTTAGCGGCGAGTGCAGCTGTCTTGTCTTGATGGAAACAAAGTGAGCAATGCATGACCTTGTTAAGAGTAAGGCAACAAGTGAACCCAAAGCAGCACACAGAACGTAGGATTAAAGGGGATTTATTGAAAATAGGCAGAGCTTGAGGCTGAGGGCAGCAGGGTGAGGATAGTCTGATGGCTGGAGAACTGGAGTGAAGCTGGAGAAGATGGTGGTGGTGAGGCAGGCAGGTGAACACAGCTTGTACAGGAAACACCTAGGCACAAAGGAAGTAGCAATTTGCATGTTCTCACCGTGTCTGCATGGGTTCTCTCCAGGTTCTCCGGCTTCCTCCCACCTCCAAAAGCATGCGCTTCAGGTAAGTACGCCGGTTCCACATTGACCGTAGGTATGTGTGTGTGTGTGTGAGTGCATGTTTGCTTGTCTGTCTCTATGTGGCTCTGCGGCGCACTGGTGTCGCGCCTGGAGTGTACCCTGCTTCACGCCCCCAGTTGACTGGGATAGGCTCCGGCAGATGATGTGGCTATAGAAAACGAATGAAAGAAAAAAAATTCCTGGGAAAAATTGACCTTCGTCTCAATTAATCCACTGTGGGTGACTTTTTATGTGCAGCGATGGTGATTGTGTGATAGATGACTGTTTTTGTTCTCAAATGCAAAACCATTATGTCATGTATACAAGTGGTGAAAGAACCTTGAAGGTCTCTGAAGATGTGCTGCCCCATGACGGTGTTACACATCTGCTGTTGGACCGGTGCCATACCCCCGCCAGGCTGCTGTTCCTGGTGTCATTTCATCTCACCTAATGTATGTATTCTGATTGTAAGAGCAGGTACATATTTTCATTTATGGAGAGGTAAACGGCTTCTGCTAGGTTCATTGGATAAGAGTCACAAAAGGAATATATTACAGCTATTTAAAATAAAAGTTGCTGCCATACTCAGGAAAATTCTTTGCTGTGCTTGATTGATTGTGATGATGGTTTCCACTCATTATTTTCTCTTAGTACATAACTGTAGCACTGAGGTAATGTAACTTTTAGTTTCTTGTCAGACCAATGTCTGTGTTCCTTTTAACTTTTGTTTAATCCAATGCCATAATATCATTTTTTTCAGTTATCACCAATTATATTAATCCACAAATCTCCCTGCTATATTTAACTGCAATGTCTAATAGTTTAAACTAACTACAACAAACTCCCTTTGAGGTTACTTTCAATCTTGAAATATGAAGTTGGAGCTTTTGGTGATGGAAACCACCAGAAGTGCTAAAAATACTTCTGCCAGTCTGGTAGCCACGAGGCTCCATCACACACTCATTACCACACGACCTGAGGTTGGGAGGAGAGGAGAGAGGAGGGGATGTGGTCAAGAGAGAGAGGCCTATAGAGTGTGTGTGTGTGTGTGTGTGTGTGTGTGTGTGTGTGTGTGTGTGTGTGTGTGTGTGTGTGTCTGTTCAGAGTCAAAGATGGTTGCGGTCAGATATATTAGAATTATATGATATTTCCTATGGTCTCCTGGCATTTGACAGCACATCGTGAAGCCTGTAGGGCTATTATTAAAATTTTGCATAACATCATTTCTGAAGAATTTGCAGTTTTTTTGTCTGGACAAAAAAAAAATTTTTTTATGATCTCCTCCTCCTCATCTCCTTTTCTTCTCCTGTCCTCTTCCTTAGTCTGAGGGCTCCACGCTTCCAGCCACCTTCTCTTTTTCCCCTCTTTCTGTCTGATTTATTCCCCGGATTCCCTCCATCCGTCCGTCCGTCCGTCTGGTGTTCTCTGTTCCAGCTGCCGAGTCCCTCCAGGACTATCAATCCGTCTCCTCAACCCATACCTGGCCCTCATTCAGTACACACACACGCGCGCGCACACACACACACACACACACACACACACACACACACACACACACACGCACACACACACTACATATTACCACACATGTACAAATATGCACACAAACAGACATAGGCAATGTGTATGCAGAAAAAACATACAAATTCACATCAGTAACTTAAATAGATTTACATTTATGTCCTGAAGATTTATTTTAACGCTAACCCTAAGTTAAGGTCAAGGTGAGTCAACCACCCCACCACCACCACATCCCCCGCCAATCCCCCCAACACACACACACACACACACACACACACACACACACACACACACACACACACACACACACACACACACACACACACACACACACACACACACACACACACACACGCACAGAGGGGCAACCTGATCTTGCAGCCAACCTTGGAGTGAATGACACAGATTGAACTTCCAGGTTTGGGTCAGAATCTGAAATCAAGACTAACAAGATGATGTGTGGCTCCATGGATGGAGGCCGTGTTCTGGCAACAACAGCAGTTTAAGCTCGGCTCGGAGCCAGTTACCTCACCGTCCCCACTCGCAGTGTAACACAGTTAGTGATAGACTGCCGATAGGAAGATTGTGACATTTGGATTGGTCTAAAAAAGATCGAGTCACAAAGTTCACTGAGTAAGATGATATTACATTTACATTTCATTTAATTAGACAAATACTCGCACTAGGGATTTGAAATCTTAAAATTCATTGTGTGGTTTTCATGTTAACAAGATGAATAAAATGTAAAATATGACAGTATGACAATATGAAGAGGAATATACTGTAAGCATAAAACAAGCAAAAACACTGTTCTACAGGTCTGGGACATGTGTTCAGATTTAATTTAGATGCTCTTTGTTTTAACTGTAAAGTGCACTCGATGTATAACAGAGGTCCACTAAATTACTGCCTCTCGATCATAGAAAGTCAGGGGGACCAAACCATAATTTGCCGTCAGTGATACAGGTAATTTTAATTTTCCATGCTGATGGAAAAAACTCCCATTTTCATGTTTGTTATTGTGGTTTAGTGGTAGAAATGTATACTGGTGGTCAAGGTCTGATTCCTGCCAGACACAGCAGGCTTGTCAACCTTCATCACACCAACACAGACTGATCTGGTGTGTGTTTGACGGACGGTGATGTGTGACTAAAAATAATGAAGAGGGGGCACCGGGACCCACGTCAAATTCAACAAATGCTACTGTGTTTTCCCATGAAAATCCAATTATTAGTTGAACAAAGATCGAGCATCCATCAGGGTATCTCCATCCTCACTTATCTGTTGGCTGCTTTGGAAAGTTTTGAGGGCAGAGATCTGGACAGTTTCAACACGCTCAGTCGCGTCCCCAAAAAGTGTGAATTATTGTGTTTGGACATTTGAACAGCCAATTAACTAATATGTCTGACTGCACATTATCATGTGTTTTGGTCCACAAAAATGTCAGAGTGACGAACAGCCCAATGAAAACACATGACATCAGCATACAGAGAGAGAAAGAGAGAGAGACAGAGAGAGAGAAACCAGTGTTGAAAGAGACTGAGAGATGAAGTGTGAGGCAAACAGTCAGGGAACCCTAATAATAAATAATCCAAATTAAGTGAAAGAGAGGAAGAAAAATTAGAATGAGGGAAAAGCAATAGAGATAAAAACTACTAAGTAACTTGAAAACTTGAAAAGAGAGAAAGGGCTTGACTGTGTTTCTTGGGTGGCCAGCAGATGGACGATGTGTGCAGCATGAGGGGGATGAGGAGTGAAACAGAGGAGAGGGGTCACACGCAGGACCGGGTGATGATACATGAAGACGGGATGAGACGAGAGAGGAGGATGAGTAAAGTGGAAGTGTTAACACTGCAGGTGTCATGTAGATCCTGATACTGAAAGAAAAAGTCAAAGATATAGTGGAAGGAAAGAGGAAGGAGACAGACTAAATGTGCAACTAAGTGCAGGAGGAAAGAAGACATGAGCTGCTGACTTAAGAAGAACTTGACTTAGCAGCTGTTTAAACATTCTGCTGTGCTTTATTACATGTTTATGTGTGCTTTGTTATTGTCTACAGAGCACATTAAGAAATGTTTAATCACACTAAGGTGTGTCTTTCTCCAAAAGGATGACAGTTGTGCATTTTCCTTTCGTTACACAACCAAAATCATTGTCAAGTCATTGTTACAATGCAGGCAGGGCATTAGTGTCTAGATGACAACAATCTGACACCCCCCCACACACACACTTCTCTATGGTTGGTAACATATCATTTGTGTTTTAAATACTTTTTTTATTTACTTCTTGTATTCATTTTACATTTTAAGCTCATATAAGTGGTTTCTTGTGTGGAAAACTAAAGTGATGCATTTTCCTTGTTTTCATACATACAATGTTATTACATGCAGCATTTGAACAAAAGAAAAGAACGTAAAAAAATTAAAAATATATAGTGAATTAATACGTTAAATTTCTGGAAGGATTATCTGTTTTCTGTGTGCCTCACCTTGTACGGGACTGTAAATGGTATAGTAGTAATAACATGTCATTAACATATACATATTTTAAACTGCTTTTCCTTTCCTTTTTTTTTTTTTTTTTTACTATTTTTGACTACCATGATACTGTGTGGAAAAGTGATCATTGACCCAAAGATGGAAGCAGTGAATTAAATCCGTAAAAAGAAGTTTTTATTTCACCTATATATTTTTCCATTGTCTTTAACATTATGGGAACCCCAAGGACAGTCCTTCTGATGGCACATATATCTTCACTGTTTTGGCCTTGGTGGAGGTAAATGCTCTCTGAGGGCTTTCTCGTTTGCGCTGTGTTCGTTTTGGTAATAAGACTATTGCAAAATCCACGTCAGCTGAGTTGGTTTACTGGATGTGTGAGCTGCTGGTTACTCTCAGGCTAAAATTAGCTGTTATGCAGGAGCAGAGTCATAATATATTCTGGTAAGAGTTGTCCCAGCTCTGCCTGTTCTCTGACTCGCTCACTGCTCTTGTCTCTATCATGCTCTATTCCTTCAAGAAGGTTTGCTCATCCCCCCCGAGACCCCCCACCCCCACACCTGATGCTTTTGACAGAAGGTGAGCAAAAGAGAAGAGACACGCTGTACTCTCAAGAATGTTGTCCTAACCTCACCATGTCTACACACACACATTCACACAAAACAGAAAACTGTGTATACACATCACCTTGTTACATTAAGATGACCAGACACAGAGATGCATTTCGCCTCTGCAAAGACATGTAAGCTGTGTGATGAGCTTTGATGCCACAATTTAATACTAATGATCCCCATGACTATATTCAAATCTGTCTAAATTACAATGAACTGTGAAAATATGAGAAAATAATAATGCTAATAGAAAACTGATCAAATAGAAGTAGAAAAACATGAAAGACAGATATGATCGATGTGGGAAGATGTTATGGGTCAATATGGAACGATATGGGTCATCATTCAGCCTCTTCAATGTATTTCAAATAAATGATGAGGAAAAAGCAATTAAAAGCGCTCTCAATACTGCCCTGCTGACAGCAGACAAGTCAAGAATAAAGGCAAATTAGGAGACACTGTTTGTTTTTTAATCACATGCACCTTCCTGACAAAACCTGACGGCTGCGTTAACCACAAAGCAACTCCCCCAGTACACTTGGAAGTCTGTGTAGTTGTAGAGAGCTCTGATAAACTCCTCCTGATACTTTTCATTCTCACATTGTCACACAGCTGGCTCTCTGAGCAGAGGTTGTCACACACGTTTCTCACATGTCCAAAAGCCGTGAACAGGTGTAATATACAGTAAATGGCAGCTAACAAACACCATTTATCTCAGGTCACCGTAACGTAACCCGGTGTCTCGTTCTGACAGAACAAGAATCATTTGGTCATAAACCTGAAAGTACGACCGGCTCTTACGCCTCAAGCGTTCATGTGGAGGTTTTGATAGTGAAGAGCAGGGCTGCTGTTGGATATGTACATCAGATAAGCAGACTACCTGAATAGTAGATGAATGACTGTGACAGCTCGGTGGGATGTGAGGGCAGTTTAATATCGCAAAACACCTTCTTTGTCTCCACAGTAAAATTTGACCAAAGTGAGCAAAGCTGTAAAGCTGGCACAGTTTCACAGTGTTGAGACAGGCGGTGGCGTTGTTGCAGGCGGTCTATCGTCAACAGCCAACAGTGTTTGTAAGAAGCTGCCAATTCTAGCGTGAGGATTTCAGATCTTATTAACAGACATCCTCCTCTAGTCTCTAAGGGAAACAAAACTCTACGGTGATGAGGTGACACTTCCAGTCCCTGTGTGCCAAGCCAAAGAAAACACAGAGGAATGAAAAGGAAGCGGAGGAGATATGTAGAGTAGAGAGAGACAGGTACGTAGGAGACAGAGGAGGAACGGAGGTGTTGATGGATCTGCCTCTAATCTCAGTGTGTGTAAATGCTGAAATTCTGGAAATCAAACACAAGAACTGCATGGGGTTAATTTTTACTTTAAAGATATTATTGAACTTTGTAAATGTCTTTATAATAACAGACAATGTGGTAAATTAAACCAGAGGACTTTGAAAGTGCATACCTCCAACAATCAAATGTGGTATTCCTACTATGGTCACAAGTCGTGTTCCTCTGCCTCTGATGGACTTCACATGATGATGTTTAGAACATAGACCAAGTCCTCTGAGTAAGAGGCTACAGGAAGAATGTCATAGTAGCACCAATCAGAGACATGGGGGGGGGTCACAAAATTACCATTCATTCATTCATTCATTCATTCATTCATTCATTCATTCATTCATTCATTCATTCATTTCGTCATTCAGTCAGTCATTCATTCAGTCATTCATTCAGTCATTCCGTCATTCAGTCAGTCATTCATTCAGTCATTCAGTCATTCATTCACTCAGTCATTCATTCATTCATAAACAGACAAATAATAAATGAATAATGTAAAATACTGTACATCTTATGAATGCACTGAGACTCATCTTCAGTGATGTATCCTGGGATCATCATTGCAACAATAAATAACAATTTATTAATAATAATAATAATAATAATAATAATAATAATAATAATAATAATAAATATTTTTCAGTTCTGTATCCTTAATAATCATTTTTAATCTTCCTTTTCTTGAAACACAACAAGTATCCTTCTAGTTCTTTTGAATCCAACATGCAGTTTGCTTTGTAAACTCAAGCTGAGGTCGTCTTTTCAGACAGTCTTTAAATTTGTGGGTTGACCCTCAGAAACACTTATAGTAATATGACAGGATGTCACTGTTGCCATTAGTTTTTGTCAGCGGTGATAAACTCACAGTTCAGCTTTGTCACTACTACTGATGTTTGCCTCCAGTTACAACAACGATGCCTTTCCATTATCCATACCTGTCATTCAGAATGGTGAACCATAAAGATATTTCTTGCACAAAAATATCATGAACAGGTTTCAGGACTTTTCCCAGCTACTTCATTCAGGAGGAAGACTTGAGCCAGTGCTCGTACCTTCAAGCAATTGCCTTCAACATTTTCTGAGTATGCCAGAAAGTTTGTGAACCTCCGGAAATACTGCAGCCCATGCACATGCTATGAGTAAGTAGTGTCAAGGGTTTTTCAGTCGCTAACAAGCGTTTGTCCAAACAGCAGTCACATTTTCTAAACTCCAAACACAGACACAGAAAGCACAATTGACCAAATGGTTAATTTTCTTCTCAAAAACACATTTTGTTAAATAAACACTAACTCTTCATTTCAAAATAGAATACATCTTTGTCTGTACACACACTTTACCAAAACACTGGATATTCGACTCAAAATGAAATTACTGTGTCAAACAATAATGCTTGTTTTCACTTCATAAGGTACATGCAATCAATCAAAGTACACCAGGTTTCAAAATACTGGGTATCGTTAACATTTGAAAAATTACATGGACTTTTATGTTTCAGTTTTAATGGTATTTGCCTGAAAAATGTACACAAAATTTCTTGGTTGGGAACTTTATGTCCACATGCAAATGTTCACATTCAAAAGCTTCAAATGTTCACATGTTCACATTTCACTAAAAATCTTTTTTTTTCTTTTACAGTTTATTACAGGAGGTACAGTAAAAATACTGTTTACAACATGATAGAACAGAAAAAGCTTACAGTGAACAAAATAGCCATGAAATACACAACAGCATTCTGAAGAAGAAAAAAACAACAACAGCAAAGAGCCCAGAAAAAATTGTGTGTGTGTGTGTGTGTGTGTGTGTGTGTGTGTGTGTGTGTGTGTGTGTGTGTGTGTGTGTGTGTGTGTGTGTGTGTGTATGTGTGTGTGTGTGTGTGGGGGGGGGGGGTCTTGCGTAAAAAAACACAAAATTACTGTCTCTAATCTCTACGATCTCTGATATCATCCAAGGCGATGCCCCTGTGATAGAACCTCTTGGTGTGCCGGATCTACCCTTGTAGATCTACCCTTGACAGCTGTGTGTCAATGGGGGGGCAGTGACTTCAGTGTTCCAAGATTGGCGGTTCGATTCCCCCTCCCACCCAAAAATACCCGGAGTGTTAGCTGACAGTGGGAGGTGTCAGCTCACCTCCGGGGCACTGCCGATGCGCCCTTGAGCAAAGCGCCATCACCCTTACAAGTTGCTCATTTGTGCGCACCATAAAGGAGCTGCCTGCCACTCTAAACCCCCCCCCGCCCCTCCACATGCGTACAGGACCCCTGTGTGTGTGAGTGTGTGTTCAGGACCTGTACACATTAATATATGCACGTATGAATTACTAACACTAGAATGTGTCACTAATTTCCCTTTCAGGATTAATTGAGTATATAAAATAAAAAAAATATAAAATTTAAAAAGAAAAATATTCAATTGTTTATCAGCTGCGATATGTTGTTTTGGACCTGATATTATTGCAGAAGCAGAGGTTTTTCTGTATCTAAGGTTTGGAATATTGTTTTTGCTATTGTGGGATGTTGTGTGTTAACATTCGCAAATAATAAAAAAAACAATCCATAATTTTGTTGAGAGATATAGCTTGTCTGTTAAGAAAATTGAAAGCATTGTAGAAATATTTTCATTGACTGCATATTGAGTGAAAGCAACATGAAATGTGTGAATGGTATGGCCACAAAAGGCCGATGCTGTGCTAATTGTGTTTAGAGTTTTGAAAATGTGACTGCTGTTTGGACACACGCATGTTAGTGACTGAAAAAAACTGTAAAAGGCAAATACACCATAAAATACAATTGTTATAATGGATGTTTTAACTTTGTCTAAAACCTAGGCCACCAGGCCTTCTATCCAGACTTTGTGGTTTACTGATGCTAAGCAGCTCTTGGCATGAGTGTAACTCTACGATTAGTGCCCCTTTAAACACTTATAATTCACGGCCTATGAAAATATTGTCAGAGAGGGCCAGCTTTCTGCCTGAGGGGGTCAGGAGGTTGTTTTAATGGTACCATGGGCTCAGCGTGTTGAACTGTTCAAGCTTGCAGCATTAGAGTTGCCTTAAATCACTTCCAGTGGGTTGAGAATGTGAAGAAACACTATGCAAGATATAGCTTAATGAAAGGTGTATAGACTAATGCAAATGTGAAAAATGGGAACAATTCTACAGCTATTAACACACTGACATGAGGGGAACATGTGGAAATTATTAATAATAAATTTGGATTGTAATGACAAATGGTTTGTTTTTTCAAAGTTCTGAAAACTTGAGTGCTCCTATGTTCACATTTACCTCCACACTCTGCTCCTCAAAGCTGAACCCCTTGTTAAGAAGCGGTTGGAGATGCATATGAAAGATTTGCCATTAAGTCAGTGGATAATTTCATCTGACAGTTAATGTAAAGCATTTTAAATATCAATAAATAGTTTGTTCTGCTGCACTGGCGCTTTCCACTGAGGTGTGGAAAAAAACGTAATGGAAAGTATTTCTTGTGTTTTCTTGTGAATTAATATTAGAACATATAGGTAGGTAGAAAGACGAGATGAAAAAGAGCTCAACCAGTGGAATGAATCAGCCTCTTATTGTAGAGATCCACGTTGACGTCTCATCAGAAATTTAGTAAAGTGAACATATTTATTGTTTAGACACATTATTGATTTCATATATTCATAAAACACTGGTTTGTTATTTATACATTTTTATATTCATCCTTGTTATTTTTTAACTACATATCATGTTAAAGTTGCATGGGTTATCTTTGGAGTATTATTATAAGAGCTAGTACGCCCCCTGCTGCACAAAGAAAAACTTTTGTAACTTTTAATAAACCGGACCTCAAACAGGATCACTTCATTCATTCATTCATTCATTCATTCATTCATTCATTCATCTTCTTGCGCATATGGCATCTGACAGCGGGCGAGAGGCGGGGTACACTCTGAACAAGTCCCAGTTCATCACAGGATCAGTCCTCTGTGACATTGTACCCTGATGTCACAGAGGAAGTGGAAATGTTGTGGTGTTAAAATAAAGAACCCTTTTGAAGTTCAACCTCCTGTGAATACTTTTAACTTAAAGTAGAAAAATATATAATTGCTTTGACAGGAAATGTCTCTTCAAACGATGAGATAATTTATTCAGTCCAACATTTACAGCGTTCACAAACTGCTCCACACTTCCTTCCTTCAGTGTTCTTTGTTGCTACAGTAGAGACTCAATACATTTCAGTGACCCGGTGTAAAATCTGACTCACCTTAGGTTTAACGTTCACTGTTGCCTTCTAAACAAACAGTCTGCTGAAATAGTGATGTTAAATGGGCTGGTTTTCCAATAACCATAAAAGTCGTGTCAGCACTTCAACATACAGTACAAATGAGTTTATTGATGACGGATGACGTTGTAGTACAGAGATGCTCTTCCAGTAGATGGCGTTATAGATCTATGTTCAAGTGTAGTCCAGAATGACATGACATTACCTTGTTCCGTTAATTATAGATCAGTGGTTCTTAACCTTGTTGGAGGTACCAAACCCTGCCAGTTTCATATGCTCACTCACCGAACCCGTCAACCCGTCTACCCGTCAACCTTTTATTTTTTTTTTCGGATGTTGTTGTTGATGTTCCAAAACTGAAATGACCTACCTGCAAATCAGTGAGACTTCTGCTGTTGTTATTGAGAGACCAGTTCAGATATGCGTGGATTCACCTTAGCAAGTGCTACTCTTATATCATTTTCACAGCAAAGTCTGTTTCTTTTGTTTTCCATGCAGCTTAAGGAAGTGTTCCTTTATTCTTCCCAGTGTGAGACTAGAGTTGCTCAACTTGACATTGCAAATCATGCAGAACGCTGACTCCCATCACATTCCATTATACAGAACATGTAAATTCACGTTGCCCATATTAGTCAGACCACTTTCTTTCTTTGCTCAACATGGTTACTATGAATTAAAATATTAAGAAAGCAACCAGATGACGTACCATCATGACAGGCATAAATCGACTACTGAGTGCGCAAAATCCCATGTAGCACAGGAAGGCTAATCGATGTAGCGTCACGTGATCACCTGCAGCCAGTGATGGCTAAGGGGGGCGTGTCATCATGAATTGACACAATGTGTCAAACGTACACAGTGATTTGTGTATGTTCGGCAAAAACACCTGTGTCGGGTGTTTTGTCTTGACTTCCGTCTCCGCCGAACCCAAGACCGACTCACCGAACCCCTAGGGTTTGATCAAACCCAGGTTAAGAACCACTGGGTTTCATCGAACCCAGTACTTCTCTTTTTGTGACGCAATCCTTTCCTCCCTTTCAGTCGGAGTTTCACTCAGAATTCTTTGCCATTTTCTGTGTCATTCCTGCTGTTTGGACTCCCTGCTCAAACACATGATGAAAATTTTTGGAACAGTTATAACTTTCTAAAATTATGTTAACTGGGAAGTCGATTTATAGTTATTTCTTCTCCCAACATAGCAGATGCCTTAAGCCATGTTGTTCACGTGATTCCTTCTGGCAGATGGTTGGGTGCCGTGATTAGATGGGCATTTGATTGACAGGTGGTGGGCGGAGTTGGTGACAGCGTGACAGCATGAGACTTTTTCAAGTGAGCTTATTCAAATATATAGGTGGAGAGATGGATAGATAGATAGATAGATGGATGGATGGATGGATGGATGGATGGATGGATGGATGGATGGATGGATGGATGGATGGATGGATGGATGGATGGATGGATGGATGGATGGATGGATGGATAGATAGATAGATAGATAGATAGATAGATAGATAGATAGATAGATAGATAGATAGATAGATAGATAGATAGATAGATAGATAGATAGATAGATAGATAGATAGATAGATAGATAGATAGATAGATAGATAGATAGATAGATAGATAGATAGTTAGATAAACACGAGGAGAAAAAGAAACACTGACAACACTGGACATACCACAAGACATACACTACACTAACAGACACATGCAGCACGAACAGGACATATACTAAACTAAAACTAAAATATAAACTGTATAAAATTAAATAAAATAACATAAATAAAAGATGAAACTGCAACCTGCTCAATAGATTGATAGACTGACAATGCAGTAAGGTTGCACTGTGTTCCTGACATGTTGCACTGCAGGGATTTCCCATCACACCCTACTGTACACACACTCTCTCACGTAGCCCCCCCACGCGTGCTGTGACTTTAGAGAGGAGGAGACGAGAGGATTTCATCATTTAATTCATCGTGACATCTAATTCATCGTGACATCTAGCAAGGGAACAGCGTGTTTCTGTGTGCAGACCTGCACGTTCGCCACACGGCCTCTTACATAATGTTGTTGCATTTTCACACACACATACAGAATACATAAATAGATTATAAACACACTGAATCCATAGTCACTCCAGCCTGCAGTCGGTTATAAATTAATGCGCATGGAGTAGTGGAGTTATGAAGCATTATGCAGCAGAGAGAAGTGTCTTGTCGTTCGTTGTAAAGCCTGATCATCTGTGCCTGATACGGATGACAACGCATGTTGTCCATGTGTTATTCTTAATGAAACGACATCTCTTGCATATGACTGGTGAGTTTGAACTGTGACTGACTCACGAAACACGTTTCTACTCCTCTAGCTACAACGACATCCGCAGTGAGACCGTGACTAGTTCCTCGTTCTGAATGGATTCCTGCAGGCGGTGGAGGATGCCGTGACGTCACGTCTCCATGACAACCGGTGAAAGCACGTGTCCTGTATAAAAGCGGAAGGCGACCCAGCTCGTCTCGAACACGGACTGAAGAAGCGTCGGCCAAGAGGTAAGCTTCAGGTTGACTTAGCATGCAGGAGGCCCCGGTAACGACATGTAATCAATAAGAGGAATTTATTTAAGAGCGTTAGAATTATTTCATAATATTCACTTTGCACCTCAATTCAGTTTAATCCAACTACAAGGACATCCTTTGATCAATGAAATCAGCCGTGTTTGCTAGCTAACGTGATGTTCTTAAAAGTACAATCGTGCTCCAAGGACGACCTTGAAGCAGATTTTTTTGTGAGTCGTTCATTTCTTAAAATCATCAACGACTTGCTGAAACCGGGTCTACTTTTCAGTCTCTAAGGTGAATTTCCTGGCTTATTTTGAATTAGTCGTGTATTTGCATGAGTACATGAGTAGGTTAGGAGCTAGAACAGAGTGAACCGTCAGATGAAGGATGTGATCAGTGCAGGATCCGTGCTGTAAAAGGGATCGTGGAGAATGGGCGGGGATGATGGCCTTCAGGAAGGAGGCAGGATGTTGTGTAACGCATCCTGATCGAGTCGCTTCTCTGCGTGCGTGGAAATGTTCACAGTGAAATCTACCAAAACGAAGGCCTTTAATGTCGCGGATTTGCAGCGTTTTGTCGGTAAAACTCGCCCTATAAAGCGCGGCCTTAGCCGTCACGTGACACATCAGCGCGGGGCTGCGGGGCGGGGCGCGTGTCTTGACATTGTCGACCCAACTGCTGCATCATTGCGGAAGTGGATTAGCGTCTCTTACGTAAGCTAGCGCAAAACTGCGTTAGCGCGACTATCGGAGGGAAATCCTCGTACATATCAGTGTTCAAGGGGATTTACAGTCAAACCTGACTGCTAAAGGTGTTTTACATGTGAAATGAACGCGTGGAAGTGGAAGGATGGATGAGACGTGGGCGGAGGGGAGGCTACGTGCCGGACCTGCTGCTCGTGATGAAGTCTGGCCGTTGCGCCATTTAATGTAACGGATGAATGGATCAGAGGAGGAAGCAGCGGTTCACTGATACAAGACACGAATGACGGAACATCCCGTCTGCATTATGAGGACCAGTCCTGAAGTCTCCTCAGGATGCTTTTGAAGGACACAGGCCACGTCGTGTCGAGTTGCATGATTATGTCACAGTTTGACTCCAGACCCAAAAGACCCGATGACGTGGTTTTTCATCTACAGCTCAAATTACATCACCAGACATACGTTGCATAAGTAGAGCAACGACAAAATGATAAAAAAGCCACACAATCAATGCAAAAATCAAATTACAGTTGTGTTGTTGCATCACTATGCTCTTGCAGATGCATGTACAGGTTGTTTCTCAGGTCAAGGTCATCACACAGCTGATGAAGGTCACAGCCGGCCCATCAGATACCTTAAAGATGCTGTACTTCATGTTCATTTTTCAAAAGAGTTGCGTTGCTGAACATTAGCCACTACAGTCCTAATTGTGGAAGTTAAAATGATATGCATTAGCAGATAAAAGTTTCAGTATTTTTAATTCCGGTGATTTTAACCATATTCGGGATTGATTTCTGTGATCAAAGCATTCACAATACCTAAATGCTAAATATACTGTATATACAATGAAAGGCAATCAGAACCATACATTTTTCCTTTTTACTACACACAGGAACAGGAAGTCATTGCTTTATGCACAGCAGTTACATGCTTTTCATGTAGCCCACAATTAATTGAGCTTTCTGAGATTTTGCTTGCCATGATGACATGTAAAAAATCTTGGAACAATAAATGAGTGAGACTGTAAACATCATGTCGCTTTGTTAAGCGAGGGATTGAAATAATGAGTTCAGCCAGAGAACACCCATGATTGTTATTCCAACCTAAAAAGGACACTGAGCCATTACAGAATGAGGGATCATGGGTTTTCTGTGACACTAGGAATGGATGTGGGCTGCATTCTTGTATTTGCTCCATGAATTGAGAATAGTTATATCAGACTTGTATCTGTTACTCATGTTGATCATGATAGATTATTTTCCTCTTCCCTCTACACATTTCAGATTATACTATCTGATTCAAAATCAGCAGTTTAGTTTTCTACGTCACGCAGTTGGTCAACAATCATTGCTACTAAAAGTCAGTCATTAGACGAATTAACACACAGCCCTCAGCCATTTGAACTTCAGTGAACAGATTTTGTCTGCGTAGTCGGCTAAAGACTAGTTGTATTGTCCCTAACGTATTAAAGAGCCATCATGTCCAGGATGTATCTGAGACAGGGAACACCAGAGTGACTCAGCACTCTGCACCCAAAGAACTACGCCACTCGGTAGGACACATCACTGCTGCATCATGGGTCCCTGCTTTAAAAAAAGTAGTTTTGTTTTTTTCTTAGATGTGTATGTCAAATGAATGACATGTTTTACAGAAATAAGGTCAATTATTGTGTAGATGTAGGATTTGAGAAAAGTTGCAAACACAGCATGACACCTGAGTACTGCTCTGTAACTTGAGGGAGGAAAGGAGGAAGATATGCTTCATGTGTGCTGACATAATCACACACACACACACACACACACACACACACACACACACACACACACAGTACGCGTGTGTGTGTGTGTGTGTGTGTGTGGTTCATTATATTCCCTGCAGAAAAGTCGCATGCCTCTCCCACTGAGTCGTCTGCAGTTTGATACGGCACACCATTTATTAATTCATGATGGGTTGTTGGTGTTCGTATTAATGCAATGCTGAAGCACAATGGAAAGCTATAATGGGAAGTGAACCTCTTTTCCGTCTCTCCCTATTGAGGAGATTGTCTGCATGCAGTTACACTTTGTGGTTTTGCATGTGTCTAACAGGTGATGCAATGGCGACGGACGTTTAACTGACTAGTTCACTGCAGCTAAGTGACATTGCTCCCATCATGACACAATGAAATGCCTGCATACAGCTAAATAAAAGCTGAGCAAAAGAAATGTTGTAGGCAGCACAAAATGTTTGATTATATTTAACTGGTGTGAGGCTGTATGAATGGTATTTTTTGTTTGGACTCTAAACTATTTAATTTATTTGGATCAGAGAGGCAGGCTAGAAGAGAAAAGATTATGTAATTGGTTAGGCTGCCTGCCAGCTGCACTGGAAAAATACTAAGGAGAGGAGGGAGAATGGGTGAGTGAAAAGGGGAAGGGCAGGAGGAGTGAGCAGGAGGTGCAGGGACAGGATATGTTCGAGAATAAAAAAACTCAATGACTGAGCGCAAGTTAAATTAAGACCTGAAATATAATATGACTAGAAGCGGTGCATATGGGAAAAGAAGTCATTTGGAACTAATTACGTAACTATATGTCCATAAGAGAGCTATAATACTGTGCAGTAGTTAATCTGTGTTCTTCCAAACTAAGTCTTCATTGTCAAAATGTTCTTGGTGTCATAGAGATGAAAAATGTGTTAATGTGGTGAGGTGTTTGTTTTACCAGCAGTGTCCTATCAGAGGTTTTATCAACAGTCTCTCTGGTTAACTGGTTGTGGGTTATTTTCCACACAGCGGTCTCTCTGATGCTCAGGCAGTCCTGTTCTTGCCCCATCCCATGCAAGGAAAATGGGTCGCGGCACAGAGGGAGGGTTGGTCTGTGCTAAATGAGAGGGGGTAGACAAAGAGTTGCAAGGACGGACAAATCGAAGGATGGAGGGGGTTGAATTTTAATCAGTAGTATAGATCGAGGGAAGCAAGGGGAGGAGAGAAAAGCAGGGGTGAGAAAGCTCTGGATACACTGAGGGAAGAAGGATGGTAGATTGGGGTAGAAGAGGTCTGGTGGATGAAGAGAAAGTGAGTGAACCAGAGGAAAGAAGTCAGGATGGATGGCTAGGTGGTGGAAACATAGACATGATGGGGGGGGGTTGTAGAAGTGAGTAGCTGTGTGCAGTTCCTCATTAATGAGGATGAAACTGTCCAAGCTTCTCTGTCTGGCTGGTTGTTCCTTTATTTGAACCAATCGGAGAAGGATTTGGTTGCACCTCCCTTGTCGTGTGATTCTCAGGGGCCAGTAATCTAAGGCTGGTGGTAAAGGAGATGGGAGAATTGGAAATGAAAGCTGTGTGGAGAGATGGAAAAACTGAAGGAGGCATTTTCCTTGCTACTCTTAACTGTTCTCTGGTTGTTCTGACAAGGAGAGGGCTACAATATGGGAATTAAAGCTGTGTATGCTTGCTTGCGTCAGCGCACGAAGTATAGATGCAAATACTACTGCTGAAGAAAAATATTTGTGTGCTGGTAACGCTTCAATCCAAGGAAGGAATCTTATTAGTTATCTGGCTACCTTTCGGCCTCCCCGATACCAAAACCAGAGTGTACTGGTCTGTAGTCTGGAGGCAGGAGTGTCCTAAAAGATAGGAAGAGTTGCTGAGTGAAGGAGTTGAGTGTTTGATGCTAAATCTGTCTTAGAAGACACTAAGGCAGAAACTATAGCCGAAACAGGTTTGAATCTCGTATTTGTTTTTGGTTAAGAAAATCAAGTTTCAGTCTGCCTTTGGCCAATGCCCCACAGAGTTGCTAGGCCACAGTATGTTAAATACTGACATACAGGTAGACATACACATATCCACCTGGCTCGTATAAAGGTTTTCAATACATCCTGAAGTCGCACTCAAATTTTCACAGCTACAACTTATATAAAATACTTTCTGCACACATCAAAGTTAAACTTTTAAATCCCTCAGTTAATGTCACCTTGCCGGTTTGTGTCCCACCCACCACAGCCCTCATGTGGCTCCACAGCCCACCCATTGTCAGTTGAGCAGCCATTTTTCTTTGGAAGTTCCAGGACTACAATTCTGTTTAGTGAGAGAATTGGAGGAAGAATGCTCCTTGGCAACAGGAAGAAGGAGAGATCAGAGGAGAGGAAGGAGATTGTGTGTGTGTGTGTGTGTGTGTGCGCGCGCGCACAATGGGTAACGGTGAGAACCAAGTACAAACTGAAGTCAGACACACAAGATCACCATGGTGATACTTCATTCACACCCCAATTCTTTCTACAACTCCTTCACCTTTGGTAACCTTGTTTTGGAGACGAGCAGCAGAGCTCTACCTTCTAAGTCACTGACCACATTGTCCTGTGTGTACACCATAAACACTCACATCTGACTAGTGGAGGGGTCACAGATCCACACAGCCTCGATACCTTCAGGCGACTAGACAATTGTGGCTGCAGCTGTGAGAGGAAAGACGAACATTTATTTCCACTGCATCAAAGTCACTGCTGCAAGTGAACAGAGCACAACGACCAGTGAATGAGTCCATGTGAAAATGGATCCAAGTTGATCAACTTATCGTCCTGTTGGGGAGTGTGATATGTGGAGACATTACTTCATTCATCCTCATCTGGTTGTTCGTTTAGACCGGTTCATATGTTCTTCCTGTCATAAATGCACCCTACTGATTTGCACGTATAAGCTCATAAACGCACACACGCACACTCAGAGATCAGGGGATTACTGTAGTCTTAGACAACCAATGAGTTTCAAGGTCATCACATTGCCTCTGCTTGTTACCTGTGCCTGTCATAGCAGACACACACATTAGCTGCAGGTCTGACCAGTCTGCCTGGGGATGTGATACAGCCTGAAGTTTAATAACCTCTAAGAGACTTCATTGATGGTCTCTTCATTGATACCAAGCTAACGTCCAGTAGCTCTATTTCTTACTTTGACATCCAGATCAATTGTCTTTAACTTAAAAGCTGCATCATGTGACTTTTTTCACATGTTTCCATCATAAAGGTTGTGCATGACGTGCTAAATGTCTGTTTTTTTGAACAGTCAAACTATGGTGTCACGTTCTCTCTTCCACCTGTCTTTCTCAATCTTGTACTTCCTGCTGGAGCGCCCCATGGAGGCAGCATCATTGTTTAAACTGCAGGGTTCAAAACGTGTAGAAAAAGTATATTCCAGAGTCTGGAATACACAGTAATTCACACGTAAAAACCTAAATGCAGTTATTTTCCTGAGCCACAAGCAGGGTTCACATGACTGTATAGATGAACGACTCTTGACGTCAAAGTGCATACAGACCAAGGACAGCAAAGGAGAGGAAGAGGCGGAGCTAGTGAGAAGATGGAGAAGGTCATTTTCTAGAAAAAGTTATGGGCTGGGAGAGTGGGAGGAGGGTAAAAAGGAAGCATGGAGAGGTGGAACAGGCGGACGGGTGGATGATGGAAGCAGAACAGTAGAGTTTAAAGGAGGGTACATAGTTGAACTAAAGCCAGATGTCTGTTCAGCCAGCAGACAAGTCTCCTCCTGTCACACGACTCTGATGACTAAACCTGTTCCTGCATGCTGACGTCTCCGTCTTCCATACTTGTTTCACCAACGACAGTCACACCCACAGTTACAACCTGTTCTTCTGGCTTCAGCCATAGCACACACTTAGTTTTTCCTTTCCCCCTATGGGTGCTGATATGTCACCCCTCCTGCACACTGTGCTGTGAGGCGACCACAGCACAGTGTGCAGATTGACACACAAACACACACACACACACACACACACAGGTTGTCGTCAGTGGTTAAGTTAACTGGTTTAAAGCCACCTCCCTCAGCTTCAGTGTCCAGTTACATGCATTTGAGTTGGGGATTGTACTCCTGGTGTAGTGATCTTGAATGTCCTTTAAACAGAAGGCATTTTGTCACATTTTGTTGTCGTCTTTTACTATTTTAGATTGGTTGTCTGTTGCTTTCATCTGATGATTGTTTTTCCTCTATCAACAGATACAACTACCCGAACCTAACAGCAACCATGGAAAACCTCACTGTTGGAATCAATGGGTGAGTTTTTTCCTGCAATTTCTTTATGGTGGAAAACTGCAGAAAGTTCTATTATGCCGTGGTGTTGCAGTTTGGGACTTGGTTAAACATTTGTGTGTGGTTCCTCGAGTAATTTGACATCCTGAGAACCATTTGGCACAAAACAAACCCCATTCATCTCTCTCTGTCTCCCCCCTTACAGCTTCGGTCGTATTGGCCGTCTGGTCTTGAGGGCTTGCCTTCAGAAAGGCATCAAGGTGGTGGCCATCAATGACCCCTTCATTGACCCGGAGTACATGGTGAGGAAAATTAGTAGCTTAAATTTCAGTGGTGCATTTGCAATGTGATGTTTGTGAAGTCAATGTTTTAAACATTGGGGGAAAAAATAAGCATTCAACATTAGGACTCTGGATTGTGAAAGAATCACATAAAATATTACGCTATCGATTACCGTATTGGCCCGAATATAAGACGACCCTGATTATAAGACGACCCCCTCTTTTTCAAGACTCAAGTTTGAAAAAGACTTTTTGAACACCAAATTTAATTTTTATTCAGAAAATAATTACAGTACATCTCCGTACATTACACTCTGTGACACCATATTTCACAGCCGCTTTGCAATTGTTTGAAGACTCTGCCTCATTTATCACCATCATCTTGAAGTTTGCATCATAACTTCTCTTCAGCTGCCAGGTTAACCTGGCCGATCTTTTCTCCAGATTGTCGCTACGTTTCTCCATTTTCTGTTTATGTCTTCTCTTATTTTCATTCTTACCGCTATTTTAATTTTTCTTTGTGACAGGGGTTCGCTTTTGCCTGGGGAGTTAAGTTCAGCATTCGCTTTAAAGATATCTGGCACCATCTAGCGTTGTGAATGGGTATAATGTCTAGACCCCGAATGTAAGACTACCCCCACTTTTTCAGTCTTATTTCAATGCAAAAAACACAGTCTTATATTTGGGCCAATGCGGTATTTGGTATTGACTGCTTGGATGACTAGCTTGGAGTCGTACAATACAAGTTACCCCGCAAAAAGTCCGAGAGAATCCATAGTGGATGCAGATAATATTCAAATAAAAGTTACATGTACCTTAAAACCTTTGTCATTACCACCGCATCATCATCATCTTCCTCCTGCCTTTTAGGTCTACATGTTCAAGTACGACTCCACCCACGGTCGTCACCACGGTGAAGTTTGTTGCGAAGACGACAAGCTGGTCATCGATGGACAGAAAATTTCTGTCTTCCAGTGGTATGTGTTAATTGTTTTGGGGTTAGTCCTAAGATGGTGTTGAGCATTAGGATCTAAACAGATGTTTTAGTTTTATTTATTATGCAGTAACCAGGCACTGGTCTCTGTACATCTCTCAAAGACCTGAATGAAATTCACATGTTTTTTAGGGACTTCCTGGGCTCATCCATGTGTTCTGTTGTCACAGGCCTCAGCTGTGTAGCGACTGCTCTGTTCTGACAGCTGTTGTTTTAGTCTATTCAGTATTTTTATCAGGATGAAAGGCAAACATCGTCAATGTGGTCAGACATTCCTGCTCTTTTAGCAAAGGTTCATTTGAGACACTCAAAAAGAGGCTCTACGCAGTAAACTAGAAAGTACAAGATGTAGCGTTCACATCAGATCAGCCCTCACTTTTCTCTTGATATATATTCTATAACTTCCCAACAATGTGTACTTTTGCCTAAGTTATGTAATTTTTTCTTTACCAATTGTGTTATTTGTCCAGTATGAAGCCAACAGATATCCCCTGGGGCAAAGTTAAAGCCAAGTATGTTGTGGAATCCACTGGAGTCTTCCTGACCATAGAGAAGGCCTCTGTATGTCCCCTCACACACACACACACACCAGTCACATGTTTGTTGCCAAACCTTTGTGAGTGCACACACACACACACAGGTATAACTGTCTGGTTTGTCCTTCTGTGTTTTCATCAGGCTCACCTGAAGGCTGGAGCTGAGCGTGTGGTTGTGTCCGCGCCCTCTCCCGATGCCCCAATGTTTGTCATTGGAGTTAATGAGGACAAATACGACGCGTCCACTATGAAAGTTGTCAGGTAACACACTTTTGGTCCAGAGAGTAATTGTTAAAGCACATCTTAGTCTCACAGTTGCGTTTCTAGATATACATGTACCAATTCCAGAGCATGCTTATGCATGTGAAGAGAAATTAATCTGCTTGTGTGGGGTTTTTTTTGTTGACAGCAACGCCTCCTGCACCACCAACTGCTTGGCCCCTCTGGCCAAAGTCATTCATGATAACTATGGCATTGAGGAGGCTCTCATGGTGAGTTACACAGGATCTAAGGCGCATCATCAGAATCCAAACAGAACACTGAAGCTTTTAAATACTGCTATGAAGATTGTTTGGTTGTTGCTTTTTTAGCCTTCAGCCTCTGTTAGTCAGTTAAGAAGAGCGTGTAACGTGTTCCTCCTCTCTCCAGACTACAGTCCATGCATACACGGCCACCCAAAAGACTGTGGACGGCCCCAGTGCCAAGAACTGGCGCGATGGCCGTGGCGCCCACCAGAACATTATTCCAGCCTCCACTGGCGCTGCCAAGGCTGTGGGGAAAGTCATTCCTGAGCTCAATGGGTAACACATTCATTAGCAGCCTGACAACTAAAGGCACCTTGTCTAAATGTGACAATCAACACTACAAACACTATGAAAAGCTTTTTATAAGACTGTACTTTTTTTTTTCTTTCTCTCTCTCTCTAGTAAGCTGACTGGCATGGCGTTCAGGGTGCCCGTTTCTGATGTGTCAGTCGTGGACCTGACCTGCCGTCTGTCTAAGCCTGCATCTTATGAAGACATTAAAACGGCTGTGAAGAAGGCTGCAGAAGGGCCACTGAAGGGAGTGTTGGGTTACACTGAGGACCAGGTAATGGTCCAAGTTACTTCTCCTACCCTTTTCATCAAATACACTGCGATTCATGTGTAAGATGCAGCAATCCCTCGTTACTGGCAGTTAATGCGCCCCAGACCACCTTATATCCGTATTACCTTTTCCCACACTCTTATAGACACTTGTGTATTAAACTGTTTTCTTTAATACACGGAAGGGCACCACATTCCATGACTCACAGAACACAATGCACACACGGATGCTGTCAGCCAATAGCATGCGCGTCCGGTATCACGTGACTACCTACTAAAAATCTGCGATGTAGTGAAGCCGTGCATATTGAAGCACAAATAAGCGTAAGATTACTGTAGTTGGAATGGTGGTGGTGGCGTAAACGGCTCTGGGCTGGAGTATTTGCTGTTCTTGTTGTGAAGCCACTGGGATTCATTTGGATGGGAATCCTTCATTTGAACTTAGTGTGGACTGTGGTTTCAGCTGTACCGTGTTACACTGCAGCACGTCTGAGGGGTGTGGTTTTGTGTTCCGCAGGTGGTGTCCACCGACTTCATCAGTGACACCCACTCCTCCATCTTTGATGCTCGGGCTGGCATCGCCCTGAACGATAACTTCGTCAAGCTCATTTCCTGGTTGGTTTTCAACATTTGTGTGAAAGTGAAGAGGAAAAAGGAATTGTTGTTCATTCCAAATCTGAACGATCTTTCTTTCTCTCACCAGGTATGACAATGAGTTTGGGTACAGCCACCGTGTTGTTGACCTGATTACTCACATGTTCAGACAGGAGTAGACCGTTCCTGTCCCAAGAGGATGCCAGCAAAGGGACCACGCAACCATCCTCCCACACCTTCTTTTACACATAAGTCCTACCCATAGCATCACAGTCCTTAGCTCTACTACCGTATATGTAGGCAGCAGCAACAGTTGTGCGAGTGCTTGGAGTTTATCTGCTTTTTCCTTTAATGACGAGACGATCGGTCAGTGACAGTATTTGTGTCCGTGTGCCCCTCTCCACCTTCCACTGCCACTTTAGATGTGTTGTTATTGCTCAGTACTGTTGAAACTACTGTATCCATCTTGTTGTTACTGTGTTTCAAAGGCTCAATCACCAGTGGAAAGAGAAGGCTGAGAGGTAGAGCTTCTTCAAGAGTAAGGAAATAAAAAAAATAAAATGTGAAAAACCACTAACGATCAAGTTGTCATCTTTTTATTATTACTGTTTTGCAAAGCAAAGTATGAAAAGAAAAATCAAAATATAACTATATACATCAGAACATATTTTACCTATAAATATTTATGCTTTTTGGTAGTATTACCTTTGTACAAAGGTAATAATTTAAAAGACCAGAAACTAATTTATGGACATCCAAAACTGTTTAAAGCTTCTTCAGAACTAAAGAAGCCTTGTGGATGAGAGGTGAAACGTCTTCAAGAAACTTTCTTAAAGTCCATGTTTTGATTTAAACTGCTTTGGACAAAAAAATTATGGACAGAAAATGTCCAATGAAATTATTACATGAAGGTATCAGGGTAGCAGACGCACCAGAATAACCTTGGTCCTTTTAATGCCACCTGCAGCAGAAGGAGGCGACTCGGAGAGAAAAGTGGAACTGGTCTCCTAGGAGAGGCGATGAAGTGAGTCCTCTGAGCCCCGTTTAGTTTCTTCTGAGACGCTGGCAGGAAACGATGAAGCAGTCTGACCGCAGACAGTGCTCACCAGCAGCTACAGTAAGATTCAGACTGCAGACGACTTCCTAATATAGAGCTAATTCCCCTCTGCTGCCTCCTGCCATGGCTGACTTTCTCTAGAGGAACTACCATGGACTGATTTTGATGCAGTGCCACCTACTGTTTGAACGTACTGCAGTTCAGTACTGCCAACAGTTGGAACAGGTTTTATACTGGATCGCCTGTAAGCATCGACTGAGACGATGCATTCATTTGCCTGTTAACTGATTTGTCCATCCAAGCATGGAGACTGGACTGTTTAAAATGGGGAACATTTGAATCAGCTGCAGAGGAACTGAGGCTTTCACGGCACCACTCATAATGGATTTTGACCCACTTTATTCTTTATTTCATCTTTTCTGAAAACAAGTACTTGTTAAAGCAACTTTAAGTTAAGTTTGATTCACATTTTAAGTTCACCTTCTGAGAGTTTCAAGTTCTAATGTGACTCAGCTTTAATATGTTATTGTGTCAATACAGTCCAAAAATTTCTGCTATTCTGTTGCAAGAATAGTCCGTGGGGTAGAAAAAAGAGATTTGATTTAAAGCTGGAAGAGAAATGACTTCAGAGGAATCAGCTGCAAAGAGATACAGAGGAATTTGAAGTGGTCAGGTTTGGTGGAAGAAAAAGAGAAACAAAATTACTGTAATAAAGTATGGAGTGGACATGTGAGTATTATCGATAATAAAGAAATGTGAAAAATAAATACAGAACAGCTGAACGAAAACAAATAGTTTTTGACTGGGAGAATGCTGTGCTGTGAATACTGTGGTTCATACGTGGCGGCAGATAAAAAAAAGTCTAATAACTCCAAATTCAGACTTGCAATGTTCTTCTATCAGTGAATGTAGACAAGTTCAGACAGCTACAATTTATTTTTTTCATCATTGGAATCCTCACAGCTTTAATGAAAAACCCAATCATATTCATTTCTTGCATTCTTTTAGAAATCACCATCACATCGAATGAAGTTTTTTTTTAAATTATATTTAATGTATTACTTCTTGGGTGGCATGGTGGTGCAGTGGGTAGCGTTGTCGCCGCACAGCAAGGCGGGTCCAGGTTGGACGCTCTGTGCAGAGTTCGCACGTTCTCCCCGTGTCTGCGTGGGTTCTCTCCGGGTTCTCCGGCTTCCTCCCACCTCCAAAAACATGAGCTTCAGGTTAATTGGCCGTGTGTGCGTTCATACTTGTCTATGTCTGTGTGGCCCGGAGTTTCCCCCGCCTCACGTCCTAAGCCAGCTGGGATAGGCTCCAGCTCCCCGTGACCCGCTGAAGTGGATAAAAGCGGCTAAAAGATTCATTTTCTAGCCAAATAAATGGATGATATTACTTCTCAAAGCCTCCTCCTGTTGTATTTCCAACAACATCTGCAGCTTTGTATTATAGTATAGCAATTTTTATTACCTGTTGATACGGCTGATTATAAGTGATGGATGGACTGAGGAGTGCGCCGGGTTTGCAAAACATACAACCCTCAAGATGACCAGATTCCTCCTTCTCATGGAGATTTCGCCTTTCAAACTGTCTTTACTGAAGAGAAATGTAAGTTTTCATCACCGATAAACTGGACAGAGGCAAAACTACTGCCAGAAGCACCATATGGACTTTGTTGTATTGATGGCAGTGATTGGGTTTGTCCATTTGGAATAAATGTGTCTGCTGGTGGAATTAATATTAAGTTGGTCACTGAAAAATAATTTTAGGTTGCTTTCACCATCTTGAAAAACATACTGTTGCTAAGCAGCAGGTTTGTTTCAGAAATAGAGATGGGAGCTGAGAAGGTGACACAACAAAGATTATCAGTTGGTTCAATGTGTAGTATTAATCACCAGACAAAATATAATAGGCACTAAAATAGCTGGAAAACTCATGTTTTGAGATCACTTCAAAGTCAGTCAGTCATTTTCCTAACCCGCTTAATTCGCTTGCGCAGGTCGTGGGGAGCCGGTGCCTATCCTGGCAGTCTCAGGGCGTGAGGCGGGGGACACTCCGGGTACGACGCCAGTGTACCGCGGAGCCACATAGAGACAAACAATCACTCACTCACACACTCAATCCTATGGTCAATTTGGGACCGGCCAATCCCCACCCCCAAAAGTGCATGCAGGTTCGAGTCCCGATCTGTGCGGAGTTCGCATGCTCTCCCCGTGTCTGCATGGGTTCTCTCCGGGTTCTCCGGCTTCCTCCCACCTCCAAAAGCATGCGCTTCAGGTTGATTGGCCGGTCCCAAATTGACCGTAGGAGTGAATGTGTGTGTGAGTGATTGTTTGTCTCTGTGTGGCTCCGCGGTACACTGGCATCGTGCCCAGAGTGTCCCCCGCCTCACGCCCTGAGACTGCCGGGATAGGCACTGGCTCCCCCGCGACCTGCGCAAGCGGATTAAGCAGGTTGAGAAAATGACTGACTTTTCACCTGATTTTTCATGTCATGTTATTATATTTCTTTCTATTTGCTGGAAGCAAATAGGAAGAAACTTAAATTACCTACAGCAAATTGTGATGGACAGTTAGTCATTATTACAACAGTTAGTTATTATTAATATCAATAAAATAATTGGTTTTGTGTCCCTGGATTGGAGTGAGCTGAAGTTTCTTGCTTCATCAAAACTTCTGTCCCTCACAACAAAGCTTACTGTACTTCAACATTTCCAGGCATACGGATGACAAAAGCAAATTGCAGAAGTATCTGTTCTGCAATAACAAACAACATTTCATTTTGTTTGTTACTGCAGAACAGATACTTCCCTCAGTAGACTTGATCAAACACTGAGAATAAAACCACAAATGAAGTATGTGTAGATTCTCTATCATCCAGGTCAATAAGTCACTGGACTTGAGTCAAAGTTGAGAGATGGTCCAACTTTCATCAGACACTTCTCCAGTTCAGGGCTGACTGTGGTTCCAGGTCGTGGTAATCGTCTGGTCTTCAGCTGCTTATCGGGTCAGGGGTCACGTTGGAGCCGATCCCAGCTGACCACGGGCGAGAATGTTCTCAAGTTCAAAATAAATTACTTCACTACAAAAATATGTAAAAATGCTAATTAAAAAAACAGTACAATTTTCGTACTACAGTATTTATGTTTATTTTGGTACTATTTTCAGAGAAATCATCACGAGAGTTAATTATTTTAACATGCATTTTATTTCAACTTGTTCTTTTCCTTTCGGCTTCTCCCTTCAGGGGTCGCCACAACGAATCAATTGCCTCCATCTAACCCTGTCTTCTGCATCCTCTTCTCTCATGCATTTTATTTCAACACAGGCTGATTATTCTAAATTTGTTTTCATTCCTTCTTTAATGTTATTTTAATTATTAGAGAATACCTTTTGACGTTAATGTATGAGAATATCACTCACTATTCCCCACGTACTTTCCTTTTATTTCTCGTCAGGTGTGGACGCTGGACTGGAGGCGACGGAGGGAGATCGTCTTGAACATGTAAATTAACCAGGAACATAAACACTGGTACAAAAATAGGTTCGCGACAGATTAATGAAATGAATTTTATATATATATATATATATATATATATATATATATATATATACACACACACACACACACACACACACACACACACACACACACACACACACACACACACACACACACACACACACACACCTATATATAAATATTAGGTGTTACCTTAAATTAATTCCGTAATACTATCTTAGTTTCCTACCGAGAACCTAGTCGGAAGTAATCGGAAATATTTGGAGGTTGAACTAAATCTACTTCCGTTTGTCATTTAGCGAGACAACCATCTGCTTCCTCGGGCCGCTACAGCTGATACTGGAAGGTTCTGTCTTACTTATATTCTTAATGTGTTTTGTTTTCCAACTTTACGGGAGTCCGCTATATGCCTTAAGTCGACAGAAATCACTTTTCACCCCGCTAAAGACAAAAGAACGTGTCTGCACTTGAGACAGCATAGTAGCTAAACTAGCTAGCATGCAGATTGTTGTATTAATTCATTTAATGGCTGTATACTGTTTATACTTAAAGAGATGACAAAGTAAACACGTTTACCATTTTAATTGTCAATGGTGGACTTGGAGACGTTAGCCGATTACATTGGTTTATACTTTTAATGACTACAGTTTTCAATGAAACAAACGTGTAAAATCTAGAATCAGTATAAAAATGATCTAGATAAATATGATATTTTGATTTAAGTCTTTAGCATCTAAATGATTTACTGCTTGGTGAATTTAAGGTCCTATTTGGGGCTATTGAAAGGACAAAATTCAAAGTGTCAATTTGGCCCCTGTGAATGGTAAGGGGTTGATAATCTGCTGGGGTTGGCTGATATTTTATTGCTCTGTTTTTCCAACTCTGTCTCTCTTTTTCAACAGGAAGCTGACCTTTTGGCATCATGACACTGTTTCACTTTGGGAACTGCTTTGCCCTGGCTTATTTCCCCTACTTCATAACATACAAGTGCAGTGGGCTGTAAGTGTTTGAATTAGTCTATATATATGTTTTGTGATTATCTGACCAATCATTGGCAGTGAAGTAATATTTTTTTATTTAGTTTTTGTAAAGCTATTTTGTATTTTGATATTAGTTGCAGTTTTCTTATTCCTCTGCTATAGCAGCATATGCTAGGCTCAACTACGTCTTAATAATCAGCTTAGTACTTTCAGAGGTTTTGGAGGGAGCCGACTAGTAAATTTGGCATCACCTTTAACATTTTACCTACGGACTGTGTTTGACATGTAGGTCAGAGTACAATGCTTTTTGGAGATGTGTTCAGGCAGGAGCGACCTACCTCTTTGTCCAGCTTTGTAAGGTAAGTGATTTTTGCTGATTTATATAATCTAGTGTCATTTTTAAAGTGTCTGTAATGAATTATGTGAAGGCTGATGCCATTCTGATGCCAGTAGCGTCCTTGTATTTCAAAGTGTGTAGTCATAGTTTCTGTCTTTTCTTTCAGATGCTATTCTTGGCTACATTTTTCCCCACATGGGAGGGAGGAGCTGGAATTTATGACTTTGTAGGGGTGAGTATTTTTTCATTTTAAGAATACAGTAATCCCTTGTTTATTTGCGCTTCAAGATGCGCAGCTTTACTGCATCGCAGATTTGTAGTAGGTGGTCACGTGATACCGTACGTGCATGTTATTGGCTGACAGCATCCGTGTGTGCACTGCGTTCAGAGACTCACGGAATGCCGTGCACTTCCAGGTATTAAAGAATGTTTTCTTTAACACAAAAGTGTTTTAAAGCGTGGGAAAACGTAATTCAGTTAGAGGGTGGTTTAATGTCAGTATGGGGAGGGTTCATAAACGTTCAGATTATTGTAAATGATATAATAGTTTGTCGCTGTATTGTGGAAATTCATTTTTCATGGGTGGTCCAGGAACGCGTTAATCGCGAGGAACGAGGGATTACTGTATCAGAAAGAAAGAAAGACAGGCTTTGTCAGACTTCGACAGTTATCAATGCCATCCTCCATAGGCAGCTGTAATACTGTATGTGTGTCCCCCCCCAGGAGTTTATGAAAGCAACAGTGGACCTGGCAGACCTGTTGGGTCTCCATCTTGTAATGTCTCGCAACGCTGGTAAAGGAGAGTACAAGATTATGGTGGCTGCCATGGGTTGGGCAACAGCAGAACTTGTCATGTCAAGGTAAGCAGTAATGAGATTCCTGCAGAAGTAATAATTGTTTTACTTTGTACACATGAATGCTGACCGGCACTGTTTGTGTTCTGCTGATCTACAGGTGTCTTCCTCTGTGGGTGGGAGCCAGAGGCATTGAGTTTGACTGGAAATACATCCAGATGAGCTTTGACTCTAATATAAGTTTGGTACGTTGCTGGCCTCATTTGCAACTGTTCTCATCTGTCTGCTCCTGAATGTCCAGTTTCCTGTTCATAAGTTCTGTCTGTTGTCATTTACTGAAGTGTATTTTACAAAACACCTCCCTCCATTGTTTTTTCACAATTGCATTATATATTTTATCCTTTCTTTTTCACTCACCTCATACATAAAGAAAATATCAAAAAAATATTTGTTTTTGAATTGCTTCATTTTTAATTTACCTTCTCTTTATGCGTGTTTATTACATTACCATCGCAACTGTAATATATATATATGTTTGATAGAATGCAGATTGAACAATTTAAGACCAGCAGTTATCCTTATCTTTATTATTCTTGAATATTGACAGGTCCATTATATTGCCATGGCAGCAGTAGTGTGGATGTTCACACGATATGACCTTCCTAAGAGCTTCAGGCTTCCTGTTACTGTGCTGTTGGCTCTGTGTGTCTACAAAGCCTTCTTAATGGAGTAAGTCTGATTTTACTCATGTTCCATACTCACTAAAGTACAGACACACTGTAGCTTTGTCGTGCTTAAATTAACTGCAGGAATAGAAATATGTAGTCAAAAAAGGTGATGATTTAATCATCGAGCATTAAAGGTGTGTGATTAATTTCAACAGAGCAAGGCTTGATGTTTTTTTTCTTCCTGCTATGTTAGGCTGACCATATCGATGTAGTTAATAACAGATGGTCCAAGAAGATATTTTTTTTAAACTTTTCTTAAACTTAAACTTGGCAAGTGAATTTCCAAAATGCTAAACTGGTTCTTCAGGACAAATTCACTTCAATTTGAAAACCTCTGAATAAGATAAAATATTTACTTTGTAAAGAAGAGGGAGGTGAGTGTTGGAGATGCTCATGTGGAGCGGTGCTGCTTGGCGAGGGTTGCAGCAGAAAGGGGTATGGGCGTCCATGTCTGCAGTCACATGACCCAAATAACAGGTGGTTGTTTTGACAATGCAGGTGTCTGCTATATATCCCAGTATGTAATTAAATTTACATAAATCTGGAGCTCTCATGTTTCAGCTGTCAATGCGTCCCTTATTTGGCTGTTAATATTTTCCTTGTGTGCTTCCCTCTGTGTCTCCAGGTTATTTGTCCATGTCTTTGTGTTAGGCAGTTGGACGGTGCTGTTGGTGAAGGCCGTACTGACCGGTGCCATCTCTCTCTGCTCCCTGTTTCTCTTTGTCACACTGGTCCACAGCAACTAATTAAAAGTGACCCTTCATACTGTTGAAGGGTCAGCCTTCAACAGTCTGTCTGGGTCAGATGGGACCGGGGTCGTCACAAATCAGAAAACGACTCCTAATACCATTTCCATCTTGCTGTCACACCAAACACAGCTGATAAACTCTAGTAGTTGGACTGATCTTATGGACTAAGCAGACTAATGGATGAGCGACCATGTCTCAGGGTTTGACTGGCCTGTATGGAAACATGCAGTCAGGTAAAAGCTTTGATGTCTAGCAGTCCAGGTTAAAAACTACAGGAGGAGTTTGGACATCAATGGCTTTCATAAGTAATTAGCTTATATAAGCTGTTTTGGTTTTGTTAAACAGTAAATGTTGTATCAGTGCAACCGTGCAAGAATTAATAAATTACAGTACATCTTTTTTTCTATGTTAGCTTAGTGTGGATCATTAGATTATATTAAGTAAATTTAAAACAAGTGGTTGATTATGCTGCTGTACATTTAGCAGTTTATTTATATACAAATGAATATAGCAAGTACAGTACAGTAGTTGAAACAATCATGGGAGGACATTTAGAACTGTTGGTGAAACTGTATAAACCTGAATGCTGTTAACAGAGGTCCACTCAGCACCATGGCTAAGATGTTAAATTTTAAACATCTGTGATGTTGACAATAAAATGTTTTGTTTAACTCAGCATTTTCTTGACACCTAAGAGACTGTAAAATTTGATCAAGGTCAAAAATTGCTGTTAAGTTAATGTAGGTCTGTTGCAGACAAATGTTTGAAGTTACTGTGTTTGACGCTGATTAGTGAACATCTAAGAGCATTTATTAACTTCCATTGTGAAAGACAAGCAGAGACTGTCATTACTGGAGGGTTGGGTTCAGGCTTTGGCCTCTAGAAGAGAAAATGAAGACACCTTCTGTTAGTGTTTCTAACAAGTAGAAAATGAAGCAAGGTTGAAGGTACAGTTATGCTCTCATAGCAGTGTCTTTAAAAAGGTGAGTAAATGTCAAAATTTGTCAAATTGTACTTTATTGAACGCAAATACATTGGGGACACTGCACGTTCTATTTCAAAGCAAGAAAATTGGAAAAAGTAAAAATTTTTATTTCACAAAGTCAAGCAATGTCATGTTGGAAACTAAAAAATGTACATTATAAACTAAGAAATTCTTGAAAAAACAACTTTACTGAGTATCTCAATCTAATATTTGGAATATTTTGTTGCATAACCATGGTTTCTGACAACTGCTACATATACTGTATGTGGTGCATGGAGTCAACCGACTTCTGGCAAAGGTCAACAGGTGTTGCAAGCCCAGGTCAATTGTACTAGGTTCCATATTTGAGTCATGTTATCCATCACCACCTGGAGGTACACCCCACCTGTAGTGTTGATAAAATTCTACAACTGTGAGCAAAAGATTGCTCTTCTGAAACAAGGCTTCAAACTGAAAGGAAAACATGTCTAGATTAATGAGAATCTCACTAAAAAGAATGCTGATATCGCTAAAGAAGCTCAACATTGCAATAAAAATGGGATGATCGATAACACCTGGACGAACAACTGCAGGATGTTCACCAAAACAAAGGGGCTTTCTCCAGGGCAAATTAAAACAACGTCCAGAGTGCAGAGGAGTTGGTGAAATATGAGCAATAAAGATGGACAAGAGTTGTATAACACCAAAGATCAGTACAACAGAATCACTTATAGTGTGAGCTCTACACCAATTCTGGACACATCAAGGATTCCTTAGAACAGCTGAAAAACAATTCAATATCAGTGTCAAAAACAGGGATTAACGAAAACAAAGACATGTATTTCTGCTTGAAGGGATAACATTAAGTTTGAGACTTTAAAGAGCATGTCGATATCTGCTGACAATAGAATGTGTAACAAAGTGTAACAAACTGGTTAATTCTTGAATAAACACTGCTAAGTGAGGTCAATATGATCATGACATTCTTGTGGAGAACACTGGCGAGGTCAACTTCTTGTTTTGACTATAATGTTAACAAACCTTTTCGTTCCTAGGAAAAATGTAAACATGGTTATGCTCTAGGTTATATCTGGGACAAAGGCTAATATCTGGAAGTCCATCCATCCATCCATCTATTTATCTATTTCTAAGGTTGTACAGCTTCTGTTTCTCAGTTGAACGTTATGTGAGTCTCATTCTGTAATGCATTCCTTAGACTCCTGCACCAATAGTCGTGCTGTTCCTCTGAATGTGGGTCTGCTGAACACAACCTGCTGGGGGTAATGTCCTGAAAATGGATCTCCAACACACCCATGTCTAAAAGCCCATGCTACACCATTAATACAAGCCGAATTGTGTTCCCGTTCCTGTTGTATATTACCTCCAGTAAGTCCAACAAGGTGCATTTATTTTACCTGTGATCCCAGGCTCCTAATGTTACACTGGACAAAGTGTTGTTGAAGTTGAAATGCAATGAGAGAGGAAGGAAAAAGCCTGAATATAGTTAAAGGGGTTGGTTGGGGGAGGTGGGGTGATTTATCATGATCATCATAACAAAGAAATCTGAAGCATTTTTATCTCAATTTAAATCCAAAAACCAAGTACTTTTCTTTGCAGTGATAATGAGACCTTTTTCTTCAGGCATTTAAGTTTTGACCTTCATTCCACAAAACTTACAATCATCAGATTAGGAGAACTTCTCAACAGAAGAAAATTCTGCAAGAATCTATAGTAATAGTGAGTGATGTGAGGGGAATGTAGCTGCGTGTCACTGTTTGCACACCAAACTTGTGGCAGCTCATTTCAACACATTTGCACAATATCCCATCATTCAATCACACATGAGAGTTCAGGTCAAAAATAAAAGATATATATGCGCCTGTGACCTACTCTACTGTATCATCCTACTATAACTTCACAAACCACACCTCCACAGTGTTCAAACCTCCTGGTTTTCCCTGCGATGAGTCCAGGTCGCTGTATTTTCTGCCTCTCTGGCTCCTCAGCCGGGGCCTCGAGTCAAACAAAGCTCTCATTATTCAGATTCCACAATGGGCACACACTACTCCGTTTACACCGCTCTTACTTGTTTGTTGTTGCTGAGAAAAGAGTAACGCTTCTCTGTTAGACGACTGCATTGAGCGATGAACATCAGCCTGATCTTGTGATAGACAACCAGAGGGTGTGACTAAGAACAGGGTTGTCCCAGCTGTGGCCTTGCAGGTAATGTGCACTTCACAAAATATTTTGGGCTCAATCTTGAAACCTACCAGCTGCAGTGGCAAATAAGAACGAGCTCAAGGACAAAAGGACTGTGTAACTGGACCTACACCTCAGGGAGAGACGACATCCTGCCACAGTTTGAAAGCCCTGAGCCAGACAAATCATGTCTTCCTGTGAGTACATTCACTACCGTGGCATTATTATTCCCCATGTGGCTCACGACATGGAGAGCTTGGAGTTTGCCCAGAATTTCCCTGTGGAAGACACTGATGTGTTTGCTGTGACTTACCCCAAGTCAGGTAAGATGTATAAACTCTCTTTTCTGTTTTCTTATCCCTAAGGGGGTGTCATCTGGTTTATGTGTTCACCTTATTTACTTACCATGATGCAGGTTGAATAGATCACACCAGCTGACATGTTTTATTGCCTGAAAAACTAGAAAAATCAGAGACCTGTGAACTAGACAAGCATGCATCTTAAGCTTGTCACTCTTCATCAGGATGCTTTTTGCAGGTCCTGGCTTGTTTGTTTTGACTGACTCAAAGTTATGAACATATTTTGATGAACATCTTGGGAGAGGAGGAGTCTTACCAAATAAATGAGCCCCATCTTCATCTGCATCCAGAATTACAAAAGAAAAGTTCTTACAAGACAGAACTTTATTTTCCCCAATTTTCATCTGGTAACAATGACTCCAGTCCTCATTGTTTTAGTGTGTGTCAGTAATGAGATCGAGCATGAAGAGCCTTTAGGTTCAGAAACCCTCCATTCGGAACCACGTAGAAGGAAGTAGTGTGTTGCCTTCATGTCGCCTCGGAAATTTTTTAGTGAAGTTAAATATTTCCTGTTAGCAATTGTGGTTATTGTGCAGCCAGTTTGATTTTCCCGTTCATAATAGCAACAAATCAAACATTTTTAGAACCAGCTGTTAAAAGATGCGATAAAGCTGTGAGGCGTTGATTTAATAGCCAAAAGTTTGTACTTAAATTTTAGCTGCCCGTAAAAGCACCAAATGAGTAAAACAAAAAAGAAAAGAAAAAGATGGTTTCATAAGATGTTATTTGATAACGTTACAGTGTGGTTTCTTATATGTTTCGGTCTGAATAACGCATTCTTGTATTTTGCACATTCTACTCCGTTGCGCATGGCCTCAAACGCATCAGTGGGAACACCTTTACACACACTTCACACACACAAAAACACCGGCGCCTGAAGCTACACGGAACATGTCGATCGAAGACATTTATCTGCAGAGACATGGTCTGCTGTTCCCCAAAGAAACCCACTCCGCAGAGAGCCTGGACTTCCTGCAGGGGTTCCCGTTCAGGGACCAGGACGTGGTGGGTGTCACCTACCCGAAGTCAGGTCAGTCCGTGGACACTCAGCGTGTCTGGTTCACCTGATGAACTGATCCAAACGATAGAAGGGAATAAAGTTTAATATTCGTCGCTCCTCTCTGACCAGACATATTTATTTGATGAGGTTCTATGTTTTAGTCCCCACCAGTCCCACCAGTGCTACCAGTGCTGGTCTAAGACTGCATGAGGACGAGGGCCATTAAAACCAGTGGGCACCAGCTGCCTGTAGGGGGGTACACGTCTAGTAAACCATCAGATTACACAACAGACAGCTTTAAAGAACAGAGTTTTGAGCCAGTACTGTAACCCTTTTTTTAATGTATTTTTTTTTATTTTCATTTTTTATTAACGTGGCTGTTCCTGTGATTGGATTGGTCTGAGTTTTTTGTTAATGTCCATATTTACATTATGTCAGACCGACATTCTCAGGGCTTCATCGGTTTTTGGTGTGCACAATTGTTCTTTCACATACAAGACTGCAGTCACAGAATCCCTCCCCCCCATTATTTCAGTGAAGGGTAAATCATTAACTCGTACATCCATCCTGCTTCTTGGACATACGCTTATTCGCCTTGCAGGTCGCTCAGTTGGAGCCTATCTCAGTTGGCCATGTTCAACAGGCGGGGTACACCCCAGACCAGATGCCAGCTCATCGCGCTACATGAAACACAAAGAACTCACTCAGTTGTCACCTATATGGACAATTTGGACTGATCATTTCACATCAGGTGCATGTTTTTGGACGTGGGAGGAACCCGTAGAACCTGGAGAGAATACACACAGACACGGGGAGAACATACAAACAACATGCTTCATGTAATTAGACTCTCCTCAGACTGTCGTGTCCTTCAGAAACAAGTCCACTGCATCAACTCTTGCTTTTTTCACTTCCAGCATGGAGGAGAATGTATGGGAGTAGTCTTTATGCTTCAATCTAATGAAACTCAGCCATGTGATTTTTTTTTTTTTTTTTGTAATCTCGAGAAGCATTCCATGGATGTGAAAATCCTTGGTGAGCAACACAAATTGTTCCTAGAGTTAATTTTAAAGTCAGTTTTAAAAAATTAGTTTAAAGTTTGAAGACGGGTTCATTTGCACGGAATAGAAACGTGTAGCTGTTAGAATGTGCTCACAAAAAAAGGCAGGTAAACAAAAACAGAATATGTTGCAGTCTGAGAATTGTTTCCATGGGGTATAAACTGATTAAGGTAACACCACACCAGTTGTGTGGACCATCAATGGAATTTGTTGTTACCCTCCATGTGATTCCATACGTCATTATTCCCAATAAGAATCACGAGACCTGAGTTTTTCTCAGCATACAGCAAAAATCCACAGTATGTAACCACAGTGGTAAAAAAAACAACCTTCCAATTTGATTTTCCCTTTTTAAGACCGTTGGAGCACTAGTCCTAAAATGTTATTTCTTTCTGAACTTTTGTGTTTAATAGTCTTTATGCTTAATAGTAATTAATCTTTTCTTTCGGCTTTTCCCTTCAGGGGTCTCCACAGCGAATCAGTTGCCTCTATCTAACCCTGTCTTCTGCATCCGCTTCTCTCACACCAACTACCTTCATGTCCTCTTTCACTATGCTTAATAATGATTAATAATAAAGTGGATTACAATCTGTATTTTACCCTCAGACTCAGGACAGCGGCTCGGTAATGTCACCTTTGATGTCACTGTGGATTAACAGCCATATGCATAGAAATACAATAAGACACAAAAAAAACCCCAAAACTTACACGATGGTCATATTATTAATACTTTAGAAATACCAAAGTAATGACTTGCATCTGAAGAGGGACCTGTAATGTCAGACATTGACGCTTTCGACCAATAGTGCTTTAGTGTTTTGCTACTCACTGAAGTAATAGCTAGTTGGAGTGTTACAATCTATTTCTATGTTGGTCTTCAGGCACAAGCTGGATGCAGGAGATCCTCCCACTGGTGCTGAATGGTGGGGATCTCACTCCAATCCACACTATTCCTAACTGGGATCGGGTCCCTTGGCTTGAGGAGAAACGACTGGCAGTGGTTGTGGATAAGATGTCCTCCCCACGAGCGATGGTGTCACATTTTCCTTACCACCTTATGCCACCCTCCTTCCACGCTTCCAAAGCCAAGGTAAAAGAGTGGATGCTTTGTGAGATATTATCATGTAAGGTCTTTTTTGCATGTATACTATCAGCAGCCCGAAATATTATATTACTGCATCAGAAGACACAGGTGAAATCCTCCTTAACCGCTGGGTCTACATCTGCTTGAAAACCATGAAGAAGTTTATGATTCCATTTTTTGGCACATCTGTGTTTCTGTTGTGATAAAATGTTGTTTGTCTGTAATTCATGCAGGTGATCTATGTCATGAGGAACCCTAAGGACGTCCTGGTGTCGTCATACTACTTTCACCAGATGGCATCGTTCCTCCATGATCCAGGGACGTTTGACGAGTTCATGGCCAATTTTTTGGAAGGCAAAGGTCAGAAGTTTCATCTCTTATAGAAAAAATAATCATTGGGAGAATGGCTCATTCCATGTAAATAATAACATTTTGAATGTTGACATAATTCTTGTCATTGCTGCCAATGTAGAACATTGTTTTTTTTAATGCTGTGGTTTGTCTGCAGTGCTGTTTGGGAAATGGACAGACCACGTGAAGGGTTGGAAGAACGCAGAGCTGGGAGACAGAATAATGTTCATCACATATGAAGACATGTCTCAGGTGAGATGGATGAATCTTGTTGTTCAACAAACACCGTCTACTACAGTTCCAGATAGCAGGAGCCATGCTCTGCCATTGGTCTGTGCCTAAATGTCTTCTTGTTACTTTAGGACTACATCCAGTAAATTCAAATCAAATGCAAAACAGGTATTTCTAGTTGGGTGATAAGTGACAAAAGGTAGCTTGAATGCCTCTTGTGTTGTCCTGCTACAATTGAAGCCACAACAATTCCATGCTCCTTAAATTAGACCTGTTAACCTTTAACTGATTATAAAGAGTTTCACAAAGAGCTCTTCATTTGAGAATCCCCATCAGAATAATTGAGAGTAAGTTTGTCCATGTGCCCCACTGTTGCAGGACCTTCCTGCAGCTCTTAGGCGCATGTCAGATTTCTTGGGTCGTAACTTAAGTGACGAAGTCATCCAGAAAATCGCGGAGCATTGCTCCTTCAAGGCCATGAAGGGCAATGACATGTCCAACTTCAAACTGGTTCCCAAGGAACTGATGGACAGTGACAAATCTCCGTTCCTCAGGAAAGGTGAGGCTTCATTTTTTTACATTTCATCCATCGGGTTTTATCAGTTCACTGTGGAGTACATTGAACTTCTCACTTAGTTAATATGTAAACGAATTTGAAGTCAACCAGATCAATTTAGTACAACTCGGTATTCAGATTGGACCACAGAAGTAAGCGTGGTTATATATGATTTGATTTATTAGATTTGTACTCAACTTTTTGTCTTTCATCAGATGTAAGTCTTGCTCATGTGATTATCTTGTATGTGTGTGTGTGTGTGTGTGTGTGTGTGTGTGTGTGTGTGTGTGTGTGTGTGTGTGTTGTATTAGGTGTTGTGGGAGACTGGAAAAACCATTTCACCTCAGAACAACTGGCTACATTCACATCCGTCTTTCGCAAAGAGATGGAGAATGAGACTTTTTCTCTGCCTTGGAGTTTGGATTGAACAATAAAGAAGAAGTGTAACGTGAAAGAGGTGTAGAATTTAAGTCAAAGCACATCATATGATTTCTAGGTAGTTTAATGATATTGTTTTTTACGTGACAATTTCTACCAGTGAATAATTATTTTGTGGCTCATGCTATTTAGTATGTACATTTGACATGTATGAACAAACAAAAAACTATTGGTTGTGGTAAACTGTCAATAAAGAAATTCTCCTTCCACACTGATCGTTTGAGTCATTTGAGTGAGTAGTCTACACGTCTGTACTCCATTAATACTTATTTTTTTAATTTCCACTATTAAATATGATGAAAAGAGCAATATAACTACAAACAGCATAACTAGCTGTACTTCATGGATGCAATTTTATCTCCACTTATTCCTGTGTAACTTAAGTGATTACAAGTATCACTATGTGTCTTGTTCTTAACTTGAAGTCAATACAAGTTTTATACAACTGACTTTTTGTAATTGCCTGGTACTGTAAATCCCTTCAGCAATATGATGTATAAACGAGTACTTTGTGTGAACCTCAACATTTTCCAAACACACCACTGTCATGGAAAATTTATCTTGTTAATTTTGCAAACACTGCTGAAAGAAAGCTATAAGACCAGCATAACAAACTGTAACCCAACAAATAGCAATTTACTGAAAATATTGGACTTGAATTTGGTGATATTTTGTGTGAATGACTTTTTAAAGAAATTATTAGTGTGGTCAGTGGAAAATATATAACAATCATAAGTGGGTTTTCAGCCACCATAATAAAAAGATAAAAATAGAATTCCCTCGCATTCTTCTCCAGCACAGTTCAGATAAGTTAACTGTCACCATAAACACCTTGTAACATCCCCAGAGCAGTCGGTACAAAGTGCTTTTACATACAATAAACCTATTCTGAATTGTGCCAATGTGTATTTAGTGAAACTGCAACTGAGGTTTTCAGGACTCAGTTGATTTACAATATTTTCTGTGCTTGTGTTATGAGTCTGAAGGCGGCTGAATGAATGAGTTAATCCTGTCTCTTACGTGCCCGGATGGACGGTTCTACGCACACAAACATATTTGGAGAGTTATTGTTCTGGCAGGAGTTACTGAAGGCATTGTGTGGTTTCTGTCAGAACTCCTGTCAGGACTTGAGTTAATTCGTTGATTCCACCCACACCAGTGTCTTTCTGTCATTAAGTCTCCTGGCTGTATTTTCCAGAGCCTTCTCTACCTTCCTGCATGCAATCAGATCAATCCTGTCACTTGTGTTGCTCAGCCACCTACTCTTCATCATACAGTCAAGCGCCACTCTATATATACTGTATTCTGTTCAGCACTCAGCTCTTTGTCAGATTGTTAGTGACCTATTCTACTATCCAGCTTTCCTGATCTATGTGATCACTGTGCTCTGATTCTACTTGTTTCCTGGATTCTGCCTGTTCGCCTGCTCCCTATTGGATTTGTTTGCCCACTCTTTTGATTACCTGGTGTGGCACTGTTTTAAATTAAACTCTGGATTTGTACTCTCATGCTTTCGGGTTCACCCTGCCTGCTCACAACTGCAACAAGTCAAGTGGATGTTTCAGCAGAACAATTTGTTTGATTTAACCAATAGATGGCAGCAAACATCATCACAACATCATTAAAGTCCATGTGTACTGTATGGTGCTAAGTGCTGTTTCAGAATTAGACCATTTGCACACTTAAATTTGAAATCAGGCAGTTAAAACATGGAGTCTAGTTCTAAAACAATGATGGCAACAAATAAGACGTAAATCAGAGGCTTAGATGTGAGGCCTTATGACATTCATCACACTCGATGTTCACAGTAGTTTTTATCCTTACTATCTGATTAATGTTATATAAACTAAGTAATATTTCTCATTTCTCCTTAATCTTGATTTGGTATCTAAATCAAATGAAATCGGGGGCAGCAGTCGCTCAGTGGTAGAGCGTGTCATCTAGTGTCCCAAGATCGGAGGTTCGATTCCTGCTCCCGTCCACTCACCTTCGGAGTGTGAGCTGACAGTGGGAGGTGTCAGCTCACCCCCCGAGCACTGCCGAGGCGCCCTTGAGCATGTTGCCGTCCCCCCTACAAGCTTCTCATTTCAGGGCGCACCAGGAAGTCACCGCCCATCGCTCTGCCTCCCACTGTCTATTAAATTGCATGCCTACTGGTGTGTCTGTGTGTGTTTCAGGGGCCTGTACAAACATAAAAATGCAAGTTCAAAAATTTATTCAGTAAGAGTGACTCTAAATAGAATAGTTAAAATATGATTGCAAACTGGTGAACCGTTTAAACTGCTGACATTAATACAATAAAATGACATTAGGTCTGAAATCCTGCCGGTATCAGTAATCATGAAACTTTGACACATATGAATCATACTATAAATGTCTCTGTACTTACCATAGATTTTAGTAGCAAATGGACCATCCAGCTTTCATCAGCGTCAGAAAAAAATAGGAATTCAGTAAAAAACATACTAATTCAGCACTCACAATAAAATTATATTGTAAATTCATTTCAGCTATGGATGTAGAGAAGATTTTTATCATGAATGAACCAACATTTGAGACTTATACTTGATTTATACAAATAAACATTATGTACTTCAAATCAGTCAATCAAATTTAATTTGTATAGCAAAAATTCAAACATAATCCGTAATAATGTGAGGGCTTTCAATCTGTACGCAGTACCCTCAGATGCTCCAACTGGGTGAGGAAAAAACTCAATAAAAAAAATAGACCACATATGAAGGATCCCTTTCTCTAGAATGAATAAACATGAAATAGATGTTGCAAAAACAGAGACAATTATCATGACAGGCATCAACACTTCAAAATGTATACAATATATTTCACAAATAATGCGGGGGAGCATGCACCCCCGGACCAGATATCAGCGGATCAATTCCCTCTCCCGCCAAGCCACCCGGAGTTTGAGCTGACAATGGGAGGTGTCGTCTCACCTCCCGGCCACTGCCGAGGCGCCCTTGAACAAGGCGCCGTCCCCCTTACAAGTTGCTCAATTGGCGTGCACCCTGAAAGCTGTACTAATTGCATGCTTATGGGCCCCTTGTGTGTTGTGGTTGTGTTTCAGGAGCCTGTAAACACTAACTGTAACTAACATAAATGTACATCTGAGTGGAAAAGTAATTTCCCCTTGTGGCAATCAATAAAGTTGTCTTTCTTTCTTTCTTTCTTTTCTTTCTTTCTTGTACGATAAATCAGCCTGCACACGGCCAACAAAAAAATACTGTACAAACAATGTGTAAAAGTAATCAACAAGAAAAGCCGGTGTGACAGAGCACCCACTACCTGGGCCAACAGGATGACGGGAAATGGACCTGACCCACAGTGGAGACTTCTATACAAACCTCCCCTCAAGAAAAAAACAGCCGACCTCCAGCGGAGAATTTTACACGGTGCCACCGGTTGTAATGCTTTCATCTCTGTTTTTAACCCTGCTGTGTCCAGCCAGTGTCCCTTCTGTCCCCTTCGTGAGACAGTCTTTCGTGCTTTTAGTGAGTGTGAGAGACTTGCAGTGCTCTTCACTCTTCTAACGAATGTTTTTAATCTGTTCAGTGAAGATTTTAGTATCAGGAAATTCATCTACAGTGCTGGGTACAATAAATGGAATCAAAGAAAGTGGCAGCTTTTAAATTTTATCCCTGGAGAGGCAAAACTCGCAATTTACTTGACCAGGAAGAGGAGAATTGAAAGCAATACTGTTAAAGAAGCAGCTACTGTTTTTTGCTGTAACATCAGATGTCGCTTAAAACTCGAATTTGGTTTTTATAAACTGACAAAAGACCTAAATAACTTTAGGAACATCTGGTGTCACAAAAATGTCCTATGCACTTTAGCTGATGATCAACTCACTCTTGCAAACTTCCTGATATAATGCACTAATTGTTAAATTGTATTTCCTTTTATTTATTGGTTTTTAGTGTTTTTGAAGCACTTTAGTACTTTCATCTAATGAAAAATTGTAAAATGTTTGAATGTGATTGAAGTGTTTTTGCAAAAAAAAACACACTCTCAAACCTCATTGACTGTATACTTGTACTTAGAACAAATGGTCTTTTGTCAGGTTTCTGAGTGCACACAGAGTCATGTAGAACAAGTTCAACTTATATATCTATATACACCCAGTATATTTGAATCTTCCTAAATTAAACTCCAACCATCAAAGACGTGTAAAGCATTTCTTTGTCATGTTTTTGAATTGTATACGTCACTGTAAGTATGACATTAGCTTCTCAATTATGATGGTTAATGCTGTAGAAAAGCTCCTCCACCCTCCAATATCTCCGTCCCATGAGTTCTGACACTACTTCAATTACATGGTGGCCTTTTGTGCCCAGGAGGGGCATTGTGTGTGTGTGTGTGTGTGTGTGTGTGTGTGTGTGTGTGTGTGTGTGTGTGTGTGTGTGTGTGTGTGTGTGTGTGTGTGTTTAGGCAGACGGTGTGGTGCCTGCTTGAGGACACCCACATCGCTGCCGCCGTGTGCCCACTGGTCCTGCCCTGGGCTGCCCACAGGATGCTGGTCTGCTTTGATGCCCTCTTCTGATCAACACAGTGCAGACATGCACGCTCACACAAGATAGTCAGAAACGCCACACAGGATCCTGTAATCTTTTAAAGTCTATTACACTCAGTCAGCCAAGGCTTCTTAAGTGAGTTGACTTCCTCAGCCCTGAGCAGTGCTCACATTTATCCATTGAAACTCTAGTAAAGGACAATCAAACTTTTTTTTAATTTAATTAGTCTGGAGAGTTTTCCCATGAATCTCAAAGCCAAAGGAGAATATTTTTAACTAAACTTAATTAGACTACCTAATGACTTCTGATGTTGTTGATGGAAAGTTTCTCAAAATATATATTTGAGACTCTTTTTAAACTGTTGTAAGACACAAGAAGAGACATGTATGAGTGTGAAATAAAGGCTTCGGTGAAAACATCAACTTGAATGAGTGTGAAAATAAACTTAAAAAAAAAAAAGAAAAGCAGCAGCACTGAGTGGTTGAAAAAAATCATTTATTTTCTTCCATTCATCTCCAAAAAAATACATACTGTTTTGATGAGTGATCTTAGATAAAAATAAAAGCTGGTCCATGGAGACTTCTCATCGTCACCAATATTATAAAATTAGCAGAGTGTATTATTCACACTCAAATTAAAAACAAAGAGAACCATTACATCAGCTACAAAGTTTACGTACAAAGTTTAGTGAAAAATTTTGACTGTTGTGTAAAAAATGTGTGTGCACATTGTATCTGTCACACGGTTGGTGAGATCCCACTTGGGTAACACAATTGTTAGTTTATAAAGTATAGTAGTACTCTGATATAAAAGTTTAATTAGTTCCATGACGGACCTCGTAAGTCAAACCATTTAAAACGACTATAATTATTTTAATCCATTCCAGCCCCAAACTCCCTAAACACGCGGGAAAGAACAAGATGCAGTCTCAGCTGATTTTGTATCCATCAGCCAACTAGCCGTGGTGCCCAGAAGCACGGTTTGTAACTCGGATTTTTGCTTGCATGTCAAACAAAAATATGGACTGAGCAATGGCTCAACATACAAGTTGATATATAAGCGACTCGACTTGTCTGATGAGTCACTTATATGTCAAGGTACCACTGCATTAAACAATCAAGAAATATAGTAGAAACTTTTGATGGATTATTATTTATTATTTCATCACTTCTGATTGGACGGGCAAAATACTAATTTGCGTAGGCAAAGCTTACCCCTGCTCCTGGCTACTGCAGATCTCTGTAAATGTCAATCTTCCAATCCAGGGGTGCTCATTACATCGATCGCGTTCGACTGGCAGATCTCGACGGTAGTTCGGTAAGATCACATGACATTAAAAAAAAAAAAAAATAGACATCAGCACATGCATTAACTACTAGGGCCAGCAACATGAACAAGCCAGCTAGAAACTGGGTAGATTGCATGACATGAAAATAGACGTCAGCCTGTCAGCCAATCAGATGACATCTGGCTTTTTCTTGAACTTAGGTCACTGCAGATGCAGAGACACGGTGCCAAGCCAGCAAGAACAAGTTATTTAGCGACTTCCCTACACTTTTTCAGCCTTCATTTTTTGTCTCAAACTTAAGAAAAAGTATGAAACTAGGTGGAGGGCTGGACCAAGTAACTGCCAGTGTACGATCTCAATAGATAGATAGATATATACTTTATTAATCTCAGAGGAAACTGCACATATCTACTGCTCAGGCATTACAAAATGAATAAATACTGGATAAAAAAAAGAAACACTGACACCAAAAGACATAACACAAGACATACACTACATTAGCAGACACATGTAGCATTAAAAGGACATATACGAAATTATATTTTGGACTGTCAATAGAAACTACGACACCAACTTTCCACCATATAGTGAGCTAAGAAAGAGAAAGGAACTGAAAAGCCAGTTGTCCAGACAGCAGGCATTTTTCTCACAACCAACTTCTAAAGTGAAAGCTGCCACAGAAGCATCGTTCTGTGAGCCACCTCATTGTTAACAACAGGAAGTTCTTTCAAGAGAGAAGAGAAATGGTAAAAGAGGCATTTGTTGAAGAATCTGACAGTTAGTTAAATAGTTAATGCTTTCAAATGAAAGATGCAACATCTCTCCTCTAAGCTGCAGCACCATGATTTGGTGAACTTCCAGAACCTGTGAGGGGGGGGCCTTTGTGTGACCTGACAGTCCACGCTACACAAAGCAGATTGATAGATGTCTGTCAGAGTTTGACAAATGGTTTCAAGACTTTTCTTTGCTTGAGTCAGTGGCTACATTCATGTGCTATCCTGTTCTTGAAGATGCTGGAGTTGATTCACTCATATCAAAAATTGCAGCACTGTTTCACCTGAACTGTTCTGGAGTGAAAGATGAGATGTTTACTCTACAAGCTGACATTCAGCTGAAGTCCAGAGCTCATGGAGAGTTCTAGAACTACTCAGAGGAAAAGCACCCCAACGTGAGGACATGTTCTACCTCTTTGGCTGCATGATTGAGCTCCATTTACTTATTTTCTTCACCATCATAAAGACAGGTCTGTCTTGTAAAAGAGATTTATAATTTCATGGGACTTCCTGGTTAAATAAAAGAGATATATAAGTGAATAAATAAAGACCTTTGTATTAGAGGATGACCTTTTTAATGTGAAACTGCAGTGCTTAGATTTTTTCTGTTAAACCTATTTCTCATGCCTTTGCAAAGCAAATGTAAATTGTCCAAGATTTCCGTTGTTGGTTTCATACAGTGGGCTGCCATCCTCCCCAGAGTCACATCACCTGCTGTGGACATCAGCAGATAGACTATTGATAGGATACAGAAAAATGTCTAAACATCATCCCTCCCCTTTATGTATGTCACAGTGAAGTCATCAGGAATATGCCCTGATTTTTTGTGATTTAGCACAATGTTAACATGGTGAATTTGTAGCTGATGCACTTACACATTCCTTCCTATAATGTTTAATAAATTACATTATTGTGTAAAGGACTGTGTGTCTGAGTCTCCTTATTCATCATTTTTAACAGATACGTGACACAAGAACTACTTTTTTATTTACTCAACTGCTGTTTTTTCCCTAAGTTCCATTTTGTTAAGTAAATACTACATAGTCTGTGTGACTATTCATAGAATGGTCAAACACACACAGACCTGCCCTGAAATACCTCTGATTTTCTAATAATTGAAGTCAGCCTCTGTCAACCAGCTCAGAGCTGTTTACCCAGTTTGATTATGGAGCTTCCTCTTCTGCTTTATGACACACATAGATAAACGACACACTCTTCCTGGCTGCATACCATCTTTCCCATCCATCTCCTCACTGTCTACTCACCCTTTACCCCTTCCATTGACTCTCGCAATTATAATTACAGCACGCTCCATGACTGAAGACACATTTAATGATAAAGTCAGACAGGTACGATGCTACAGGCATGTCACATTTGTAGACATGCTAATAATATAAACACGAATAACACACACACACACACACACACACATAGACACGCACTCTTCTCAGTCACGCCCCACCCAGGGTGTCTGCACACTTCCGGGCCATTGGGCAATTAGCAGTAATGGCAGGAAGCTAGTTAGTGTTATCTGCTGCCATGGCGGCCTCCACTGGCACTGCCAGACCCTGGACCAGTCACGTAGGGACGCAGACACAGAGTCAGACAAGGAGGCTGCAAGGGGGGATGAGGAGGAAGACCAGGAGACAAATGACCTGACATGACTTCCTCAGTGCTTACCTGCTGGACTTCATCTTAAGTCAGACTTCAAGGAGCCCAGGAAGTAAAGTCAGTTTAATTTGCTAAACAAACCAAATGGTGAATCAGTGAATTTTTGATTCTTTAGATAATCATCAAGACCAGAGATGCCCAGGATAAAACATTAATAAACAATTAATTAAGCATTAATCAGAAGTGAATAAACTCAGATCATTCCTCTGCACGACTTACTTGTACTGGAGCCACTTGTTGACGTCACCGTGTCTCTCTATTGTTTAAGCAGCGCGTCTCTCTTCCTTCATTCCTAAGAATGGGTGTGATTTGGGTGGTCAACATTGGTGATGGCATGGAGAGCAATGTCGACTTTAATGGCATGTGGAGAAACTGACCCAGAAAAGCTCAAACAAAATAAACAACAGAAATCCCTGAATGAGGCGCCGAAATATCAACAGTCACGGAGGTCTAAACGGTTCCCAGAGACAGACAGAGACAGGTGGAGCATTCAGAATCACTCTGTGTCTCTGATTAGAATGTGTGTGCGAACATTTTGGCTTAGTAAAGTTTCAGGTACAGTACAGTCCCACAAAACAGCCGTCACATTCCAATATATGCAGAATACACCATATTCACCCATATTTAGTCATCATCCCTCCATCTCTACTCACTGTGGATTGGTCACTCTTTCTATCCTAATGTGGTGGCGAGAAAAATTATATCTTTCATTCTGTGAAAACTATGTTTAACCAAATGTCATCGGTTGAATCAGCAATTTGAATTACTGATATAAAGCTGATATACTGTACAGTATTCCAAGAATTTCTGTGTTGTTGAAAAATATTTATTCTATTATGGTGCCTGCACAGCAAGAAAAGAAAATACAAATGAAAGAATAAGAATAAGAATAAGAATAAGAATAAGAATGAGAATAAGAATAAGAATAAGAATAAGAATAAGAATAAGAATAAGAATAAGAATAAGAATAAGAATAAGAATAAGAATAAGAACAATTCTTGAATCACCGTAGGGAAATTATTTTTCCACTCTTTTTCCACACAGGCCCGAGCCTGGTTTTTCTTTCTCTCGTCGACCAGTATATTTTCTAGGGCATTCACCTGGAGATTAACTTTTAATAATGATGTGCACCATGTAAAATCATTGTCAATAAACACTTTTTGTGTTCAAAATACCCAGGTGCTTTGACAAACCAACGACTCTTTCAGTCTGGAGGTCCAGATTTGGGTGGTTTCTGGCTGTTTTCTACATGTAACAGAAAGCAACAGAAGACAGAAAGAAAGGCTTTGCTGCACATGGTTGTATGGAAAATCTTTCTTGTTCCCATCACCAAGTCCCCAACGCATAAACTCAACAAAAGGAAAGCTCTAAGCCAACACAAGGGGATAAGACCTTCGAAGAAATTAATTGAACTAATGCAGCATGGAGAGCTTACGTGCTCACCAAACATCACCCTCATTCAGAAGCGCTGTTGGCTCTGCGCTGACTGATGTGTTACATATGAACTCTCTATTCTACTAGATAAACATTGATTCATAAAGATTATTTTGATTTCCCCATTGTGTCTAGATCAATCCAAAGCATAACAGTTATTTAAGACAGCCAGTTTTAACCTCTGTAAATTTAGAAAGTGTTTGGAATAAAGCATCCTTAACGGAAGTTCTTCTCAAATATCAGCTACGGGGAAACTGCTCACAGGCTGCTGCAATGTTTGGACATGAATTCATTCTTCATACCAAGGCTTGCAAAGTAAACTATGGGTCAAATAAACATGGGTCCTTTCTGGTAAAATGCTGTTTGTGTTTCTAATCTTGGATGGAGTCAACAACTTCCCTTTCAGTTCTAAATGGCAATGGAAACTGACGTGCGCCATTGAAACAGAGATTTACTATTTATGTAATGTTCAGTAAATAATTTAATGGAAGATTAAATCATTACAATCCTCTCAGTGAGGATTATAATGATTTCACATTTTACATCAAAACCAAGGCTAGAGTGAGGAGAAGCAGACACAATGTCTCTTTAGCTATTCTGCTTTGTATGTCTAAAATAGACACATGATTATTCTGCTCACATGCACAGATGCTTTTTGTAGACAAGTTGACTGCAGACCAGCCTACCATCTGTCTTCCTCCTATTGTTGTTGCTGATTGTATTTTGTATTTCAGTGATGCCTTGTAACATTGACAGATCCTCTGGATCATGTAGAGTGGCTCCAGATGACAGATCCATGATGAGCTGAATGAGAGATGAGTGTAGAATACCTCTTGGTGAATTTTAGTATTTTCCAGGCCTTGCTATGCCGTTATACATTGAAAAAAAGATCTGATGATAAGAACTTAAAGCCCTTTCTTCATCCCTGACATGCCTTTATGTGGGTCTCATTTCTCTCTGTTACAACACTTAGTATAAAATGGGTAATAATGCTTACTCATCACAAACCAATGTTGCGGGTTGCATTTTAAAATCTGCATGCTCAAAGAAAGTCAAGTGATCACCTGTGAGATGACCATGTCTGTCACCTGTCTGTGTTTTCACAATACAGATCTACGATGGGTTTCCTGTATAGCAAGAAGTCAGGAAAAGAACAGCATGGAGCAGGAAATGATGCAAGTTACTCCTATTATCAGTTGAAGACATGCGGAGCCGCAGGAGCCTGACTAAACGCTGGACTTGTCCAGGATGAACGCAAAAACAGTGCAAACACTCACAATGCACGCACTATGGTGTTCAGGAGGGGAACTGTGTTTGTCTGTTAGTTGTTTATGAAACAACAATGGCTGGCCTACACAGAGGTTTGCTTGACCTCAAAGGACCTCTCTACTTTTTTTTCTTTGCATAAATATGTCAGGTAATTATAGAAGCAGAAGTCACTTACAGACTGATAACAATGGACAGAACAGAGGAAGCGGAGGGGATCAGTTCTTAGTTTAGAGACAGATTTGCTGCTATTTTAGCAATGTGATGATGTTCAGGACATTCACAATCCACAGGTGTACAAGTGAGTAAGCACGATAATACACAGTACGCACTGCTGCAGTGTTGTAGGTCCATTATCTAAGAGACAGAAATGTGCAGTCATGGGAGGCAGGTGAGGCACGGCCTCACCTGCCATCATAAAAGAAAAAAATGGAAAATGGAAAAAATAAATTAAATGGTTATATCTATCCAGTGATGTGCATTTTAAAATTATTTTCTGTTTAACGTCACCAATTTTAGATTATTTTTACTCAAAATCGCTGAATTTTTACATTTACCACTGAAATACTGAGCAGAGACCTGCGGTGAGGCACCAGCCAGCCGAGCCTCACCACGGACTGCACAATGGCTCGACTAGCTGTGCTGGTAGCTAAACAATGAGACCGTAATGCTATCTCTCTCTATGACGCTATTAAAATATTCAAACACGTTTGCTCTATGAACTACATTCTCATAATTTAGCTAATGTATATGATGTACAGTGTTTTTTGTCAACAACTCCATGAGTGTAACGTCTTTCTTGAGTTGAGCGGTCCTGAAACCGCTGGAAAAAGGCACGAAGTGAGTCACACAGTTCTCCTGCCTCATGGTAGGGGGCGCTGATGATCCCAGGAATTCGCCCGGGGACTCTTCTTCCTCGGCTGCAAAAGAAGTGACAGCAAACTACAATCTATAGTCATTGAGTCAAGTGCAGCCATTCATTAGTTTTCTGCTCGCCTCGCCTTACTATAAAAATGGAGGATTACATATCTCAACTCAAAATTTTTTCGATGCTTTTGTTCAGAAGGAGTGGCGCATTGACTTCATTTATAAGTAAACATAACATATGAAAAACGTGTAGGTAACAACATAAGTTTTTTAATCAAAAGTGCTCATTTCTGTGTTACAGTTTGTATCTCAGTTTGTAATTCTGCAATGAGACTAAAAATAACTCACTCACTGTTGATAATTAAATGGTGAATAAACTACACTATAGGTTAGTATGTTTGTAAATCTGATTATGATGAGATCAGTGCCTCACCAGCCATGAACCTCACCACACATCACTGCTAAGAGACAATAATCATTGAAGTAGTGTATTTTAGCGTTGGCATTAAGTCTCTGTGTATTGAGTCTGATTTTTTCTCTTTGCACTCTGCATTTCTTTTTTGTGCAACAATCCTGCTTTACGTGCCTTTAATTACTCCTTGAGGGACAAATAAAGTTTTCTGAATTTGAATACAAGAAAGAACCAAATGTTTTCCTTCTGTGTAATACTGTAGTTGTTTTCTTTTCTAAAGGTACTTTAATAGTATATTTACAACAGAATATATTCAATTCTGTGTATTTTAGTAGAATATGATGAAAAGAATTCTTGAAAGTACACATGAAACAATTAATCTTTTATTCAAATATTAATACAGTATGAAGTTGTGTTCAATAATGATATAGGCCCACTGTGAATGTCTAAATAATTTTAATCAAAGTTTGCATATGCTGATAACGAAGGCCAAAGTCGTGTGAAAACAGGATATTTTACAAACTAACAGATTATCATAAAATGTTCTTCAACTTGATTGTTGGATCATGAAAAAAGGATTTTATAACTACATGGGTATAAATATAAGAATGCTCCTGTCTTATTGTGGGCACAGGTGATTGAGAATGAAAAACCAATGAACTATCACATCAATGGTTGATTTTTTAAAACTTTTATTTGGGACCCTTTCTTTTAAGTAGTTTAATGTGTTCCCCATTTATATAAAAGAGGACAAGGTGGAGAAAAATACAATAAACAATTTTGAGTTCTTAACAAATTAACCATAAATTTACATTAAACTTTATATTTCTAATTCCATAGCATTTTTTCCAGACCTAGTCATTGACGTAAGCACTCAGCTACTGACACACAGACTAAATTATGTATGACGGCACTGTATGCTTACACACATGCACGGCTCCTTCTTGAGCAGATAAGAACTGATTATGATCTTTGGGCTTGAGCACTAAGTATCCTGCATCATAATGATGCAGTCATACTATAGATTGGGGTGTAAGCTGTGTAGAGGGAATGATGGCGTGACTATTTCGTACTTTAGTTTCTGTTAGTATTTAATTCAGTGTGATTCAGTGTAAATTTTGTAGTTTGTAATCCTGATATTTTCTTCCCTGGTTAAGTTTATTAATCTGACACTGAGACTGTGAATCTGTGTCAGTTGTTGACCTGACCCGACTTCAGTCAGTCTCAGAACAACAATGAATCTGTATTCAGTCAAGGAAATGGTCCATTTGGGATTGAAGTGACTCAGTTTCACATTTTTTAAATAACCTTCATTGGCTCAAGAATTTGAGACAGCAATTGTTTAAGGGTAGATGTGTGATGCAGACAGTCATGCTCATTAGCAGCCAGCCGTTCTGCCCTCCCGGGACCCGTCTCTCCTTCAGGAGACTTCTGGACCAGCCAGACCTCAAATGCCTCATTCTGTGACTTCATTTTCTCTTCACCACTGGTGCCTACCTCAACAATCACGCCTTTAAACATGGTCTAGTGGCAGCTCAGATTCCATGTCCCCAATTTCCCCAGGATGCAAATGGATTGTTACTGAGGTGGAAATTGATGTCTTCACGGACAGTGGCTGTCGCCAGTAGTTCACCGTCACTGATTGGTTTACCATGCACCTCCAGTGTAACAATTAGCTATAGATAATTTTAACTTTTCACATTCTTCTTCCACTATGGAGGGCTGAACCCATGACGCTGATGATGTCTCTTTGATCATCATTACATCCCGCTTCAAAGCGATGATGTATTGTAATTGTCAGCGTTTGTGTGCTTATCTGTCCGTTCGTCCGTCCGTTAGTTAGTCCACCAAATATCTTCACAACCGTTGCAGATAGAAAGATGAAACAAAAAGCACATTACTCAGGCAGCAAAGGGAATGAAAATGAGATGATGACCTTGACCTTTAGAAACCTAGGTCAAGGTCAAATTTTAACTTTTGTACACTCAGGAACTGGATAAGATAGAAAGACGAGGGAGAAGGCCAGTGTGACTAAGACCATAGATCAAAGCTAGTGCTTTGATCTATAAAAGTAGGTCAGAGCACTAGCTTTGATCTTTGACCTATGCAGGTAGGTCAGGGTAAACCTTTTAATTCAGGGGTGTCGCGGCGGCACGGTGGCACATTGGGTAGCCCTGTCACCGCACAACACGGTGAGTCCCGCTCTGTGTGGAGTTTGCATGTTCTCCCCGTGTCTGTGTGGGTTCTCTCCGGGTTCTCCGGCTTCCTCCCCCCTCCAAAAACATGCGCTTCAGGTTAATTGGCCGGTCCCAAATTGCCCGTAGGAGTGTGTGTGTGCGTGGTTGTCGGTCTTTGTGTGTGGCTCTGTGGTGCACTGGTGTCACGCCTTATGCCAGCTGGGATAGGCTGCAGCTCCCCATGACCCGCTGCGGCGGATAAAGTGGAAGAAAATGGATGGATGGATGGGTGTCGCGGGATGTTGCAGTCTCTGACTGCATTGGTTCTTGTTATTTAGCATGTAATGTTGACGTCTTGTATGGAACCTGAATGCCTGTTCTGGTCCCTAATGGACCTAAACACAACAACAATGACTAATGTAGCAATTTGGGGATATCAATTAATCTGAGCACTGATGGTGTGCTAGTTTAAAATCTGTATGAGCCGGATGTCTTCCCTGTCATTTCATAAAAACATTTTATTATATTCACATTTCCTTGTTTAGGCCTGCTTCCCCCCATTACAGACTGCAGTGTTGAGGGAAAAACAGTTTTTGTTAATTTTTTAGGTAAAAGAATAAACATGAAATATTGTGCTCAGTTGCTTGGTCTGTCCACTGTTGATATTGGCCCTCCCTAACAGCACTCATTATGAGCACACTCCTTTCTAAAGAGTCGTAATACCATCCCGATTATCACTCTGATAGGTGGTCCTATTGGACTCTGTACTGTTGTATTGGCTTGCTGGACAACACCGTGGAGACACTGATACGCTGTTGTGGGGAAGGAGGGAGTGGCGGTCTGGCTGTTGGCCCACAGAAGTGATAGGACTCAGAGGAAAGAATTGGCAGCAGATGAAAAAGCTGTGTAAGCTGTCGTTCATTTGGTCACATCTTCAATGCTAAAGAACAGGGCATAGGACACGGTCAAGACCGAGACTGATGGATAGAATCTCCTGATGGGCCCAAAGACAGTATTCAAGAAGTGAAGAGGAGATAGCCAAGCTGTGATCCCAAGGACACTACACATACCCATCAACACCATCTGAATACACAAGCTTCTGGCTATGATAGGCAAAGTTACTGTTAAATAAGTTACTTTATCTAATTTGTCATTAATTTCATAATTATCATAAATGTTATATTAGTGTCAACCTGGTTGCCAGCATGAAAGGCCAGGAATAATTATCATGATAAATGCGTGCAGATGATAAAATTTTGTTCAACTGTGATATTTGTAGTGTCCGATTGTCTTATCTTGCGCTGCAAAAAATTGCACTGAAAATTTTGATTGTTTCTCACATAAAGGTCTCGCATTGAAAAGTAGTTATCAAACACAATCAAACAGAATAAAACAAATCCCACTGCACATTAAAGTTTCATCTTAAAAGTTGAGTTCTGTTCAGTTCGCTGACATAAGTATAAAGTATTATCATGGTCCTTTCCGATGCAATCACACACCGTCCTGATCGGTAGAATTAAAGTGGGTACTTTTAACCCGCTTTAATTCAAATACTGTATGAATGTGCACCGCTGGATTTAGAATTAGAAGAATTAGGTTTGGCTAAGAAAAACAATATTCACAGTGTTTCCAGAGGGATGAGGTTTAAAAACAAAATTTACTTTGACAACTTCCAATAGGAGGTGTGCCCAGACATTACCAAATATATGCTTTATCTTAAATAAATAAGGAGTTTTGAAAATGTATAGCAGTGGGACAGTGATACACATGCAGAAATCCAGAACCCTGAATATAAGGCAGCCAAAACATTATCCTTATTTACACTTGTTTTTCCTATTAGGACATGTCCATAAGTCTGCAGTAAAAGCCTCATGCGTACCATGACTGACTGTCCATGAGAGGGTAATCAGAAACTTTGAGCATCTATTATTGTGCTCCAGGGGGGAAGCTTTCATTCAGACTTTGATTAAAGCCTTTAAAGTATTTTTATCTCACCACTACTCATTCAAACATATGTGTTTGGAATAAGATGATTAAATGCACGAGATGTAGTTAAAGACTGTCTAATTCGGTTCCTTTTGCAATCACAGACAAAGAGCTTCAAAGTGAAGGAAATGGCTGTTTTAACAGAAGAACTGCTCCAACAGAGGTCTGTTGAGGTAAATTGAGGTTATGTATCTGTATTGAAGGAATTTTTTTTCAGCCCATGTGAACGCTGTCAAGGAGAGGAAATAAGGAGGAGAAACTGCTGTTCTTAATTAAGTAAAAACCTGATGTATTTGTTCATCACTTTTTATGACCATTATTTTTTGGGGCATTTTATGTTTGAAGGACTGAACAAAAGACATTGTGTGACACAATGTGGGAGAGAGTGAGTGGTAGACATGTGGCAAAGGGCTGTCAGCCACAACTGGGCCCACAGCCACTGTGTGAAGACCACAGTTTCTGTACGTGGGTTTCTCTTTCACCACTGCCCTGGTTTTGTTCATTACTTGAGTGTTTCCATTTCTTTAAAATCAAAACTTATGCAAAACAGCTATATTTACTCATTACATTGCAGATAAAATACTTTCACATCTTTCCTGCCTATTGACAGCCACAACCAACAGGAAATTTTATTGCCCAATAGCTACTTCTGCTTTCCTGATTTTAGTTTTTCAAAAAAAAAAAAAAAAAAGAACTTGTTTAACAATAAAATGCCATCTGCATGGGTTCTCTCTGGGTTCTCTGGTTTCCTCCCACCTCCAAAAATATGCAGTTTAGGTGAACTGATCAGTTCCAAATTTTCTGTAGGTGTGAGTGTGTATGTAAGTGTTTGTTTGTCCTTCACATGTCCTCCCACCTGGGGTGTACCCACCTGTAGCAGGCTGGGATAGTCTCCAGCGACACCTGAGAATCCAGATAGCTACGGTCATCTCATCGTCAAGAAAATGGATGGAGGATATGCTATAAAAATATGTTTTTATAATAGAACTTTTCTTCATCTTCACGCAGGACTTCACTACTGTCATACTGTGGTAATTTTTTTACTAAGTACACTTCCCTCCACAACCATTTCTTTTCAATATTCACTATCCATGTGCTTGAGATGAGTGTAACTCCTGCGAACTGAAAAAAAAAAAGAAAGGATGGATTGATAAAAACAGCTTCCTGCATCTCTTATTCCCCTGGGACATGTCCTGTCCTGTTTTCATCTGGTATCCTGGAGGGAGGATAAGAGAGAAATGATGGCCAAGAAAAAGAAAAACAAACAAGGGATAGGTATGGATGAATATGGCTTGATGGAGTCATGTCAGACGTGAGAGCGGGACGATGTCCATCCCTCAACATCCTACATTTGTCTTCTTTCATGACTTACAGTAACTCTGGGGTGGCTAAAACAGGGATGAGAGTGACACTTTTGCTCTGCCTTTCCCTCCACCCCTTTCTCATTTCCTCTCATCACAAATGAGCCTCTATATAACCCCTGACACAGACACTTATCTTAACACAGTTATGTTAGTTAGAGTCATAAATATTGGACATTTCGTTGTTTGTAGCTTATTGTCATATCTTGAAAACTTTAACAAGGATTTTGACATTATGCTCAGCGTTGTATGAGGACTGGAAAGCCCTAACACTGAAAATAAACCCTATAGAAGTTTGATTTAAGTGATATAGGACCGACAGCAGCTTGGTGAACATGAACCGAGACAGTCTCAGAATGGCTCTGCTGCTGCTGCCGATGGTGATGATGATGTGCAGGACAGGTAAGATATTATTCAGTTTTAGCAATGTTAACTAATGTTTTGATGATTATCACATGGCTGAAACTAAACAAAAGTAAGTCTTGTGTATCTTCAAATCAAACCGACATTTGTTGTCAGAAATATGACAATAAGTTTCAGATTAAGTTTACACCTCTTTAAATCAATAACATCAAATCCAATCCATTGCAAAACAACACCTTTCAGCAGGATTTTACTGTAAAAGCTAAAGATGAGTTACATTTTTATGGGCTATAAAATGATATTTTGTGATAGACCATAAAATGATGGAAAGTCTGACCTATAAAATGAAAATAAAACCGGTAAAAATCTGACCTATAAAATTGTAAAATCAAAACCTTGAACATCTATAATGTTGCTCCATTTTTTATGTTTAAATTTTAATATTAATTGTTAAATATTAATATTAAATGTTTTATCTAAAATATATATATTTTTTGCTGTGATGCTAAATCTAATTGGGAAAATAACTAACTAAATTAAAACTGTTAATTCTCTTCAATAAATAGCTTTATCACTAAATATAATGTGTCTTCTTAGATTGGAATTATGATCATCATAAGAATAAATTTTTCTTCATAAAAGTTCAGGTGTTGTTTCCTGGACACATATTGTAAAAAGCACTGCTAAAAAGACTCTTCTTCTCCTCCTATAGATGCAAAAATGGAGATCATTACAAGTAAACAAGATGTGCTGGTGGGAGAAGAGATTTTGCTGCTGTGTAAAGGTGAGGCAATTAAAATTCTTGAATGTAAACGACTGATTCTGAACCACAGAAGCGGTCTGCATGTTTATTTCCCCTCCGTCTCTTCCTTCTTTCTCCATATCTCTTGTCCTAGCTGGGGGAGAGGGAGACATCACGTGGAAAAAGGATGACGAAGAAATCTATGATGAAGAAAAGGTATCAAAGGTGGATGAGACCTCCTCCAAACTGTACATTAGGAATGCTGCCATGGAGGATGCAGGCAGGTACATCTGCCTGTGTGAGTTTGACAGCGGACACAGTGACAACACTGCAAAGCAGCTCTATGTTTATGGTACGTTAACGTTTAGCTTGTTTACGGAGACAGATCTTTTAATTAAGTACAGATCATTTATAATTCCGCATCTGAACTGCTTTCAGAGGGCCCATCATTCGGACAGACCTCCACCTACCACGAGTTCCTGGAGGGGACAGATGGTGCAGTGCCTTGTGTGGTGACCGGCCAGCCAGCGGTGGATGTTCACTGGATCAGAGACAAGCAAGCAATCGCAGCTAATGGTAGGAGCAACACCCCGGGGCCAGTGCTTGATCTTTGGCTCTAGCATCTGTCACTTGTCTCATCTGGTCATCTTAACAATAATGCAAGTTTGTCTGCTTTTGAAAGATGACAATAAAAAACTCTTCCCATCAGTCACTGTGCCTCACCAACACCCTGTCTTTCATTATCTGTCTGCTTTTTTCTCACTCCAGAGGGTATGCGTGTGCGTCAGCTTATTGATAACACAGTCATTATTGAAAAAGTGAAAAGAGAAGATGCTGGAATCTACCTGTGTCGGGCCCAGATCAGAGGACGACCCATCTATCAGGAACTCTCCATCTCTGTGGTTGTAAACGGTCAGTATTTTTGTATTGAGATTAAAGAGCGCTTTGTGGTCTGAATGGCACAAAGATCATTGTAGTTAACACAAAACCTTATTGAATGACTGATCATTAGCAGTAACTGTTACCATTGATGTCAATTTTTCTAATTAGGTCCCTTTTATGGTATAATGTAGTCTTAATATTAAATTTTTTAAATGTATTAAATATGGTTTGAAAAGTGCTTCCTTTATTGCAGCTCCTCCGACTGTACAGCTGAAACTAGAGGAGAAAACAGTGTTAGCCGGACCACAAACCCATGTTACTTTCCTTTGTTTGGTGGATGGACTTCCAAAGCCCAACATCACCTGGACCATGTAAGTCCTGATCTGAGGAGACGGGTACATCTGTTTTGTATCTCCATTAATTCAGTTTAGACACATGCATCAGTTTGTCAATACAGTGGTACCTCTACTTACGAAATTAATTGGTTATGGGAGAAATTTCGTAAGTAGAAAATTTCGTAAGTAGAGACGCGTTTTCTATGCAAATGCCCTAATCTGTTCCAAGCCCCCCAAAATTCAGACAATAAACGTTTTATAAAGCATAAAAATGCATCAAAACATGTAACAAATATATGTTACTATTAGATTATTACACAATAAATGAGAGTTGTGCATTATGTAAAAAACAAAGAATAGAGTAAAGAATAAAAATGATGGTCATTTACCTTTTAACTGATGTCCTCATTGTTCTTTGCCCTCTTTGGTTCATGCGCTCCTGCCTCACCATGCCGAACAACAGTGTGAATTCCAGTCCTCCTTTTGAACTTCTCCAACCACCCACGCAATGCCTTAAATTCCTTAAATTTCCTTTTGTTTTAATAATGTGGCGGGCGGCACGCTCTGTGCGGACACGCTCTCCCCGTGTCCACGTGGGTTCTCTCCGGGTTCTCTGGCTTCCTCCCACCTCCACAAAGCATGCGCTTCAGGTTGATTGGCCGGTCCCAAATTGACCGTAGGAGTGAGTGTGTGTGTAAGTGATTGTTTGTCTCTGTGTGGCTCCGCGGTACACTGGCGTCATGCTCGGAGTGTCCCCCGCCTCACGCCCACGACCTGCGTAAGCGGATTAAGCAGGATGAGAAAATGAATGAATGAATGAATAATGTGGCGATTGTCGATGCATTACGGCGAGATCAACCAAACACATCCCTTTTTCATGCTTTTCTATTCTCTCTTGCTTTGTTTGTTTTTTTGTACGGACAAAAAACCTCTTTTCTTCGTCTTTTTTTCCTCTTTTCTCCATCACTTTCTTGGGGTCCATAGTGAATGCTCTAAAAGTTAATATATTTACGTAAAACTATTAGAACACCTCATGGGTCGAGAGCCGAATGACGAGGACGCTGCAGAGACACCTATCTAGCTAAACACAGAGGTCCCTCTTAGCCAATGGGATGCCAGGATGCTAGGTAATAGCCAATGGCAGAGCAGCTATTTCAATGTTGCGTTCAGGAACCTTTGGGATTGCGAGTAGCAGCCCATACTGTATTTTTACCTTTCGTAACTCGAAATTTCTTTCGTAACTAGAGGCAATATTTTCCTGTTGAGGTGTTTCGTAAGTAGAAAATTTCGTATGTAGAGACATCCGTAAGTAGAGGTACCACTGTTTTCTGAAAATTGTAATTAATTAGGATGTTCATTGTTTCCTTTATTTCATTTGATTGAGATGTTTATCATAAATAATAAATTATTCAAACATAATATTTTCTGCAATGTTTGACATTTTTTAAATTGTGTTTGCAAATGCTGGGATGGTTTACCTTTATTTTAGAAGGACAATAACATTACCAATCTATATGTTGTTCTCTAATTTCTAGGCCGATGATATTCGACCCTTCACATCATCTGTTTAACTCCGACCGTAGTCAGCTCACTATCAAGTCTGTTGCCAGGGCTGACTATGGAGAATACGTCTGCACTGCTATCAACAAGATCTCTGAGAGCAGTGCTACCATAATGCTTCATGTTTTCGGTTTGTTTAACATAGGATTGCTGTTACAAAGCATACATGGTTATGAAATATTTTTATAAATGTGTATCTCGCAATGTTAAAGAAAGGGTCAAATGGATCTGTCCCTTGATCCTGATCCACACCATAATGTTATGGGTTCTTTATTATCACATTGTTAATTCATCCAGTTTTCTATAATGACACATTGGCATGTTTTGTTTTCAGGATTTACTCTCAATCTTAGTGGAGTTCTACTTTATTTCATTTCAGAAGCCCCAGAGGTTTTTGTATCGGCAGAGCAGCAGAGTGTATCGCTGAATGAGGGAGTGTCTGTATCCTGTAATGTTTCTGGTCATCCTCATCCTCAGTTACACTGGCTCAACAAGCACAACGGCCAGACACTGGTGGGTGTGGATACACACACGTGATGTGAAGGCCATGACTCCAGTCACCTGTTGATGTTTCGCTGTCCACCTGCTCCAATAATCTGAATGTCTACATTTATATGCCCCCCCATACAGGACTCTACCTCTGGCCGAGTCCATGTTGCTGATGGCGCATTGGTGATTGAGGAGATGATGCCCTCTGATGGTGGTCTGTATTCCTGCATGGCTGTTAGCCCCTCTGGAAATGCATCAAGAGATGTTGCAATATACAGTAAGAGGTCTTCTTAACATTTGACCTTTACTCATATTCATAATAAACTTTTTACTGTCCCAATATTTTTTTAAATTCTGCCTCCCTGACTTTGGCGTTCCCTCCTGACCCACAGCCCAGCCCGGTTTGCCTCTCTACCTGTCGGTCTTGCCTGGCCCCACCTCAGTCATCTTCTCCCTCAAAACGCTACCCACCAATGGAGGAACGCCAATCACAAGTTTTGTCCTGCAGTGGAGGCGATGTCCTGCAGAGCAGTGGGAAGAGATCACAGTCCCATCATCAAGTAAAATACTCTTTATGAGCTCTTTACAGTTGTTAGACTTGACTGAAGAGAAAACCTGTGATTCTGTTATCCAGAGTTGTTTAAGTCCACGGGACTTTACAAAAGTTTTTTGGAGATGTTTTACCTCTTCAGTTTGGTGATTCTGTTTTTTTTACTAATTGGATTTATCATTAACTTCATTCTAAAATCACGAATAACATTTAATTAAGCAAAGAACTAATGCTGACTCTTTCTCTCTGTGTGTGCAATTGATTTGTAGATCCTCTATCTATCACTGGCCTGGAGCCATACACAATGTACACAGTGCGTATGGCTGCCTTGAATGCAGTGGGAGTGGGACAGTTCTCAGATACAAGCGCTGTCCGCACTCGGGCAAAATGTAAGTACCATACACACACACACACACTGACAACACACAAAACTCATAGATAATGAATGAGAATATTTAGGTGTGTTGCAGTCTGTTTGGTAAATGCGGTGTGTCTGAGCAAGACTCCCACTTTCTACTACTTTTTTTCTTTTTCATCTTTTATCCTCCAATCCATCTGATGACATCATCATCTTCGGCATCTTTGGCTACTGATGACACCATGTGTTTACATTGTCACCCATCCTCAGATGGTAAAATAGACACAGTTACTTTCTAAACAATGAATTGATAAATTGCTATGTCTTACAAATGAATACGTAACCAAATATCTAAATCCAAACATGACGAATTTAATTTTTGAACATGAATATGTGGTCACCAGTTCTTTCCTCCCTCTCTGCCTTCTGATGGCAGGAGAACCAGACAAGCCCATTTTGTCAGTTGACAAGATGAAAGTGGAGAGGAACTCCTTCTCAGTGCCTCTTAAACTGATCGATAATGGTGGAAGTCCTCTGCAGCAATTTAACCTGAAATACAGACCGGTAGGCAACACTGCAAATCTGCTTCTGTGTAGGAATCACTCGCTCCTTTGTGACCTTCAGTGTTCCTCTGTACCTTCTCAGGATAAAGAGGGAGCTAAGTGGGAAGAGACACAGCTACCATCCGATGCCAACTTTATCTCCCTTGAAGACCTGGCTTTCAGCTTAGGCTACCAATTAGAGGTCACAGCTGTCAATGTTAATGGCTCCTCTCTTCCTGCTATGCTCAATTTCACCATAGCAGAACAGCCAGGTATGCCCCCCCCGCCCCCCCAAAAATAAAAATATTGCAACCACAGTGGAGCATTCATGTCAAACAGGATATCTTTTTTTCTCATTTTGTGCTCCATTCAAAGTGTCCAGCCGCAAAATGACCAAAGGCAGTGTAGCTGCTATCGTCATCGTCATCTTCCTGCTGGTATTCTTTGTGGTTGACGCTACCTGCTGCTACAGAAATCACTGTGGCCTTCTCATGTATATTGCTGTGAAAGTCTTTGGACAGAAAATACCAGGCATGAAAACTCTTGAGGAAGTGGAAGGAACCACTAATGGGTGAGTTGGCAATGGAAGTACCTTCAAAAATGGGAGACATTTATTGTCAGGCTTTTATTTATCATGTTTTAAATTTTTGTTTGTGTAGAGAATTGAAAGCGAAGGAGGGCAGTATACAGCTGGCGGGGGTCCAGGCTAAGGAGGGTGGACAGCTCACAGAGGTCACCTGCGACAAAGTCTCTCTTACTAAACATGAGTATGTTTGTTCACTTGCATGCAGTTAAACTATCTTACCGACACCAGTTAAACACAAGATGCTGGCCATTTCACTCTTGCACTTGTATAAATTCGACCTGAAATGTGAGGAAAACGATGGCTTTTCCTTCGTAGCGATATAATCAAAATGAAGCGCCATGATGTCCTGCAGAGCAAATTATCGTTTAAGTGCTATTGTGTCTAAGTGTACAATTATATGTTTTAAAATTGAGTTATGTCTTTCCCACAGGAAAATGCAACCAGGTAGAGATGTGCCAAATGCATGATTCCAGAAAAAACAAAAAGAAGACACAACAAAATTGGCATGTGAATCAACACATGATTATAGAAAAGAAAAGAATATTAAATTCATCAGTTGCTTCCTCATACCAGGCAGCTACTGTATCTATACAAGGGATACTACTGCCATGGGAATGGTCCAACAAATTGCGTAGGAAAACACTGACGTCACCAATGTTTGCTGAAACCGGGCTTGTTCAGATGTTTTGTGCTGCTGAAGAATATGTTGAGCCTCTCCTGTTCTCTCCTCAGTGTTAAAATCACCCAGCTTCTATTTGGGGCTGCAGAGGCTACTGGCTGGTCATGATGTCACATTATCTTATTTTTGTTGCTATGTCTGCCCTCAGTTTGATTAATTCAACTTATCAGTGACTTTTGTCCTTCTAGCAGTTAATTTTGACATCTGCGTTTCACAGGGTAAAATAATTGTTCTATATCCTTGTTATATTTCACAACAAATGTTTACTGCATTTTGATTGCTGTACACAGACAGAAGATCTTATTTTATCTTCACATTTTTTTTAATTCATATTGAAAATCATGTGTATTGCAGAGACTTTTACAATGATTTAGCCTCTGCTAATGGTATTTCATGTATGGTTTTATTTGTATTATCTTTTTTAATATTGGATTGTGGCTGCTCTTTTGTTTGTTACATTGTGTTACAAAAATGTGTTTGTGTGTGTGTGCGTGTGTGTGTGTGTCAGTGGTTTAAATTGAACTACATCCTGAAACCAGCCAGTATTTTGAACCATTTACAGGGAATTTTGACTTAAATGAAACCTAATAATTTCCCTACTGTTATAGCTAGGCACTGATATTTATTGTTTTTAAACAATGTGTGTGATATTCATCTTGAGAGGCTTTCAAATTGAGGCTATAAAAGATTTCCCAACTTTTTTGTGGATAAGGTTTCATATGATCTGCAACTTGCACTGACCACATAGACCTGTTATTACCATCCTCCTTCAATAGGTGTCAGACATGTATAAACTAACAAAACTGACCAATGTTCAGTGTTGTAGTGCTTGCAATTTACCTGATCATATTAATAAAATTTTATTAATACTGTTGTACCATTGAACATGGTTGTACATAATGCTGTTGTTATACCTTTTTATTTTATAAATACATGGACCGTAGATCGGCATTATGTGTTCCATCCTCATAACTGTTCATTCAAGCTTGCAGCTTGTAGATGATGACCATAATCGTCTCATCTACAGTCGCACATCTACTTTGTGGGTTACAAATGTTCCCAGCTGGCGACGGGCGAGAGGTGGGGTACACCCCGGACACATCGCCAGCATATCACAGAGCCACACAATAGATGCATTATTTGCCTTGAGGATGTTGATAGAGCAGTGCAGAGAAGGTCAGAAGGAGCTTGTTGTGTCTTTGTAGATCTAGAGAAAGTCTATGAAAAGGTACCCAGAGAGGAACTGTATTAAAGCATAAAAGTACTTTAGAATAGTACAGGACATGTACGAGAGCAGCAAAACAGTGGTGAGGTGTGTTACAGGTGTGACAGAGGAGTTCAAGGTGGAGGTGGGACTGATCAGGGATCAGCTCTGAGCCCCTTCCTGTTTGCAGTGGTGATGGACAAGCTGACAGACGAGGTTAGACTGGAATCCCCACAAACCATGTTTGCGGATGACTCTGTGATCTGCAGTGAAAGCAGGGAGCAGGTAGAGGAATATTTAGAAAGGTGATGGCATGCTTTGGAGAAGAGAGGAATGATAACAGAATATTTGTGTGGAAATGTAAAGGGTGGAGACAGTTTTCATTAGACAGATGAGGAGAAGACTGAACAATGGGTGGAAATTAATTGCTGGAATATAAATAGGTCGGAAGTATACACAGACAAAACAAACACAATATGACACAAATGTAGACAAGACAGTCTTAAAGAGTTAACAAATCTATTCATGCTATGTTTAGTGAATTGTTTACAATCATCAGTCATACATAATAACCAGTAACTCCATTGAGAAAGAGCATCTATCTGTCTGTCTTGTGTCTGTCTCTACTTACATACCTGCCTGCCAGTCTGTTATGATTTAATTCAATTTAATTTAATCTATGTACGTATTTGATTACCAGAATCCAGAATTGAAACTGTATATGTGCTCATTGATTGAGGTTACACATTAGTGAAGTAGATCCGTTCTTAAACTAACGTTGGCCCCTTAGGGCAGGGGCGTCAAACTCATTTTCAACGAGGGCCACAGCAGCGTAATGGCGGTCCTCAAAGGGTTGGATGTAAGTTAAAAATATAACTAAATGTAAGTCAATGTAATGTAAAATAAATGTAACTACCGCGTAATGTTAAATAACTGAATTATTCAAGTTACTAACATCACAGCTACACAAAATTGCTTGTTGCTGTTATAACATAAATCCTCTTAATTTGTCAAGTTATGAAACCCACAGAACTCCATCAATCAAGGATCAAACTATCCAAGTGAATAAAACAAATTAACATCAAACACAAGTTAGAACATTAACTTTGTTCAAAACATTTTTGTCAGAATTAAAATGGGCTTAATTACTGCATTGTGGGAAATGTAGTTTCTGGTCAACCCGACAGCAGCTGAGGAGCAGCTCTATGGGTCACGTGTTGTCAGTGGTTGTAGCCACGCCCCTTGCCTGACTAGAAGCACATGACCGAGGGTGTTTACACCTGCAGTGACGAACAGCGCTAACATACAGTATGCTACCGACAGGGAAGTGTTTTATTTAAGCCAAGAAAACACGCAGCGTTGTCGTTCTTATTTACCCGGACTGAAAACCGGTAAGTGACGTTCTTACCGCGGCTGCGTTTGTTTCTGTCAGGCTGTGATGTGAGAACGCGGCGGCTCCTCCGTAGCAGCAGCTGCTAGGTTAACATGCTAACGTAGTTTAGTAGCTGCTCCAGCATCACCCTCCATCCAGATTAAACTAGACGAAGAGAGTCATTGGTTGGTAAATGCTCAAAGGTAAAGCTTTATCTTAGTTAACACTGGGCGCTGTGACTGTTTCAATGCTACCGTTAGATGGCTTTGTAATTTTAAAAGTTGTTGTACAAGTCAGTCGACTTGGTGTGGGTGTTATTCAGTGCAGTGACGCTGTCACTGTCAGCTGGACACAATCATTTTTACTGTCGTCATTTTTACGCAATGGCTCTTGTGTCTGTTTTGTGAATGAATGCGGAAATATAAAAGTTTGTCTTTTTGTCTATTTTGGCTGATGCATGAAGAAGCGATTTGTGTCTTTGAAGTGTTTTGACAGTGAATGAGATCATGACAGTTTGCAGAAACCTGACACACAGTTAGCATTTATTTGTATTTATATATTAAATTTACTATTGTTTAGCTCTAGGCATCTGTACGCTAGGAGGGAAGCTCCATTCTGATCCCCAGTCTGCAGGACACCATCCCTCTACCCACCATGGAGGAGACAGATGTGGAGCGTGAGCCTCTTCTCCTCATGTTTTTCAGCATTTGCACTGCTTTAAATTTTACACCGTCCATGCTTTAAAAACATTTTATTATCTAAATAAAGACAGTTGAAATTGTGATGCTTAGAATCTCTTTGTACACACAGAACCATGATAAATTTCTCCTGATGCAGTTATTGTACGTAAACAAAGTTACTTTCCAACCAATTCCAAGTTACAGTTTTCTCTAAAAACTTTGAATAGTTTCTTTCATTTGTGCAGAAAACTTATCTCTTTCCAGTGATACAGTAGTCCCAAAGCTATCAATATTTGTTATGTCTCTTCCAGAGTGGGCATGTAAGGCTACTTATTCATATTTCTGTTCATAGCAGAGAATAGTCTATTCACGTGTCTGCTGGACATTATTCAATGAAAGTTCACAAATGCCCTGAACGCATGATTCTTATAAATATTTATTTATTTACATTTTCTTGCTTACATTTATAGCATTTATAAATGTAAGCATTTAAATGTACATTTATAGTACTTAAGTTTTTTTCTTGCTGGCTTGCTAACATGCAGAATTTTCCCCCCTTTATGTGGGTATCTATGTTCTTCAGCACATATTTCCTGTTGTCTTGTTATTTGTTTTTTGTCTGATTCTCGCTGCCTGTATTTTTAATCCTCCTCAATCTCTGCTCGGCTGTGATTCCCCTTTCAGAGGTAACCCTGGCGCTCCTAGATGCTGCTACTGATAAAGATTTGGAAGTCCAGGAGCAGGTCAGAAAGTCAATACTAACCCTGGGAAAACAACAGCCTGACAAAGTGTTAGCCATGTGTCAGGACTACCTTCTGAAACATGCAAAGGTAAATTACACACATCCATTTTATAAATCAGCTCTCTAAGTGCCAGCATGAAGTTTACTTAAGAAATCATACCAAGGTAAACTTGATGCTGAAGGGATAGGTCTCATTCCTTTATCTGATTAGGAGGAAATGTCCTTTAAAACTGTTAAACATTAAGCCAGAGTGCAGTGATCATTAAAGAGCAGATACAGTATGCATGATGGAAATGTCTGTGACTGTATTAGAGATCCGTCTTTACTCCTGTAACCCTGCTGATAGTAGTCTGCAGCTTATCCAAAGCTGTTTAAATCAATCCAAGTCAAGACGTTTCGCATCTCATCCAAGAGGCTTCTTCAGTTCTTCAAGAAACGTCTTGAAAAACTTTCTTAAAGTCCAGTGGATTGATTTAAACAGCTTTGGATCACCATGACCTGGATAACTGAGAACCTACACAGACATAGTCTGCAACGTATTTGTCAGACTCGTTCACACTAAACAGGCCTCTCAGGAATTTGAGGAACATGAATTGACGAGTAAACCAGTAATAATTTTATGAATTACTCAGTTATGAATTTGCCTACTGATGTGAGCAAATGCTGAATCAATGCAATTTCCTGGAAATGTAGAATGTATGATTAGTAAAATTGCTATAATTGTTAGCTATCAAATCAGCAAAATCCGTTATTCTTTAGGGGTTACAATAATTGATGAGCTATAAATATTCCCATTTGTTTTATTCCCCCTGTAAACATTTTGCTGAATTACTTTTAAGTGTAATTTCATTGTATTGAGAGATGAATTGATACATGTTTATATTACAGTATTGTTGAAGTATTTACTTTAAATACTTTAATCTTTGATGCTTTTTTACAGCATGAGCTTATACAATAAAACCAGTGTACAACCATTAGTGTTTAAATGGGAAAATTGATTTGAACAAAGTTATTATTGTTATTTCTCTCTTCCTTTTCCTCTTCTAAGTTGATGGTGACCCATAGAGTTGTGATTCTTCAGACTATTGAGCTAATTATTGAATGCAGAATAGAAAAAGTCAGTTATCCCAGGATTAAGAGCATCATCTCCTTGGCTTCAGATGAGATGACACGATCAAAGGTAAAATATTAGCTGTTAATCTTCCATTCTATTCTTTCAGAGGGCAAATTAGGAATGAATCTTGGTTTTTTTAATCCCCTCTTCCTGGTTTACTCAGGAGGTCATCCCTGATTGGCAGCAGGCAGCCAGTAACATATTGGTAGCTGTTGGTAACAAGCACATCAATGAAATAATGGAAGAGATACTGAGCAAGTTTCAGCCAGGACTCCTGCCTCACTTTTTCATTGTCCAGACACTGGCCAATCTGTCAAACGCCAATGGTAGGACGCACACGCACACACACACACACACACACACACACACACACACACACACACACACACACACACACACACACACACACACACACACACACACACACACACACACACACACACACACACACACACACACACACACACACACACACACACAGTATAAGTGTAATTCACCTGCAACTCACTGGTAACTTCCTCTTTTTGCTGGATAGGATATGTCCAATAAATATAAGCAACTTGTTTATAGGATGTGTTTACTGCTACAGTTTCTTAGTTAGCCTCAGTTGTGTTAAATAATGCTACATTTGGCCAATAAATTATTTGACATCCCAGTTTAGGAGTCTTTGTGGTTTGGAAAATATAAGTTGTTGTCATGTTGGCTGTCAACCTGCAGCAGCCACACCTGCTGTATTGAGAAATCTAGAGCCACTGAACTGTTCTTGACATATTGATTAATTTGGACCTGTAAATTCTTTATCCTGCTGCTGGACACATCTGCACTGAGTTTACTTTTTTGGGTTTGCATTGGCAAAGAAAACACATGAATGTCATGTATAATATAGTTTTAAAGGGCAGTACAAACTAAACTCAGTTTTAACATCTGCATGTCATATCGGACTAAAATTTTCTTTGATGCATACGATGAAATGACTGTATTCTTTGCTGTATTATTTCATTAGAGATGGCTTAATGCTACTTTTTACATTTGGCCTTATAGCATGCCATTCATGTTGTATCCCCCCTCTTCTATAGTTTATGGCATGGTACCCTTCCTGAATGCTATTCTGGGCACTATGTTGCCCATGTTGAGTATGGCTAAACAGGACAACATGAAGTGGGTCTTCTCTTCCGGTAAGAACCTCCATATTGTGCATTTTTTCCATTCTCATATTTGTCATAATGCTGATATCTCTCCTAATCTAATCTCCAGCTATTCATCTTTCAAACAGTTTTCTGATATATTTGTCATTTCATTTTCCTCCTCCCTCTGATGTCCTTTAAACTTTGTTTCTGCCCCACCAGCCCTGTGTCATTTCAGCGAGAGCATCCAGGAATATCTCGCCAACCTCGACAAGGCTCCAGATCCCACAGTCAGAAAAGACACATTCTCCAGTGAAATCTCTACTGCTTTTGACATCCTCTTCAACAGTTGGTTACAAAGCAGGGAGTCTAAGGTGAAGTTGTCCTTCAGTGTATATAACTTACCGAGTTTACAGAGAAACTATATTTGAAAGTAAGTTGTATTGAAAAAGGAAAGCTGGGGTCAGCAACATTGAGTTTGCAGGGTTGGGGTTTTGATACAAAGATGATGATGATGATGGTGCAGTCCAAAAGGTGTAATCCATGCACTAACATATAAGTTAGTGAAACAACATTCTGACATGAAGAGAACTGTGATGCCATGGCCATAAAGTACAGTCTACATAACCAGTCATAGTTGTTTTCATTATTATCTTTTGAGTGATCTCTCCACACATCGTCAGAATGTGATGATGTGTGTTCGTGAAAGTCAACTAATCTGTCTGATCCATCACCTGACATCCTGTGTTGCTCTCTGTGTGTTCCAGTTGAGGCTAACAGTAGCTGAGGCGTTGGGCTCTATGTGTCATCTAATGGCCAGTGATAAGCTGGAGGAGAACATCCCTAAACTCATCCCTGCCATGTTGTCATTGTACAAGAAAAACAATGAGCACTATATCATAAGTAAGGTCAGTATGGGCTTAGAGCAGTGAGTTATTCATTATAGATTTAATACCAGTTCTAATTGCAATGAAAAAACATCAGACTGCACCAGGATGAGGGATATTTTATATTTCCATCTGCCTTCACACAGAGTCTGTGCCAAGTCATTGATGCTTCTATCAACATGGGCAGCAGAGTGCTGGAGACACAACTGGACAGCCTACTCAATGCACTACATCATCAGGTAGGCGTTAAGTACAGGCTGAAGTAAATACTGCAGCTTTTACCTTTATCACATGATAAAGATGTCCATAAAGAAGTGGAATTGGGCAATAGGTATGGTCATAGAAATTGTTCCCCATCCCTATCCATCCATCCATCCATCCATCCATCCATCCATCCATCCATCCATCCAATCATGAAATTACTGACCTGCCTTTTTAATATTATTTTATGATTGTTTAATTTAGGAGATATAAATTGTTTTAATCTGTAAATAAACTCACAAAAATATGAGAATGTTCATCTCTTATGTTTTTGTCTTGCACCTTGAATAACCTTGGTTGATATAATTTGTAAAGAACTCAAAACATGGGGTTATTTTTGTGTTAAGTGCAGTTTGGTCTGTTTAATGTTTAATAAGATAAAGCATATGCATATATTGCATATATGGATCAGTACAATACTCTGATTTATGTCCATTATTTATCTTTTTTTTTCTACGTTTTTGTTCCTTTGCACTGTTTACTAAGTAGTGAGTGTAGTAAGTAAATATAAGAATCTCTTTCAGGCATCAGAAATGCTTGTATTTGGGGTTGCTGGAGAGCATTGACCAACTACTAGAACTAAAAACTGGAACAAAAGTCTTCCTCACTACTACATTATATTGGTTACTATTGGATTTATTCAGTTGTCTAAAGAGTTCTTTTTTCTATAAAATTCCTTGTGTACATAGATACCTTAAAACATTCTCCATTTACACTATTAAAAAACGTACAAGCTCTTAATCCACAGTTCTGTTTGAGGTTATTCACTTAATTATTTTCAGTATCACCTGTGGAAAAATAGCTCACTGCAGTGAAAGGACACGCCTGCTGTTCAGTTTGTTTCCTGGTTGTGTCAAGTGACTGTCAGTCTTTTTGGTCACATGTTTTCAAAACCTTGTGACACAGTTAAGGTTTTGTCTGATGCTATTGCAACATAACCAAATTAGTTTTGTGTGTGTGTGTGTGTGTGTGTGTGTGTGTGTGTGTGTGTGTGTGTGTGTGTGTGTGTGTGTGTGTGTGTGTGTGTGTGTGTGTGTGTGTGTGTGTGTGTGTGTGTTTTAGAGAGATTGCCTGACATGGACTGCAAACATTTCATGTGATTAAATCAGCAGCAACTAAAAACATGGTTAAAGAACATTGTTATTGATTGATTCATTTATTTATTTAGTTTTAGTTCAGAAACTCACCTCAAGTCAACAAGGGACAGCAATCTTATGTTAAGGGCAGTATTTTTATGAAGTTTCAGTGAACCTAATCTGTGATTATATTATTTTTTTCATGTGAGGAACACATCAGTGCTCAGTAATGTTTTCTTATTCCCTCAGGTATCTGCTCCTGTTGATTACAATAACCTTCCTACGGCCAAGAACCACAACGAGGCTCTGCGGTGCTTCAGCTTACTGGGTACCCAAGTTCTTCGTTTGCTGCTTGTGCTTATGGTTGTAGAGTTAAAGTGACTACTGATGCCTCCTCATTACATTATGTTGATTTTCAGTCATATGAGAAAAATTGTGTTGACTAAAATAAATATGGGGTAGTTGCAAGAGCAGTAATGAGATCATCCACTAGTGATTATCTTGTCTGCCACAAGATAATCATTTTGTCTGTAATAGTTTTTCTTCTCCCCCTCCACCTTCTTGTTTTACTTTGCATTAGGGCCGGTCTCTAATAAGTTGAAATGAAGTCGAACCTTGGAATTTGGTTCCTTGATTGGTTAATTGATTGGTTCACATGAAAATTATACATGAAGTCCGACATCAGAACAAACTATTCATTTATTCTTAAAAACATGAACTCTTATTGTTACGTTTTACAAACCGTTCTCTTTAGGCTAAATCCTCCTGCCATATTCGTGTGATCGGCCCTTATCCATGGTCTGAAGCCTGATTGGGTCATCTTCACCATCTTAATCTTCCACATTGTGGCACAGAAAATTAAATATTTCATTTTTTAAAAATATTTAACTAAATATAAACATTTAACTGTTCATAATTTGGTTCATGGGATCTACCATTAACCTAACAAGAATTAGGCTTGTTGATTTCTTATTTTTTCATGATTTAAAAAAAAAAAAATCTCCTTCTGTATTTTTTGACATATCACACCCTGACAGCATTTATGAAACCTGACCGAAATGCCAGCTATTTTCAGAAGCACTTGTTTTGCTTGTTTTTGCACTTTCCTGCCAGTCCATATGTTTCCTATTTTATTTTCTTCTGCTTCTCTCCCTGTAGCAAACTCCTTCCCAGACAGGCTGGTTTTGTTTGTCCTGCAGAAATTGGAGAACGGTAATGAACGCAGTAGGGCGGGCTCACTGGGTGTCCTTCGTCACCTCCTCAACTCCACCGGTGAGAAAACACAACATTACTACACATCTCATACATGCTGAGCTCTTAATCCACGTGTCAGTGAGTCATTTGGCCTAAAGAGGACATTTACCAGTTTTCAGTCATACAATGTTCTGTGATTTAAATGTAGTAATTGATTCATGTGTGAGCAAAGCATTTGTGTTAATTGTTGTGCTGCAGCTTCCATAATGGAAAGTAGGAAGCTGCTGATTCTGGCCAGCATCAGACAACCGATGGCTGACCACAGCAATAAGGTAGCACACATGTAAACACACAATACCTACACAACAATTTTTTTATGTTTAGTATATGTTTACCAGTTTTGTGTAATGGTGTGTGAACTCTCCAGGTCAAGAAGCGTGTGGTCCAGGTGATCAGTGCGATGGCTCATCACGGCTACCTGGAGTTAGAAGGAGGAGAGCTACTGGTTCGATTCATCGTCCAAAACTGTGCCTTACACGACACATATCAGGTCCACCTTCTGTTGTGCTTCGTTTATATAGAAATGGATTGTATAGAAGCTTATAACATGAGGTATTGCCTAGTTTTATTGATCCCATCATTGTGAGAACAAAGGTAGTCACAGAAAGAAGCTCACAAGGAAACGGGAACAAGAAGTCATCAGATCAAAGACATTATGAAATTTGAGTGCAGTTGCCAAACATCAGCTGCTATGTTATGAAGTTATTGAGAATCATATGACTACTTCCAAAATAAAACATTTAATATTACAGCAGAATGTCTGAGGTGGTGAAATATGAATATTGTGTTACTGTGTCTGTTTGCGTCCAGAGAGGGGAGAAACCCTCAGAGCCAGAGGAAGTGACGAATGAGTCCCTGAGGAAGATGTGCGACAACACCCTTCATCTCCTGACCACCACTGTTGGACGGCTCGCTGATGTGTGTTGACTATCTGCTAACTCATCCACCTATACTATACTATTGATGATTCATCTATATGCAACTCCATGTTTGCTTGATGGTTCATTTTTCTGTTAAACATTGTTCAGAAACTTCACACAAATGTTTGTTGCTTTTAGGTGCTGTGGCCCAAACTTCTTTACTATTTAACGCAGTCACAGTACAGCAATGCCACCACTCCTCTGTGCAAGAGTCTGATAGATCTGGGCAACAAGAAGAAGAATAACCAGGAGCCCAGCTTTAAAATAGATTTTGCACAGGAGGGTAGGCTATATATGGACTGACCATGTCTCTATGTTGTGGTTCCTAGCATGGTGTATTCTATCATCTGTACAAGTAGCAAAAGCTCACGTGTGTTATCTCTTTCCACCAGTCAATCTGCCCTCTCCTCAAACACTAATGGCCAGACTGCTGGTAAGTCAGTTCAACTCTACAACACACCTTCTCATAACTGCGGAACTAAAATATGACACGAAAGCTCCTGTCTAATAACTTTGAGCAACAACAGATGGTAATTAGATATAATTAATGACTGGCAGTCTGTGTTTCATGCAAGTTGTCTGTCATGTTAAATAATCCTTATCAGATGTCAAGTCTGGTTTTTCCTTTAATGGTTCAGTCACAGTCTGTGATCTGTTTATTATTTTGTGCTGATTTGTCTCCATATAAGCACGAATCTAAGTGTTCTAATGTTCTTGTCCTCAAATAAGTCACAGGGCTTGAAATTCAAGACTTGACTGGTATGTGATTGTCTGCATGTGTTTGTGACCCAGGTGAACGCAGCATTCCCATTCAACCACAGAAATCATGGAGCTCCTTCTCTCTCTCTGCTTCAAGTCCTCAGTGTCAATGTCCATCCCAATGCAGAAATTCTGTGGGAGAAAGAGATTCCTCCTCTGATTTCATTGTTAGAAGGTATGGCATCATGTTTATATATATTTGTCTGAAGGGATATAATTTTCTCTATTGACTCCAGATTTCACCTTCATATCTGGTTTTTCTTCCCGTCAATGCTCAAATACAGCAGATTGGTCCTCATTTTGTGAACTATCAATAGCAGAGTGGTCTAAATGTCTGTTTCTGTTTCCAGAATCAACAGCAGAGAGTCTCAATAAGAAGATCTGGATTGAAAAGCTACTGAAGGTTTTATGGTTTTCATTTTAAACATTATAAGTTGTCACTATTTTGCATGCAAATAAAACAAACGTAAAAGAATTATAGAAAAAAAAGGTATTATGAAAAGTAGAAAATTGTCAAATTGAACATCCTATCGTGAGATGTCATTCTAAATATTGTTAAATTGTCCCTCAGTTCTTATCTAAAACCCTGGCTACTCTGGATGATGACAAGTGGGTGTGTCAGTTAGCAGCCGAGGCCACAAGGTACCTCTCCACATACAACAATGCCTTAGAGGAGAAGGTAAGTTTTAACAGTAGTGTTTGTGTTCGCTACTGTAGATGAACTCCTGTGATGTTAAGTAGGCAGATAAAGAAGAGTGGGGTTTGTTCACCTGTTGAGCCCTTTTGCAACAAGTCTGAGAGATCCATAATACTCAGAATTAAATTCAAGCAGCTGTTTCATGCTGTTATTAGTCTCTTTTTCACAGCCATGCCAACAACCACATGGAGGGGCAAATGCTTAAACCCACCCCTACAAACTACACGTATGACTCATGGTGCTGGCAGCCACCAGCACTGGCAACGTGTTTTGGCTTCATTATAAATTCATGATTGGTTGATTGTTCAACCAATCACATGAATTAAAAGGAATCAAATGCTATACAAACATTCACATCAAAAAATAGATCATTCATAAATAGTGGCCTCTCTAGAAAAACATGCACGTTTCTCCATCGCCACATTTTTCATAATAGTCAGTTGATACAAGGACAACTAAATGTATATCCTTTTGTAAAGTGTTCCATGTCCATAGTGCATATTAGAAGTACAGTGGTACCTCTACTTATGAAATTAATTGGTTCTGGAAGAAATTTTATAAGTAGAAAATTTTGTAAGTAGAGATGCGTTTTCCATGCAAATGCCCTAATCCGTTCCAAACCGCCCAAAATTCAGACATAAATGTTTTATAAAGCATAAAAATGCATCAAAACATGTAACAAATACATGTTACAAATAGATTATTACACAATAAATGAGAGTTGTGCCTAATGTAAAAAACAAAGAATAGAGTAAAGAATAATAATGATGGTCATTTACCTTTTAACTGCTGTCCTCATTGTTCTTTGCCCTCTTTGGTTCATGCGCTCTTGCCTCCCCATGCCGAACAACAGAGTGAATTCCAGTCCTCCTTTTGAACTTCTCCAACCACCCACGCAATGCCTTAAATTCCTTAAACTTCCTTTTGTTTTAATAACGTGGCGATTGTAGATGCATTACGGCCATATTCTTTTGCGAGATCAACCAAACGCATCCCTTTTTCATGCTATTTTCTCTTGCTTTGTTTGTATGAACAAAAAAACTCTTTTCTTCGTCTTTTCCTTTCCTCTTTTCTCCATCACTTTCTTGGGGTCCAGAGTGAACACTCAAAAAGTTAATATATTTACGTAAAGCTATCAACACGTCATGGGTCGAGGGCCGAATGATGAGGACGCTGCATAGACACCTATGCAGCGTTTAGCCAAAGAGGGACCTCCTCATTGGCTAAGAGGAGTTCCCTCTTAGCCAATGGGATGCCAGGATGCTAGGTAATAGCCAATGGCAGAGCAGCTATAAGAATGTTGCGTTCAGGAACCTTTGGGAGCTGCGAGTAGCAGCCCATACTGTATTTTTACTTTTCGTAACTTGAAATTTCTTTCATAACTAGAGGCAATATTTTCCTGTTGAGGCGTTTCGTAAATAGAAAATTTCGTATGTAGAGACATTCGTAAGTAGAGGTACCACTGTTCATATTTAGAGAATAGTAAGGTTGCTTAAATTTTTATTTACATTTGGTCAGGGAAAACAGTGCAGGAAAGTATTTGATAATGATGCAATTTGTATTTGTCCCTTTTTAGAGTTTCCTCTATCGATTCATTGGAGTGACTCTCCAACAGTGTTTCAATAAGGAGGTGGTTAAAAAACAACTGCAGGAAATCCTTCTTGCAGCGCGACACAATGATGCCATTGAAAGAGAGGTACCTTAACCACCTGAAAACATTTCTCAGTGACCACGATGGTGTAGATTTAAACCTGATCATTGCGTTAGCTTATGGACTAACATCTGGGTTGTGTTACTTCTCTCAATCAGGGAGTTGCAATGGGCATCGGTCTGTGCGCTAACAGCCACTTAGAGGGAACTCTGGCTAAGTTGGATGAGTTTGGGAAATCAGATGCCTTCAAGAAGTCACCCAGCATCTTCAACCTTCTCAAAGTACAACAAACATTTATGATATGACTTGGTGTTCTTCTGACAGGCACGACTAATGTTCAGCTTCAGTTGCCTGATGTTTCTTTTGTTTCCTTTTCTGAGGATCGAAATGATGTGGAGGTGGAGAAGGTGAAAAGCACATTAATCCTGTGTTATGGTCAAGTGGCTCTAAACGCTCCTCCAGAGAAGATTCTGAACCGCATTGATCAAGACATCCTTCGCTGCATCAGCAAACACTTCAGCACGAAGGTAAAGTAAATACTAAGGTAACATGACTTTGTTACTGAAGGTAACTGTTATTTGAATATTTTCAGGTAAATTATATTCAGTTTTATATAAAGTAGGTTTTATGCAACATTACATAGAGCAAATGAACCTACTGATATCTGTCTGGGTCTTCACCCAGAACTGATTTTTAACGAGTTGCAAACCCATGTACCAATGTTGAAATACTGTACTGGGAATTTTCCTTATCTGGTTGTGATAATTTGGTGCTCAGCAGTGAAAGAAAAGAAAGAAGATGCACGAACAGGTCATACTGCATGCAAGCCTGCAGCGCTGATAAACACAGACATCCATTATGTTAACCTTACTTAAATCACATATGAGGGACATCAGAATTCTGCAAGAAACACACACACACACACACACACATAGACTTGAACAATTAAAATTAGGCCCTTAAACTAACTCTAAGAGGTGAGAAGGTTATGTTTGTATGCACACTCATGACTCTTGCCTTTATTTCATGCAGGTTCTGGGGATTAAAGTAGAGACAAAGGTATTTTCACAGGAATAGCAGGGACCCTTCTTTACTGTATCTTTCCATCTGTTCTGCACTGGTGTTGGGATTTAGGCACTAAAATCTTTAATGACCGTTTTTAGCTTGATACAGCAGAGCAACTACTTTTTCTTTAAGCTTTTACTTCATTGTATCGCAGTTATATTTCACAGGGCTGGAGCACCATGTAATAGCCATGTCTGAAGGCAAACAGTTATGAACTAAAACTGCACTTCACTTCTCAAACATGTGCAGGAAATATCAACTAGACCAACGTGGGAGGGAGATAATTTAGAACTTGATCAAATGGGAACACTTGTAAGAAGTAAAATCAGATTACCTCTAAACTGATAATAACCAGTTTCACTGCAATAAGTGAAAGTACTCTCTCCCTGTGAAATCTAGCTTCAAGTGATGCACCCTTTGAACTCTTGTTTCAAATGCTGACCTAATTTAGGCTTAAAAGGTGATTATAAGTCAAAATTTCAAATTTGATGAGAGCTGTGCTGGTATTTAACAGAACTTGGCTTGAATCAAATTATTTAGTTTGTTGTGACTTTTTTTTTTTTTTTTTTACCAAGGAAAACTCAAAACCAAACGTTATGACTTTAAATTCTGTCCCTTGATTGGACAAGAACGAGGTACAACATACTGTACAACTGAAGACACCTCTATTCATGGCTTACATGCAGGTCACCTGTCGTTACGTACGTACATGAGGTCCCACTTGCACATAAATACCCCCATCATCATCATCATCCTTTAGTTCAGTAGCTGCTCTTCACTGAGCTCAGCCTGACATGTCCCTCATTTCTCTCCTTCAGGGAACAGAATTTACCTCTCAGTCAATTCACTCAACAACATGTTATATGAAACACGTATGCACAGTAACACAGAGCATCTGCTGAAATGGTGTCACCCCTCCAGTGCTTTAGTTTAGTTTAGTGGAGATTTTACTGCTTAACACTGAAACTAAATGTAATGCAAAGAATATTGTAAAGAGCTAAAATACCCACTACTTCTGCCACTTTGTTAAATGTGCTTAAGAGAATATGTTCAAATAAAATGAAATATTTCCTTCCTTTTCAGATTCATCCCCTGTAGTTCCCAGGTTGTCACATATTGTCCTTTTGGTATATTTTTATCATCCAGAGGCCAAAGATTCTTTTGTGCCTCGGGATGATAAACACAAAACACATCAATATTTTGATAGAGCAGTTACATAACTGGAGAGGTGGAACACACTCATGGGTTTCACCATGAAACCGTAGCCTGTTTACCCCTGAAAAAACAGAACAAACCACAGATGCTTTCCTGAAATATGAGGTTTTATTTTAATGGTTTTATGGCAGGAAAGGTTTGAGTTTCGGCCACACAGCCATTTTGCACTCCTCTTTTTCAATCCTCCTTTCTTTTATTTCTTGATTGTGGGTTACTCTTTAATAACTTGCCATTTTAAAGAGCTCTAGAATCTCTCTCAATCCTAACAGCTTTGTGTCTCCAGGTCTTGAGCTTTTCTGTCTTTTCTTAGAACTTGCAGCTGATTTGCTGAAGAACCAATCTGCTTTTAACACCACACTCTGATTTCAAGCATCTTGCCATCATAGACATGAAGGATCAATCTTCAATAGCTCTGTGGGATTGATTGAATGATGGGGCGCATTGATTGATCGCTTGTCATATTTCTGGAATGATTTTGTATTGTTTGTTTATGCTCACTCGCTTACAGTCCAATTGCTAAATGAGGTTGCAGTTTGTCTCGTTTGCCTTCCTGACAAACTGGAAAGTTTCACTATGCTAATTTTCTTAGAATATTGCCTGTTTTGTGAGTATGTTATTTAGATATATTTTGCGTCCTCCCACCATTCAGGACCTGACCATGAAGCTTAGTTTGATCCAGAGTGTCGGTCTTATAGCCAAAGCCATCCGTGAGTGTGTGAAGAAGCAAGGCTACTTTTTCTCTCGCAAGCAAGAACTCATTACTGTTATGCTGGTGAGTAGTGACTCTTTTTTTTGTTTGTTTTTGTTTTTTTTAACTTTCAGAAATAAATTCTATGATAATGATGACTGTCTATTTGCTGATATGACAACCTGCTATGTCTGCCCTCCTCAGGATTTTATCAAAGCAGAGCCAGCAGACTTGTTGAGGACTCCAGTGCGCCATCTAGTGATGACCGCCTGTGCCAACCTAGTGTATCCTTCATCTGGAGAAAGCAAATGAAAACAAACGGACCTAATTGGATTCGAAATTTATAAAATAATGTAAATCACTAATGTACTAATGTAAATCACAGAAATGCAGCTGAAGGACACCCAGAATAAAATACATGTAATTTGAAACTGAACTAAGTTTAAAAATGCAAACAATGACTGTCAAACCGAAGAGAGCTGGAAGATCTGTTTACATGTTTACAAGTGTTTATCTTTGACTCTGAATCATTCAGGCCTTTAGATCCTGCTATGGGTGAGAATGACACCTTTGACTTGCTAAAGGTGTGTGTGAACAGTGTGTTCTCTCTCCCACCGGAGACACACACTCCAGAGAAAACTAAGGAAGAGGAGATCATGGAACCTGAGCAGAGAAAGGTGAGTAAAGCAGGAATATTCACATACTAGCAGTAGTTGTGTTATCACAGCTCTTCTGTTTATATATTTTCATATCTTTTCTCATTGAAAACCTTGAGTGGCACTTTTTGAACATTGTTGTAAATATATACAGGCACTGTACAGAAACACGTTAGCTGCACTGCAGCAACTTCTGGAAAGTGTTTTAGCCAAGGATCCAACGCCTGATGGCCTGCAGACTGTCTTCAAGGTGAATTACAAAATAGGACTTTTCAAACAATCCAAAAATGAATTGTTTTGATATCCTTACCAAATAAGTATATGCTTTTTTCTATCCTACCTGAGAAGTGTTAAAAGGCTGTATCTGAACACCACCATATGTTAATTCAGTTGACTGGTTATGAATAATTAGCTTCAGTGATATGACATTCATTAAGAAGAGACTCTCCTGTTGTTCTTTTCCTCTGAAGCACATTGAACCATGGTTGAGTTCTGGACAGGACCACGAGAGGCAGAGAGCCGTCACCGCCACTGCTAACATACTGACGTACTACATGGATAATCTGACTGTCAAGGTACACACACACACACACACACACACACACAAAGGAAAACCGCCTGCATCTTGTGGTATCAGTTGTAGGCCTGGCAACAACAGATCAGACATGTGTGACACCATGGTAACAATACATGTGCAGAGGTACACTTGAGTATCTTGGTTTTCATCATGCAATCGTTCCCTCTGTGGAACTCTGTGCCTTTTAAAGTTTAGTGTTTTTGCTTCACTTTGTTGTGTCTTCATGAATCAGTGTTACTGTCCTTCCTGCTTCTTCACTCTGGTCACAACTTGTGTCGGTCTTTAATTCTTGTGCATCTTTGTTTAGAACATGGTTTCTTTCCACAACCTTGGAGCGCTGCTTGGTCGACTGTCTCCACGCTGTTCTGACCCTCATCCTCCTGTGCGCCCTGCTGCTGTTGACTGTATATATACATTGCTTTATATACAGCTACGCTATGAAGGTATGCAGCCCCAGACCTTTTACTTTGGACATTTCATTTTATTATTTAGTAACTACAGTAATCCCTCGCTTATTTGCGCTTCAAGATGCACGGCTTCACTACATTGCAGATGTTTACGTACGTAGTCATGTGATATCGTAATGTAGCCGCAAGAGGACACAAGCCAGTATCTTATTGTGCTGGTCCCAAGCCCGGGTAAATACCAGAGGGTTGTGTCAGGAAGGGCATCCGACGTAAAACGTTTGCCAAATCAAACATGCAAATCAAACCTACGACTTCTATACCGGATCAGTCGAGGCCCGGGTTAACAACGACCGCCATCGGTGCTGTTGACCTACAGGGTGCTGGTGGAAATTGGATTACTGCTGGTCGAAGATGGAGAGGAGGAAAGTGTGTGCGTAGGAAGAGAGAGAAGAGGAACGCCAAGGGTATAGGACTGAGAGTAGGGACGTTGAATGTAGGAACTATGATAGGAAAAGGTAGAGAGTTGGTTGACATGATGCAGAGGAGGAAGGTAGACATACTGTGTGTCCAGGAGACCAGGTGGAAAGGTAGCAAGGTTGTAAGTTTAGGAGCAGGGTTCAAGTTGTTCTATCATGGTGTAGATAAGTAAGTAAGACAGAGTACATGTGTGTGAATGACAGGGACCCAAGTGGCAGTGTGAGCTTACAGGGAGAAGAGATCAAGAAGGTGGAGGATTTTAAGTACTTAGGGTCAACAGTCCAGAGCAATGGAGAGAGTGGAAAAGAGGTGAAGAAGCGTGTACAGGCAGGATGGAATGGATGGAGGAAAGTGTCAGATGTGATAGATGAGTTTCAGCTAAAATGAAAGGAAAGGTGTACAAAACTGTGGTGAGACCAGCGATGTTGTTTGGTCTAGAGACAGTGTCACTGAGGAAAAGACAGGAGGCAGAGCTGGAGGTAGCAGAGATGAAGATACTGAGGTTCTCTTTGGGAGTGACCAGGAAGGATAGGATCAGGAATGAGTACATCAGAGGGACAGCACATGTTAGAGGTTTTGGAGATAAAGTCAGAGAGGCCAGACTGAGATGGTTTGGACATGTCCAGAGGAAAGATAATGAATATATTGGTAGAAGGATGCTGAGTTTTGAACTGCCAGGCAGGAGGCCTAGAGGAAGACCAAAGAGGAGGTTTATGGATGTAGTGAAAGAGGACATGAAGGTAGTTGGTGTGAGAGAAGAGGATGCAGGAGACAGGGTTAGATAGAGGCAATTGATTCGCTATGGCGACCCCTGAAGGGAAAAGCTGAAAGGAAAAGAAGAAGAAGTCATGTGATATCGTACGCACATGCTATTGGCTGACAGCCTCCGTGTGTGCGCTGCGTTCTGAGACTGACGTAACGCAGCGCACTTCCGTGTATGAAAGAAACACTTGTCTTTAATAGAAAAATGCTTTAAACGTCGATAAAAGTGTGGAAAAGGTAATACAGATATAATATAGTATAACATCAGTATGGGGGACTTCATAAACGCTTAAATTAGCGTAAATAATGAAATACTGTAGTTTGTTGCTATATCGCAGAATTTCGTTTTTCATGGGTGGTCCTGGAAAGCATTAACCGCAAGTAACAAGTGATTATTGCATTATACAACATGAATATATCCCGTATCCTATTTAGTCCGAACGAATCTTAAATTTTCTGTGTTTTCATGTATTTGTCATTTTCTGTGTTTACAGGTTTTTCCCTCGATCATAAGGATGAAGCTGTGGACAGTCTGATTCCCCTGAAAGACCAACTAGAAAATCCTGACCACTCTGCTCTGTATAAAGCCTGCTCTGACCTTACGAAGGTACGTTTAATATCACTCATCAAGTCTACTTTAAACGTTATTTTTATTTATTTATTTTATTTTATATACTAGTGTGATCCCTGAAGGGAAATTAAGAGCACACTCTAGTCATTTGCCAATCGAACACATGCATGTATATTGGTATATACAAGCCCACACACATACACAAGGGGGCCTGTAAACATGCAGTGGGAGATAGAGTGGCAACCCGCTCTAGCGCTGAGCCGCTGCCACACAGTCGGTGTTTTTTAAGGTTCACATGAAGTTAAGACATACTGTAGACCTCTTCTATAAAACTCACTTCTGTTTTTTCAGGTCATGAGTAAACGTCTCCCTCAGCAACAGATGACGACGTTGGTGTTCATGTTATTTGAAGGGCTGGTTGACAGTCAGACAAACTGCTGCAGAGCCTCATCTGTCATCTTAAATACTTTGCTCAAGAGCAGAGGAGGGGGACTACAAGAGCTGGTAACACACACACACACACAACACACACACACACACACACACACACACACACACACACACACACTGTTTTTGTAGCATCTACTGATGTGCATAATTATGTAAGCGTCATGTATGAGACTCTGCACTGATTAACAAATGTGTGTGTGTGTGTGTGTGTGTGTGTGTGTGTGTGTGTGTGTGTGTGTGTGTGTGTGTGTGTGTGTGTGTGTGTGTGTGTGTGTGTGTGTGTGTGTGTGTGTGTGTGTGTGTGTGTGTGTGTTAGGTCCCAGAGATGCTGGAGGTCCTACATGTGCGTCTACAGAGCATCACAGAAGAGCAGGTCATATTCAGTTACATCATTTAATACCTCTTAATATTTCTATTATTTTTTGAATAATGAAGAAATAGAGACTAGGGATCAATAAAGGATTCTGATTCTGATTTTACATCCATCTCTCTGTGATCTACTGTATGCCTACTTAACATGTGATGCTGTAAGAACTGTATTGCTTTACCTGTGTTTAGGTGAGAGTGGCAGCGTGTCAGACTGTCCTGATTCTGGCTTCTCAGCATCTGCAGACCGTTGTCAACACCCTAGTTAACCAACCACTTCCTTTTGATAGGTATGTATTTCAAATTTAGAATCATAGCTATTATTCTACCTTTGCATGGACACGAAACACTGAAATACATAATTATGTAACACTGACTAATGAATTCCTCAGAACAGTTTTTCTTTTCAATTGAGAATGCTGAAACCTGCCATATTTTTTCTATCCAGCTGGACCTGTGAGATGTGGATGGCTCTGGGAGCAGACCCCATCGTAGCCAATGAGATCATTGAGATTGTGATTGAGAAGCTTACCATACTTGCGCCCTATGTAGACAAGAAGGAGTCAATGATCAGAGGAGGAACAACAAAAGTGGCCACCAGTCAGCCCCTGGCTGTGAGTCACAAAGGCAAACGTGTCACTGAGTGCAGCGCAACACTTAAGTTATTCACATGTTGAATCTATTTCAGTCTTTTGCAATTTCACGTGGAGAACTATGGAAGCATAAAGAGCAGATTGTAAACATTATGCACAGTGCTCTAATTCTGTTGCAGCTCAATAGTGAACTACACAGGGTACAACTCCTGTGTTAACATCATTTATCTGTCTTCTATTGTTGCAGATGACGTGTGGCCTCAAAGAACTGTTACTAAACGGTCACAGTCAGGAGGTGGCAGTCAGTCTTTTTCCACAGCTCTTCTCGTGTCTCACTGTCAGACTGGGAGCCAGTGTTGGGGTCTCGGCACCAAAGGACAACAACAATAAACAGGCTGCCCCCACCCATGTGGCAGGGTTTGCATCTTTTACTCTCTGTAGTTACTTTAGACAGAAATTGAAGGTCTGTGTTGACTCACAATTTTGATGTAATTGGTTTTTGTGTTTTAGGGTAGCAGCTGATGCCCTGCGAATATTGTTAGCACGCGCCCAGTTAGACGAGGTGATGAAAAGACTGGATGAAGATAAGGCCTGGGAAGCAATAAAAGAACCAAATACACACATTGCTGGAGTTACACTACTGGCAAGGTACGCTCAGCTGCAGTGACGCACAGATTAACTTAGAAGACAAGGAGTTGGTTCAGCTGACGAGAAAATATTGTGACTTTGGATAGACTAGTCCATAAGAGAGGAAGCAGCTCTCAGAGTTAGTTTTGACTTACTTTTTTGAAATTTTACCTTCCGTCTCTTTAACATATACATAAAGAGAATGATAAATAAAGAGTCCACTGCTTTAAAAATAAAATCTCACTTTACTGCAACAATAAAGAACACCATAAAGGTAAACCCTGAATGGGACATCATGGCCAAACAGGAGGGTTCAGTTTGAGATTTTGTTCATAAGGTTGCATAAGGTCATTTTTGGTGCAATCCAGTGAAATCTAGGTTGAAGGTTGGGTAAATACTGGCTCTGTGTTCATCGGCTTGGAGTCCAAAACGTTTAAAACTAAATTAAACTCAAACACCACTAAATTTTCTTTTTGCACTATTTTTTCTGCTGATAATTAAATATGATCTCCTCTTTTTTCCTCTTATAACTTGTCAGTTTATGCTGGAAATAACTTATCCTTTCTAAATATACATTCTGTAATTTTCTACATGTTTGTCTTGTCTGTAGGGCGATGTCTAAACATGCTGGTCCAAGGTTGCCTGCCATTGTGGAATGTCTGTGTCCCTCCTTGAATAACATCTATGAATCCCAGAGAATCACTGTTACGGCCTTTTTCTCTGAGGTGAAGCACCATGAAATGTTATCAGAAGGGGGCAGCGTTTCATTCGTTTTCATTCTAAGTGAAATAACAGTAAAAATTCCCATCTGTTGCCATCATATCTAAATGTTTAAGAACTTTCATATGTGTCACAGCTCTTTTGAAAGTAGATCAGCTTCATCATGATCTTGTGTCTCTCTCCTCAGCTATTAAACCATCACGTTGCGACAGAGTTGATGTTGATAGATGTGCTCATGAACAACATGATGGAGAGGATATCAGAGCCATCCTGCACCGTCCGCATGTTGGCCGTGCGGGGGCTGGGCAACATAGCTGTAGGATCACCGGAAAAGGTACAAAGCTCACACACATGAGTAGAACATCACTGATAGCTCAGGCTTTTATAAGGCTCTTCGGACACATCTTTTCCCTCATTTTCCTCCCATCAGGTGAATAAATATGCGAAGGAGCTGCTAGCAGCCATGAGCTCAGGAATGGAGGAGAAAGATGATCCAGGTAGTTCTGTGTGGAGAGAAGAAAAGTTAAAATAATTTGACTTCTGATTTATTGCAGTAATTTCTTACAGTCTACTGGTTCACTCTCCATCACCACATCTATCACACTTATATCACGTGTTCAGCACTCTTCTTGGGTCAGCTGTCATTAGCAGAAACTGTCTTTGTCACATCTTTCCTCTGGTCTTCCTGCAGGTAAGCTGATCACCCTTGAAGCCATGTCAGGTCTCTCTAAAGTCCTCCTCTACTTGGACAAGAAGAATGTCCACTTGCTGGTGGTCTACATCTTCATGAGAATTAAACCATTCTTAGAAAGTGTGAGTTCACTTTTAGATTTTTAAAGATGTACCATGATTATATACATTATATGATATCCAAACATGTGTTTTATGTTGCCTGTGCTGGATTCTTCTGCCTCTTATTCCAGGATGCTTATTGACACATGCACACAGATCATGTCATGTCTTTCAGAGGGTGGATTGGTTATTGTTCTGTAGCTCAGTGAGAGGATGAAGGAAGAAGCACACAGATAAATATAGCACTAACAGTACCCTCTGCTTTCATACAGGAGAACGATGAAATCCGTTGTGCTTCCATCTATCTGATGGGGAACCTGTCCAAGTTTGGCTCTGGTGAGCCGGTGTTCAAAGACCAGATCCACAATGTTCTGGTCAGCCTGCTGTTACACCTGGTCGACCCTAATCCACAGGTCGTCAAGGTATAGAAGCAAACGCAATGTACTTTCCGTCATGGATACATGTCAGACCTCCTACACTGTCATGATATGTGTTTTGTCGCTGTTTCCATCAAGGCCTGTAAGTATGCAATGCGAGTGTGTGCCCCTGTGGTTGGTTCGGAACAGATCACAACCATGTTCCAGAACCATCTCCATGAAGACAAGAGCTTGCATTACGGAGAGTTCATCAATGACCTCACCAAGTACCTGGTAAAGAGGCACGGCCACACATTCAATACGAAATGTATTATTTACCACAAGTACATTTGATTATTAAGAACAGAAGTTAAAAAAAGACATTTATTGTTTGCCTTTCACAGATTCAGGACTTTCCTGGGATGTTGAACTTTTATCATATCTCAGTCACACAGTTCTTCAAGAGCAACTGGCCTGAGGTCAGAGCAGGTGCTGCCATGTTTATAGGTATGACCAAACTGCATCGTTGTTCAATGTTTTGAACGTTAATGTGTAAATCCCTTAAGAGTAGACAGAGGGTTAAGATGCCTTTATGTGATCTTTGACTTTTAAAGCACACAACTAGTCAACCAGTGATGACTGAATTGATAACTGTAATAAGCAGTGTGGAGCTATAGTCTGGGACCTGTTCATAAGGTGTGTGTCTGTGTGTGTAATCAGGATTTTTGCTGGGGAATCTTCCAGAGGAGCAGCTCTCCCACCTGAACATGGGGACCATCACCAAAGGTGATTCACGTCAGCTCTCCTTCAGACGTGTCAGCTCGTTGTCTGTCTGCTTGTCTGACTCTGTCGCTGCTGTTCCTCAGGTTTGGTGATGCTGCTCCAAGATCCAGATCCTGTAGTGAGAGCGAAGGCTGCTGAGGCCATGGGACATTTCCACTGACACAGACACCTACACGCACATGTCAGTGTTTCCTTTAGTCACAAGTCACCGCTACAGGCCAAACGTGATGGAATAAGTAACATTTGTGATTAACGTACAGTTTACAAAAACGTTTAGAGCCCATCTTTTAATAGTCGCTATAATGGCTAAACCCAAGACACGGACCAAAACAGGAAGGAGTTGGAGCTACAAGTGAACCTGATTTATTTTTATTCCTAAACTAAACGCAGTGAACTCTGATAATACACATCCACACACATCAATACAAACAACTTTTACAGTGGTTTATGGAGCCTTTACAGCTTTATTCTTCTTCTTTTGATCCTCACTTATGGTACTTGAAAGGAAGTGTTAATGATATTTTAATGACCAAAGACTGTTTTCCTTCACAGATGTCTGTAGCAGTTAGCGTTGCATCAGTGTGAAATCACCGGATGTATTCTGTGCTAATAGAACACACATTTCTTTTCATTTGATATCAATACTGCACATTTAAAATATGAGCGTTTCGCATGACTGTAGATGTGTGTGTCTGTCAGTGTGTTCATGTGTGTGCAGTCACACCAGCATTTTGTGAAAGTGTTTGTCTCAAGGCATTTCTGTAGAGACAGTTCACTGCTTTATTTTCCTAAAAACATCCTGCGAATTAATGTGATATCAACTCTGAGCTTCATCTCTGCCGTCTACAAAGATCCATTGAAACACGAGAGGTCAGTTAAAAGTGTGCGATTGGAAGTCACAAAAACTAGAGCAGGATTTTAGTTTATTTTTAAGGTTTCTAGAGGAGTGTAGCTGAAGGAAGAGAGGATGGAGTCAGTCTCGTTCCTGTGCAGAGCCGTCATTATCCAGCAACAACAGTCAGAAGCTGAGATTGTGTTCCAGGCCACGAGTGTTGAGCCATGTTCTTCATGAACATTAACTGTAGCAGGAACATTTTCTGTCGTCCTGTAGCAGCCGTCAGAAAACACCAAACAATAGTTCATGTCAGTGTTTACTTTTCATAGTCACTTTTTAGGTCACTTCCATGTAGAAATGAGCATTGTTTTGTGTTGGTCTGGAGGAACTTGAGATGACCTAACTCTGAATCAGCCAATCAGACCATACCAAGCCGTCAGTGTTGTCAGGTGGAACAGAGCGATGGAACCAGTGTGAATATGATTAGTGACAAACATCAGTTGAACACAAATGATTCAAACAGGACTGCAGACATGCTGTTACTGATGTGCTCCTCTTCACTTTGAATGCACTTAATGAGATGTCATTGTGTTGTTAAACAGAAGGAGTTTGTACAGTTTTAGAGTATAGTCGGGGGGGGTTTGATGTAAATATATGTGTGACTATTGTGTTTGTATTTTAACTGAGATGCCAGCAGGTGGGGGTGCATTGAATTCACGTGATGACCCAGATCTTCCAGTCAGGTGAAAGCAATACATGTTTGTTCTCGTCTATATTTCTGTTGCACTTTCAAGCTCCGTCACATCCCTGATTGAAGAACTGGAAAGCAAACCACACGTCTGGTATATTTAACAACCAGTCTACTAGAAAGGCTGAGTCGGTATCAGTGGTGGTGTGTGAATGTTCTGTTGGCAGGGACTCTTGACTTCTAGCACTTTCAAACACTTTGGATTGGTTTGGGGTAAACGGTACCAGTGTTTAATGTTTAAAAACTATTATAAACTTTATATCATGGATATGATGTGTCATGTCATCTACCTGTATATTTTTAATGTGTTTGACACATGGGGTTCAACTCTGTATGTGATTGTCTGCATGTCTCTTTTCCTGTGTTACTGGACCAGGAGTGAGTGGACGATGGCAATCGGTGTATTTAAAATGAATGAATAAACTAATACATCAGAATATTGTTGTTTATTTATATGTTTTATAAAATTGAATATTTTATACGAACCTGAGATTTATTTGTGTGGATATGAGTGCAATCAAGTGCAAATTGTGTGATCATACAATGAAACATCTGGACTTCCTGATTTCGATGTCCAGAATGACCAACCTGTGTTTTAGCTTGATGACACAGCGTACCTGTGTGTCGTAATGCAGCAATAGAATATTGCAGCATGATGGTGTAGTGGTTAGCACTGTTACCTCACAGCAAGAAGGTCATGGGTTTAAACTCCAGCGTTTCCAACGTGTTGTCTCTGAGTGCTCTGGTTTCCTCCCATAAAACATGTGTCTAAGGACCCTTTGGTCATGTTGGCCAACAGTGGCAAACACTCTCAGGGTGCATCGACCCGACCAAGCCTCAATCTGACCTTGCAATTTCGTTGTATAATTGAAAAATTGTATAGTGACAATAAAGCTCTTCTAATAAACACTGCACAGCCCTACCACTTTTCACTTTTACAGTGTGCATTCGTGCATCATCGCTCACGACTTCACCTCATTGCAGATTTTTGGTAGGCAGTCATGTGATACTGAAATCACATTCTATTGGCTGACGGCATCCAGAAGTGCTCTACGTTCTGTGAGTCTCAGGACTTCTGTGAGACACAAAAGAGCTTTAAACAGTCGATAAGAGTGTGGGAAAAGGTAATACAGATAGAAGATGGTTTAATATCATTACGGGGAGGGTTCATAAACCTTTAAATTACTGTAAATAAAAAATAATTTGTCACTATCGTGGAATTTGTTAATCGCGTGTGATTCCTGAAACGCATTACCCCTGAGGAACGAGGTTGCATTGCATGCCTTTTTAGGCACACATCTCTGAAACCTGATGAGATATACAGTAATCACAAAACCAAAAAGCAACATTTTCAGGAAACCAGACCCACAAAAATGTGTAAATCAGGGTAAAATGTTGAATTCAGGGGTGTCGCATGTTGCAGTCTCTGACTGTCTTAGGTCGTGTCTGCTCCATTGGTCTGGATCTGCCCTGAACAAAGCATGAACATGAAGAAGTGGAAATGTACTATTATTCCTCTCTGTTCGCTTTAACATCAGCAGAGTAAATATGAACCAATGTGCTTGTGTAATATTTACACTTGCTGACATTCATTCATTCATCTTCCGAATTGCTTTATCCGCTGTAATGGGTCACGAGCAGCTGGAGCCTATCCCAGGTGTCTTAGGGTGTGAGGCCAGTGCACCGCGGACCCACACAGAGACAGACGCGCACACACACACACACACACACACACACACACACACACACACACACACTATGGGCAATTTGGAATGACCAGAGAATATTGTAGAGAGTTGTGTCTACTCACATGCCTCAGAGACATTCTGCATCCACATGTTTAAACAGTTGGAAGAAAGATTACGCTGATTTCCCATCATATATTACAGTTATTGATAAAATATTATTTGTCATCTGCAAAAATCAAATCAAAGTTCACTTTAAATTTATCAACACAACGCACATCAACTATTTATCCCAAATTCAACTAGATCATATTTTTACTGATTGTTGCAGTCTGAAGATTACTCGCCCCTGAATGACCCATATCTGTAGTTGTTAGTGGAGACCCTTCGGCTGCAAACGTGATGCACATTCAGACGACAGCTCCTGGCAGCATGGACAAAGGCTTCCAGCTCTGGAATGTTCCCAGTTCACCACCTTTTATAACTTCCAACACAAAAGGTGATAACATTTTCAGAATGATCAAGGTCTGTTTCTGAAACCAAGTCTACACGATAAATTTGGGATCATTGTCCTCTTAGAATGTCGGATGATGCACCGGGTTCGTCTTCCTCAGACGACAAGATGTCATTTTTTAGGATTTCTTGATTTTGATGGAATCCTCCTTACTCTTTACAAACTGCAGCTTTCCATTTTCTTGAAAACAGAAGGATGGTTTTCATTATAGTTTAGATAAATAGTTGTCATTCCTGTTATATACTGATATATTTAGAATGTTCTTGTTTGATGTGGTTGTTGAAGCTGTTAAATGGTTAATTTTACCTAATAAGCTAATATACAGTTAGGTACAGTGACACGTATTTAATTTCAGATTTCATGTCACTGTAAACATTAGAAATATGTAATTCTATGTTCTTTTGCTTCTGTGTTTCTAAGCATACAGTGGAGCACAGCTAATCTGACAGTATATAAACGTCTATGAAGACAGTTTATTCATTTGTTCATATAATATTTTATTCATTCCCAGTCAAAGTTATCGATAAATCACAAAGAAAACACAACAGAAAAGACTTTTGTCTTCTCCTCCTGTGATCATCAGACATCACACACACATTATTTAATTTACAAAATCACATCAGTTACATGATCATCTATGTTTATAGGGACAAGTTGTATTTCCAAACTAAAACAGCCCTCACTTGACTTGATGTCAAACATTTTGGTCTTTGCATCCTCATTAGTATTCAATTTAATTAACCTGGAGGACCAAATTCATACATTGTGTTAAAAAATGGTCATGGATGATGTAAGGAGAGTGTGTCCCCATTTCCCATCATCTTGGTCTTTACAACACCTTCTGTGGAAAGTAACAACAGCAGAGTACTAATAATGATTAATCATTTCTTGCTTTGTATAACTTAATTAAAACTCAATATAATTTGATGACACTTGTACAACAACATGACAGGCTCAATATTCCAAGTGCTAATCCAAAAATAACCTGATTTATGTTTGCAGAGTGACACCAAATGCTCAAATAGAAGGATACAGAGATGGATGCCTTTTATTTCTCTCATTCTAACGCAGTTGAAGCAGGAAGCTGTTGCACAACGTGTTTGGGATCAGCCCATCATAACATCATAAAACTATAAACGGTAAATTCAGTTGAAATTTCTTGATATTTAACTTGTGTTTGACTCCAGTTGGTCTGACGGTATGTAGACATTTTCTATTATTTTCATATCAACAAAGCTCATGAACAAACAAATATTGACTCAGCCAATGAAAATCACCCAAACATCATCGATCACCTTCTCTGGACACTTAACTGCTCTCCAACATGTTTGCACACATCAGTTACTCCTCAATAACAAATACATGTGGACCCAATCCCACATCCTGCTGCAAGACATCCTCACTAGAGCAACACTATAATCTGTATCAGTCCTCAGCTGAAAATAGTTCCCCAGAAATGAACTTTTGTTTGAGTTTCTAAACCGTACGGATGAAACTAAATCCCAAATCATTTGTAAAATTGACACTACGTATTTATGAGCTTTATTTTAATATTCATGTCTTCAATGGAACCACATGATCCTGACACTGAGCGCCACAGATAAAGACGTAAGATGTAAAGATACAAACATACTGTTAATTTTCAATGGGATTTCCTGATATTAGCAACAATATAGCATTTTTCCTCTCCCTTAAATTTTGGTTCTATATGTGAGAAAGTGAGCAGTGGTTTAATAACATGCTCTGAGTTCAATTTATTTTTCAGGATAATCTTCTGCTTTAATGATGCTAAACTCATCCTAGGATAAAGTCAAGATGTGGTTACAGCAAGTGCTGTGTGAAAAGGGCTCATCCTGTCAGGGGCTTTTATTGGTTAGGGCTTACAACTCAGGTTTCAGTGAATGTGAGCAGTGCCTCTAGGAGGAGTACTCGTACTCTTCTGCACTGCGTCGGCCAAAGTCCATCCAGCCGGCGTAATCTCTGTCCTTTATCCTGTGGCCGGGGGCCAGACCGCTGGCTCTGCTGCTGAGCGAGGATCTGGTCTGGTAGGGTGAACCTGGAGGAGACGTTGGAAAGTACACAATGACATTTATCATGTAATGAGGACAGAAGGATGTTTTTTTTTGTTTTTTCTGCTTATATAAATCAGATATCCATTTTTCTAGCTGACTGAATAATGAAAAGGTGTCAGTCTGAATGAGGCTGTTGAGGTGAGTCGCGTTCATGTCTGTTTCTGTTCCAGTCTGTGTGTCCTGTAAGACCAGTGAGCTCAGCTGGTGTCCTGGTCAGACAGTGTTCAGTCGTAAAAGAAACAAGAGATACACGGTGACACGCAGACGGAACAGAGGGTGAGGTCAGGAGGGAAGGACACGAGTGGAGGAGGGAATAATGAGGAGGCATGGAAAGACAGAGAGGAAAGAGAAGTCTAGAGGGAGGTGGGAAATGCCATATGGTGGGATGAAGACGCAGCACGAGTGATGGCTGATTACAGAAGGCTGGGCGTCAGAGAGGGGAGGGGAAAAAACACGACCCGGAGCAAAATAAGACGTAGGAGGAATGCGACAAACGAGACCAGATTCCTGCTTCAGGTCCACTCCACCTCCATCCTCACCTTTCCTGGAGATGAGTCTGGCCAGCAGCTGACTCAGGCTGCTCTGAGCATCTACAGCTTCCTGGGGTTGGTTGTAGTTGACTAGATTTCCTGAGGGGGGCACTGGAGCCGAGCGGGCCTGGCGCGTATGGTGGGGGGGCAGGCTGTCGGGCGAGCCTGCCTCACCCTCAGCTCTCTGTGACTGGGAGGAAAAAAGAAGGCGAGGAAGGAGAAGAAACTCAAAGTGTGAAGTTTTGAACATTTAAATATTAGTAGAAATGAACTTTTGTTTGTTTGAAATGTAGAAAGCAGATGTTCAGTTTAAACCCATTCTGTTAGACATGGGGAGAATATAATTTAAGATCATTTGGCTTTGTGTTTGTGTGTTTGTGTCTCACCATGACAAGTGAAGGCAGACTCAAGGAACCACTGGACAAAGCAGCCAATAGAACACACACACAGATCACTACGTTCATGACTGGCAAGACAAAAGGGGAGAAATACAACATGTCACAAACTTCAAAGCATAATTTTTTTTCATTTTCCACGGTATCTCGTTGGTCCACGGCTGTTCATCGCCTCTCTTTCCTCTGCTAATTTTTTTTTTTTATCGTCGCACGTCCATGTGATAAATGTGTGCGTCTGGGAGGGATAAAAATCACAATGAAGGTTTAGCAGAAAGTAATGATAAATCAATAAAGTGGGTAGTAAGCAAGATTAACCTTTGACTGCTGGGCCTCAAGCAAAGCTCATTTTGCCTGTCTGAAACATTCCTTTGCTTCTGGGTGGTAGAAGAATTTAATTCCATATGACACATTTATGAAGAATTGATTTGTGTTGAAGATAATAAATGTACACAGTCAGCATTAGTAGCAACCCCAAGGACATGCGGATAATCTTTAGAGATTCCGACTCATTACTGCCATTAGAACCCTCAGAGAGAAAATTACAATTTAATTCTCCTAAATGTGAACATACTGGAAACTTAAATTTACAGGATGTGAATCCCAAATAATTATCTGTATCTTCTTTGCGTCTCTCTATTATATCATCATCAATAGATCTCAAAAGATGAATAGATCAGGTCAACACAAGTGTGATGAACAACGGTGTACGTGATAGAAGAAAATAGACTTTACACAGCAGCATTTGTCACAGTGATTACTTAATTTTCTTACACTGGATTGATCTTCGAGGCTTTCAACTTATTAGCTGTGATGAATGTTTTGGGCTGGAACATTTTTCCACAGAAAATCATCCAGTTGTATAAAACCACCAACAAGTCAGTCTTCAATATTTCAACCCCTGTCTCTGTGACTGCCTCAGTGTTTCTAGGAATGATGCTTTGCTGCGCTGCTCTCCAACAGGAGGGCTCGCATGGACTATTTTAAAAACTGACCTTTTCTTCACAAAGAATCAATCTCAAAGCAAAATGCAGAATCCGAACAGCGTGTGTTCATCCTTCAGCAGCCTGGACTACATTAAGAAGTGTTCCCTCACCGAACACAAAATACAAAAAAACCATCTCTCTTTTTCAAGATGAACCTACAGGATCACACATTCAGACAAGCCTCGTAGCTCTGCAAGTTTAGAAAAGAGACATCTAGAATCTACACATGTAATCATGTGAGTCCCAACACCATCCCTCTGAATAATTGTCTTTAAATTGACCCAGTGTTGGCGTAAATAGTCATTCTCTTGATGCTAATATAATTCAATTAGCAGCTGGTCAATGAATTTGATTCATTATGCAATGAGCTGGTAATGATGTGGTACAGTAAAGTATGTGAAAGCCTCTCCTCCTCTCCTCTCCTCTCCTCTCCTCTCCTCTCCTCTCCTCTCCTCTCCTCTCCTCTCCTCTCCTCTCCTCTCCTCTCCTCTCCTCTCCTCTCCTCTCCTCTCCTCTCCTCTCCTCTCCTCTCCTCTCCTCTCCTCTCCTCTCCTCTCCTCTCCTCTCCCCTCTTTTCCTCTCCTCCAAAAAGAAAATAACTAGAAAAGGAAAAAAAAAACATTTAATTTAAACTCCTTTATCATCACTTGCTGTGTAGACGTGAATTTTTGGCCTTTGTCAACACTGATTTACAATTTTTCCTGTTTCTGTTTATCATCTACATACAATTTTGTCTTCAAATTTAAACGAAGAGTCACAAATTCTGGTTATTCACACGGGCATGAAGTGAAATATTATGCTTCTCAACATCCTATAGCATTAAATTAGTTATAACTCAGCCATCATTCAATATTCACTAAATAAATTTTTGGAAAATAAATTTCCTAACATGCTGTCAGCTGTGTCTCATTTATATAACGGTCAAATAAATTTTAATTCGGTAGAGTTTGGGCATGTGAAAATAAAATTTGTATAATGCCTGCTCTTTTAAGCAACTTTTAAATGTAATAATAATAATAATAATAATAATAATTATTATTATTATTATTATTATTATAATTATAATTATAATAATACACCCTTTAAAGAACTACTTTAACATCAATTTCACACACAAAACATTTCATTTCAACATATTACTGATGTTTTCTCCTCCTTTTCAACGAGTCTACAGGCTCAGATTTCAGAATCAGTTTTTTGTTCTTACCTGCAGTATTTGTTGTGGATCAAGACAGGATGAGTCTGAAGATATTGAGTGGCACTCCTGCAGAATTCAGGCTGTGAGTGAGTGTGTGAGAGATGACACCATGCTTTATACTGACACACAGGAAGTGGGATGGGCCTCAGTAGGTGGGAGGAGCCTGTTGCTGGCGCAGACATGGACGGCACTGACGTATCTGAGGACGCAGACTGCAAATACACAAAGGCATTCTCTCACGTACATGCATGCAAACATATGCACACACACACAAACACACGCGCATGCACACACACACACACACACACACACACACACACACACACACACACACACACACACACACACACACACACACAAAGGAATGAACATACTGATACTTTTATAAAAGACTGAGGCACACAGAGGTAAAAAGTCAATGAGACAGATTATCTCATCTGTATTCATACATGTAGATGTGAAAAGAGAACAAGGAATAATGAAAAACATAAAATATGTCCCACCCTGCAGCTCCACCACTGTGATTGAAGAAAGCAACCTGTATTTCGGTGCCTTTCCCATTTCAACAAGGTCAGACTGACTCGAAAGCAGAGACGACGTTTCATTCGTGACAAGAAAATGCTTCACTCTACGAGAAAGTGCTTCCTTCTGGTTCTCCATCAAATGGACTGGATTTACTGAGTGACTTCTGGAAACGTGAGCTTTTCATCATGAAGTAACTGAGGCTTTTAGCAAAACTGCACTGAGTAATGTAATGTAAGAAGATTTGAGAATTCAGCCACTCTGTTTTCCTAAAAACACAGTACAATCAGTCAAATTCATGAATATTAGAATTGTTCCAGATATCAAACCTCAGAGAATGTTATGGTCTTTTCTTCTTTACCACTGAATTGAAAGAAATGTACAGCATGTCTTGTAACTTTCAACATACATGACAGACAAATCCACTATGACTGGCTGGGAGGTTGAACTGCTCTTATATCTGAGTGAACATGTCTAAACGTTAAGCAAATGGTAGTAATGAAATGTGTTTAATGTTCTGGAGGACTCTCTGAACAACCTGAATAAAATGTTGAAATGTAAGAATCAGGGTCATATTTAATGGTGAAGTTAAATAATTTATTTAGAAAACTTTCATGTCTGATAATAAAAATCTCTAGAATTCAGAGAGAACAAGCTGCACAAGTGGATGAATGCTTTGCAGAAAAGGGATTTTTATACATAAAATGATGAGAGCAGCACAATGGAGAAATAACATAAGTGGTGATGCAACTTAAAAGGTTCATGAAAGCTGCAAGGACCGGCAGCTCTTAACTCATCGTGCAAACTACAACACATAATGAGTGACTGTTGGCGTCATTCACATTATTATACAGTTTCTCTGTGGAATTCTAGCATTCAATATTCAACAAAATGAGTCAGAAGGAGTTTGATGTATGAACTCAGCCGTGTGGATTGTGCTGCCTTCATTTGACAGGATTCAGTCTTTCCTTTTATGTCAATTCAAATATGACTTTCCTTGCAGAGGCATTCATTCTAAAAAAATTCTTTCACTTTTTAAGACCTGTAGTTACAAGTTCTCCGGGGATCTTCGCTTGAACAAAGTATGACTGTTTATTATATCAAAGCTCTCACTGTGTCCCAACTTTTTATTGCTACTTTCAAAAGTGACAAAAACCAGGGCATTTCATCGATCATGTGTTTCACACGATCTGAAGGGATGCATCGTATCTGCTCTGTTAGACAGTTCGCACACAAGACTATTTCCACACATGGCCTGTCCTCTGTGTGTTTATAGCTGTACTTCAGAATGCGAATAAGGCTAACAGTGTTTCCTAACACTGTCATCAGCAGCTGTTTACCCGTTGATGGGACGTTCATCTGAATACTGTCAATGCCACCTGTTCAACTTCTATCGGTCACAAACAAACACAGCATTTTAACAATCTTTAAAGATGCTTTAAGCATAATTTGTCACCTGCTGTCTGCAACACATCTTTCTTTCTACCCTACAGTAATTCAGGTATGTGATTAAGTCTCTTTCCGAGGTCATCAGTGTTTATTGTCCTGGGAAAAAGTTTCTCCAGAATCAATAACACCCGGTGTATTCACTTTCAAAATCTGATCCCTGGAGTCAGAGATATCTGGAGTGTTTTTGTGTAAATGAACAACTGGACAAATGACACCCCCTCCCTTAGGGTTTCATTAAAGGAGCACAGCTGTAAGGTTCCTCTGACAGCTTCTGTCTGCTGGTGGGAATAACAGATGAGTGTGAGCCACATCGCAGGTTTATTACCTGTGGCCCACAATCCCCTATCCACGTCCACACTGTCCCACTAGGGGGCCACAGAGCTAAAGGTCACATGGGACCTTGTGCTAAAAACATTCTAATGATAGATATTTAGATATTCAGTAATCTTCAGGAACCTTTAGGTAATAATAAGTGTTTGAAAATTGTAATGGTTTACCAACTAGGATTTCATGATAATTATATTCAGCTTATTTAATAATATGTTTATCACCCACATTTCACTTTTGAGTCTGCACTTCGACGTGGCCACGGGTCAGATCTCCTTTAGCAGTTGAAGGACTGTCATGAATTTTTGAAGACATCGGATAAATAAATATATGACAATATATCCTAAGACACATATGCAGTATTTTGTTAGTATTTTTCAAATTATCTGCATTATTTATTTTTTAACTAATGTACTTTTTAAAGTCATGGCTCAAACATAACATTGATCCAGGCATCAACTGTATTTCTAACAATCTGACTAACATTAAATGTATCAAATAAAAAAAAAACAAAAATGAGTTAAAAACGTCGATAGACATAATAAATATGTTAAATATATATATATATATATAAAATACATATATATTAAATATATATATGTGTATGTGTGTATATATATCTGTGTATGTATGTATATATATATACAGTTTATACATATATATATACACAGTATATGTATGTATGTATATATACTGTCTATGTATATATGTATATATACGTATATATACAGTATATATATATATATACAGTATATATATATATATATATATATATATACACAGTATATATATATATATATATATATATATATATATATATATATATATATATATATATATATATATACAGTATATATATATATATATATATATATATATAATATATTATGGTACAGGACATGAACTTATTCAGCTGTAAGAAGTGATGTAGTGATGTAAATTTCCCCTGAGGTTGTTGTTGCTTTTATTAAATGATAATAGGGCTGTTTCAAGTCGGTTTTACTGATGTAAACATGACCATTTTGCTCACAGTGTATTTGCATGATATTACACGTGGCTTAATCATACAAAAGAAACACGATGCCAGTCACAGTTTCTGTAGAGACTAAAGTCTAATGTAAAGGTTTTAATGTGGTATATTCGTTCTTCAATAGAGGCTTGGCACCATAGTGGACTAGTGATAAATACCTTGCAGCATCAGGTTAACTGTTACAGTAGGTTTTTCTATATACTAGTCTGCTGCAGCCTGTCTCTGTTCTATTTGAGGAATCTATTATTGTGTAGTAAGAGGTCACTTTCTCCACAAATTCAGTGTGTGTTTGTTTTTGTGTTGTATTTTAGATACTCTATTTTACAGTGAAGGAACACTGTAGATGACAATATGTTGTGCTTTACATTATTCCCTAGATGTAATCAATAACATGAGCTTTTGCTCATATGGAAATGCCTCCAGGACTGCCTGAGAAGCTGGACTGAACATCTGCTGCTACTTGAGTCAATGAATTGGTACAACAGCACTATGATTTAAGATGCATTCAGGGCTAGAGGTCACAGCTGATGAAACTCACCATGATGATAATAACAAATCCATACAGTATATTTAATTCATGAACATTTGGTCGGTACTCGGCATCGTCTGATGAACGTTCATTGATTTTCCGAACTGCTTTTCCACCTTTGTGGGTCAAGGGGGTTGCTGGAGTCTATCCCAGCGGACTTATGTGCTCTGGGCACGGTGCCAGTGCATCACAGAGCCACACGAAAGACGAACAACCACTCATGCACAAACCCACACCTACAAACTGACCACTTGATCTGAAGTGCGTGTTTTTGGAGGTGGGAGGATGCTGGAGGACTCGAAGAAAACCCACGCCGACATGGGGAGGACATTCAAACTCTGCACAAAGGGGGACGCAAATGGAGCCGTCTTGCTGTCATCACACAGAAGAGCGGCTACAGCAATTATTGAAGAGATGTTAACTGTGTCACAAACATGATGCATCACAGCTGCTTACACGGCTGCGTAGACCATGCAGAGCGTTCCCGTTGACCCCTCCCCACAAGAGCCAACAATGGAAACGAGCATCAGAACTGGGAGCGATGTAACAAGATGGCCTGGTCAGATGAATCATGCTTCGTTTCCATGACGAACAACAGTGTATGTCATTTGAAGATGTCTCTGAAATGTACCACTGACCTAAATACTGTTCTTGTCCATGTGTACCCCTTCAATGCCAGTGGCCTCGCAACATGTTTCAGGCGTGTGCTGCCACAATGAAAAACTGTCCTAGAAATTGTTTGTAAAACACAAATTAATTGCCCCCCCCCGCCCCCTCCGTCCCCTGATCTACAAGTCTGATCTATTGAGCCACTTTGCATCTTACAGGAGCTGGTATATATTACTGAAATTCTGATTGAGACCATTTTTATGCGCAAAGACTTTTAGGTCAGTTTTGGGTAATACTTAGTAGAACCCATTATGTAACACAGTATGCATATTTTCAAAGTGAATTTTGCTATGGATGAAGTGGAATGAAGACTTCTGTCTCTGGTTGTGTGTGTGTGTGTGTTACTGACCTTATAATGCACCCTGTGGAGATGGATAACCTGTGTGGGTGTGATATAGAGGATTTTTGTGAAAGTCAGTGTGAGAATCTCATGCTGTTAAGGGTTCAGATTCACGCAATAAATCAACCCTACCTACTTTGGTGCTTATGCGGTTCAGTATTAAGTCACCTGTATTGCATGCTTTCAATGGTCGGCGGAAACCACACAAACACAGTAAAAACATTTTTAAAAAAATGTTCTTACTGCATTTATGTGGTTTCCTACAAAACAAACTCCACACAGAAGGGATGTGATCAAATTTACATTAACAAACACCTAAATAATTATTTGAATGTGATTAATTTGTCTGCATCATTTTTTAACCTTTTTGAAACGAGCAGGTAGCAGAATCATATTAATCAATGATTTCTTTCTGTCTCAGAGGAAATAATGGGACTGAACTGGGCCGCTCTGTGACTTTCTACAGATTTCTTGCAACATTCATCATTTTCATGATCATCAGAAAACACTTACTGTAATGAGATATTTCAAATTTAAATCTGGGATTTTAATATAACAGCTATAAGATATTAAGAACAAACTAAATGAATGGAGACTCATAGAACTGTGAGTCTAGTTTCAGAGCTAAGAGTTTCCCTGGGGAAATAACATGGGACCATGAGACCCTTGGGCCATAAACGCAGTGTGTGATTTCTGTATGTGGTAAAGATATTGTGTGACTTGTGAGATATCAGTTATGTGTGTTTAGAACAAAGTTCTGTGGCAGGGGAGAACTGTGTTAATATTAAGAGAATTAATATTGATTGTCAGATTTTAATGCAAGTCTGTGGAACTAAAGGTAATATCCAACAATTAGGAAACTGAAGGTTAATAAAACAGAAAAGAAGAAAACAAAAACCAAAAAACCAAAAATTTAGTTTCAGGTCGTATACAATCCTACAGACGCTGTGATCCACAAGTTCCTGTTTGCTCTGGCTCCTCCCCTGTGTGTCTGCTTCCAGGTGGTAGAGGCCGGGCCACCTGTTCCTTATCAATCAATCAATCAATCAATCAATCAATCAATCAATCAATCAATCAATCAATCAATCAATCAATCAATCAATCAATCAATCAATCAATCACATGCAGGATAAAGACCACGCCTTTGTTCACTCCTTCAACTCTGCCAGATAGAGTTTAACTTCTGACTCCCGTTCCCTCCAGTTGTGCCTGTTCCCTCCAGATAAGATAAGATAAGATAAGATAAGATAAGATAAGATAAGATAAGATAAGATAAGATAAGATAAGATAAGATAAGATAAGATATCCTCCTAAAAGTGTATTGGGCCAGATATAAAGATTTAAAGATGATCAGTGATGAACATCTGATAAATATATATTTTCATTCAGTGGTGTGGTGGAGCTAACATTTCCATCCTCTCCTCTCCTGCTGTTGACAGTTATATTGCCAGCCGTAGGCGTTTTGTAACTGGTAGGAGAGAGATCAGTTTTGGTTCTTGATTGAAGAAAATGAGTTGGACACACACACACACACACACACACACACACACACACACACACACACACACACACATTTATCTCCCCCTTGCTATCTTACATTATATATATATATATATATATATATATATATATATATATATATATATATATATATATATATATATATATATATATATATATATATATATATACGTATATACATATACATACACACACACACACACACACACATATATATATACTGTATATACATATGTATATATATATGTGTGTGTGTGTGTGTGTGTGTGTGTGTGTGTGTGTGTGTGTGTGTGTGTGTGTGTGTGGGCGGCGCAGTGGTTAGCGCTGTCGCCTCACAACACAGCGGGTCCACAGCTCTGTGCGGAGCTCACATGCTGTCTGCGTGGGTTCTCTCCAGGCTCTCCGGCCTCCTCCCACCTCCAAAAGCATGCGCCTCAGGTTGACTGGCCGGTCCCAAATTGCCTGTAGGAGTGAGTGTGTGTGTGTTTGTATGTCTTTGTATGTGGCGCCGCAGTGCACTGGCGTCATGCCCAGAGTGTCCCCCGCCTCACACCCCATGCCAGCTGGGATAGGCTCCAGCTCCCCGTGACCCGCCACGGCATACATGAAATGAATGAATATATATATATATATATATATATATATATATATATATATATTTATTTATTTATTTATATAAACTTCCTGTTTCTTTCAAATTTAAATACTGTTCCAAAGTAAAAATAAATATTATCATGAAAAATCATTTACATTTTACAGAGCAGAATAAATGACACCATTGTATTAAAATTATGTTGTCATGTTTGCCATTATTTACTGAAACTCAGCAATTTATATACAATTTTTATGTACAATCGTTATTTAGCGCTACAACACTGACATTAAGATAAGGTACGGTAAGGTGTACAACCTCTATGTGTATGTACTGTCAAATAATGTAATATAAAGTCAAATACGTGGTTAAAGATGCAATGAGTGTCTACTGCTGTGGCCAAACAGTAGTAGGCAGACATGATGTGATTGCATTATTACTCCAGCGCTACAGGATTATGTCTGTGAATATAGGCTGGTAGGTAAGCGATCCATCATCACATAGATAATAAAGTTACAAAGGGAACAGGTCTCTGTCTCACACACCTGTTTGCCGTTACTCACAGCTTCCTGTCTGTCCTTATAGCTCAAATCAGTCTGAGTCCCAACATTCACCAGACGGTGCAAGGAGAGAACTCCAAAGAAGCTGGTCCATCAAAGGATGGAACAGCAGAGACTGACTTATAATGTTCATGACCCAAAGGGTGTGTGAGCTGTTACTGTGTATGTGCATGTGTGTGTGTGTGTCTTCTTTTCCTGAGGCAGTATGACACCAATAAAGATGTGGCAGAGACACGAGACCAAGGCTGAAAATGGGTGATGAAGACACTTTAGGGATGAGGTAAGGCGTGAGAGAGACAGCAGGAGAGAGGGAAAGATATGAATGTGTGCTTGGAGACAAATAGATATAAGATCAGTGACTTTTTTAAAACTGTAAGATGATGACTTCTTTCTTTCTTTTTTCAAATGAGCATCAGGTCAGCCTGGAGCTGAGATTTGGTTCTACTGAGCAGCATGTTAAAATGAAGTCTTACATCTCACCAATGTTTCCTGTCTGTATTTAATGGTCAGAAATTACCCTTATGTTTCAACTACCTTTTGTGTGATTGTATATGCCTGCAGGATCACCTCTGTTATTAGCAGAAAATGCAAAGTCTAGTGCACAGACTGTTAGTTAAACCCAATGAAAGAGGAAAGTGGTGACGATCTCTACATCTGGCCTGCCTCTTTATGTCGAGATGAAGAGAAACATCTCAACAGTGTGATTTGAACTTGGGTGAGGAAGGCCCCATTGGTATGCAGCACCACTCCACCACCATCTGGCCTAAACTTCCAAAGCTCCTCTAGTAATGACGGAGCTTACATTTCTCTTTCTCATCGTGTCTTGAGTGACAGCTCTTTGAGGCTTGTTGATTTGAGTTGTTCAACAGAGGGCCACTGCAACCCCAGAACCCACGTTGGTACGGCAGGGTCCAGAACATCAGCACCAAGTCTCTAGAACACAACCCATCAGAAACTGTTTCAGGTTTTCACATTTGCAAAAACACTAAAGCCCATTCTCTTTTTCAAATCAAACACTGTTTTTTTTGCCAAATCTTAAACACTGATCAGGTACTTAGACTCAATTTGCAAAAATCATTTGGTCTTTTTTGCACACATAAACACATTTCCCACTGTGATACACTTGTATTGCAAAATTGTAAGCTCTAGCAGCAAAATGTGAACACAAGTCCAACACAACTGTCATCTTTTACACACTACTCAAATTTGAACACAAGGTTCTAATTATGTGATCAGACCAATTGGGCAGGATAAAAGCCGGCTCAGAGTGTACAGGTGGTACCCGTGCTCCAACTACAATGGACAGAAACAGACAAAGAGGCAGAAGAGTTCCTAGACAGGAGGTAGACAAGGAGGAAAGGGATGAGGAAGAAGCTGAGGAAGACCAAGAACAATCTCACTGATGAAGTGACAATCATTGTACACCATGTCCTTGTTGATCAGATGACAATGAGAGGACAAAGAGTCCAACCCATTTTGACCAGATTCTGTGTGGCCAGCATCAGCAGGACATTCACAGAAGACAACAGGTCATTGTTTCTTGTTGTTCCTTTGACATACAGAATCCTATAATTGTAATTACAGTGCTCATTACAGTACTACTTTTACTGTCTGTATATGTTCCTAATTGCATTTTCCTCTTTGTATAATTGAAAGAGCAAAAAAGGGTGGAGGGACTGCTCTTTTCTCCTCACAACAAGAAGCACCCATTGTTGACATGATCCTTCAAAATAATGAAAGTGACTGAAGATGATGTCAGGTTTGATACAGCAGTCTGTCTCCAACCGTGTCCTCCAACACAAAAGACGTAGCATAAAACAAGTGTGCAGAAAACCCTTTGAGTGCAACTCCACAATAGTCAAAGAGCTAAGATATCTATGATGTGTAAGCAAGTGTAACGTACACACACACTCAGCACCGACACTTTCAGTACTATTCAATGTTACTGTAGGATAGTAGTAACAGTAGTTTTTTTATAGTCCTGTAAACTATATCGTAATGTATGTAAATCTGGAGGGCATACTGTAATTATACTATTGTCTTTCTGTAATGTTGTGGTGGATTATTTATCTACATGGAGTGTTTGAAGTGAATTCCATGGAAAGACTCTGTGAACACATTTTGTGAAGTGCTCTGGTTGGACCTCACACAAAGACAAGATGCTGGAGACTGAATCTCAGTGACTTTCATGATGGAATATTGTGCTTTCTTTTTGTTTTTTGGCCATGAAAGTGTTACATGAATAAAATAATTCCTTGCAAAAAGCATTTATAATTAACATCTTCTGTTTAATACTTGCCCTGGATGCTAAACCTTCTAATATAATGCCTGTGGTGAATATATTTTTACTTGCCGAGTGTCTGATCTGAACTCGTTTAGTTTTGAACTGGTTTTGAGGTGATAGCTTGTGATAGAAAAGATTGGGGTTTTGTGAATGTAGCTTGGATTTCTGGATTTGTGTTTAAGATTTTGAGAAAAAGGGTGGGGGTCAAGAAAAGTGTTGCAGCAATTGTGAAAAACTGTAAATGAGGATGCTTCATAATCCACATAAACATACACACACACATACACACACACACACACACACACACACATACAGACCACATAATGGAAGCAGCTAGTACTTCATGGGCGACAGGGCCTTCCCCGTGTTTTGCAGAAAGCTCGGCTTTCCTTGCAGTGCAGTGGATTGGGTCTGTGTACTGCTCATCAGAATCAAATAGGTTAGGGTAAGTGTGTTAGGTAAGTGTAGTGAGATGGTCGTGCAGCAGGTACTGGCTAAAGGGTCAGAACCACCGCAGGCAGCAGAACTATTTCTAGAAGGCCGGACATTTCATGGACAAACTGATGAAACCAGGTGCTTCTGCACATGAAAGCAGGTCTCTTCTGACAGGTATTTCCCAACAGTGTCCTGGTCAGAGAAGCAGTCTGAGAACTGGACCATGGGAGGGCTTTTCAAGGCCATCAAAACTAGTACTATATTCACAGAGGTACTCTGGGCCAGAGATGAAGGTGTCTGCACTGAAAAGAGAGTCATCATTTGTTCACAATAACATCAATCAATCAATCAATCAATCAATCAATCAATCAATCAATCAATCAATCAATCAATCAATCAATCAATCAATCAATCAATCAATCAATCAATCAATCAATCAAGTTTTATATATATCATGGCAACAGACATGTCAAAGCGCTTTAACAGACAGAGAAACCCAACTGAACCCTCCAGAGCAAGCATAAGCGACAGTGGCGGGGAAAAACTCCCTCGATGAGGAAGAAACTCCGGGCAGGACCCAGACCCTTTTGGGCGGCCATCCGCCTTGACCGGTTGGGTGGAAAAGAAATAAAAGGAAGATAAGAAAATGGTAAGAGAAAGAGATACAGAGAGAGAGTGGCAGATAGGCCAGATAGAGTCAGTGTCCATATGGTTAAAGTTAGACAATTGGGTTGTTGCCTTCAATACATGTTTCTCATCAAGCAGTTGGTAAATTCAAGGCACAATTACAGCTGCATGGATGCCTGTATCCATCTGTAAGCACTATTACTTTCCGCAGACATGCATGAAAGTTAGTTGCATTTTCTGTTGCCCTTCTGCCCTTCTGCACTGTCAGTCTGTTGACTTTCACTTTTTGTTACATAGTTCATGTACAGTACTATGTAAGTGAATCATGTACAACTACTGGTGTACAGTAGCTCATGTATACCATTCTGGCCCAACATAAATTTAAAGATTATTTAGAACATTATTTTAATTTCACTCTTTTTTTAAATCTTTACCAACTTTATCTTAAATACAATATATTTTATTATGTTTTCTCTCATATTCTGTTTTATTATTTTATGTTCTGCTGTTGGTGTGTGTAAATTCTTTGTTGTAAAGCACATTGAGCTCCTTGGAGATGAGGAAAGCACATCAGAGCTGTCTGTCTTATTTAACGTCAACACAGTGCTGTTATAGGGAGCACTACTTTTATACTGTTTTTACTGTATTATGTACACACACACACACACACACACACACACACACACACACACACACACGCATACACACACACACAGTGATCATTGTGTAACCACAAGAGACTGGCTAATAAGCGCTGTAGACGTTGCATTCCAGGTACACAAACTGCTGTCGTTTTTGTGGGTTTGGAACATCGATCATCTTCAAGCTTGAATGACGACTGCATGTGAATCACTGGATCAAAAGCCTTTGTTGAACTGTTCTCTATGTAGCTCAACAGAGAACAGCTGGACAAGCAGCTCAAATATGTCTCAGTGATCTGTTCTCTGATCTGTGTTATTCATCACCTATCATATATCCTCTATATATAGATGTCTGTTAACATAGACGCACTCTTCAAGCTTACTTAGCTTCTGCTTCAGGACAATTTCATTACAGCATTTGGACATGCACTTTAATGGAGATAGTTTATCATTAAGGAAACACACTTACTCATTGTCTTTCTTAGAATTATAGAAAATTGATGTAATTTCTCTGCATTTTAAAAATGAAGCTACTTTCTAGAGATCAATAACCTACCATGACACAAAGTGAGAAAAGAGCAGGTGAGTCTCTCTCCAAATGTACAAATAAACCCACTTAAATAAATTTATTTATCTGTCCCTCAAATTATTTTTAATTAAAATATGATTTAAAAATGCACTAGTTGTGGTGAGAAGCTAAGGTAAAAAATTCCTGGTTGTAGATTCATTTTCGTAAAGGGTGATTGGAGCTGCTTGTCTACAGTATTCTGTACATCTGTATTTTATTACTTTTTCACATTTTAAATATCAGTGATCTAATGATTCATCATTCTAATCAATTAATTTATTAAAAAAAAATTTCACAAGCTTGAAACCTTCTACTGTCACCATGGTAATCAACAAATCAGTATTTGAAGGAGGAGACGCTGGCTGCTCTGAAAAAGAAACCACCAAAGACCAGGAAAGAGAATAAAGAATGAAAGTGTCAGAAGAAGCAAGGGGAACATTTCTCCATGCTTCATCTTCTATGCAGGCAAAAACTTCCTTGCCCCTTTAACTTGACTTGAGGACGAAGAGCTCGTCTCTACTGGAATATTTTTAAAATCATAGCAAAGCAAACACTAGTTTTATAACTTGCTTGTTAAAAATCTTTGAATTCTCTTAATAATCATAAGAGGCTAGTCTTCTAAAAATAACATTTTACATTACATACATATCCTTTGGTCTGAATCCACTTCCTTTGAAACAAAGAAGAAAAAGAAAGAAGTCGAGAGACGATAAATATTAACCTCTCTGGACTCAAATTTAAACCACCGGAAACATGACAATTGACATATTTCTGTCACGCCTTGGTGGATTTGATCTTCAGACATTTGTGGGATTCAGATTTTCAGCTGGAATGTTTCTAAAACTGTATTTGACCCTCATCTTTGATGTTCAACTCATTTAAATGTAAACTTAATTATATGTCCAATGCAACTTGTTGTACACAGGTCTTTTATTTTTCTTTACAGTTTTTTTTTAATTTTTTTATTTGTACACAGCTGACAAGAAGGATTGCTGGTAATCCAGAGGACAGGAGCCACAAGCATCAGATTCTGATTTGTGGGACGAATGATTGGGGAGGCTTGAGGTGGAAGAGTGAGGAGGGAGGTTTAATTGGATCGGAGTCATTCTGCAGAGTCACTTGTTGTTCATTAAGAAGACAAAAGCAGTCAGACAGCGAGAGTCATTTATGAGGCACAACATGCTGCTGCAATCGCTCTGCTGCTAACAATCTTTCTCAACTTTAATATCACTTGAATGATGCTTGTGGACTGGAAGGCCACAGAAATGTTCATGTTGGAAAACATGGAACACTCTTGGACAGCTGTTAATCAATGATCAATTAGTAATAACTGGTTTAGACAAGGAGATAAACAGCAGGGAGGTTGAAAGACGAAGATTAAAAAGGAGTATAGTCAAGGTTTTGGATGATAGAATCTGTGTGCAATATCAGTGCTGGAATTTGTAAAGAATAAGAAAATAAAAATGGAAGCAACAGAGAATACCCACTAGCAGCTTTCACCTCACCCTTTCTCCACACTGCGTTCAAGCCTCGTTTGTAGACAAACAGGGATGACCTTAGAAAATTTAAGGAAATCTAACGTTAACGGAATCATAGCTCAGCGAAATAATGGATGAACAAGCCAGCCAAACGAGGACATTAGAAGTTTCTGTCCTTCTCTTAAGCAAATCCACCTCTCCATTAAGATGTTTTTCTTCACCATTCTGCTCTGACCACCTGCCATTTTCCGTGATATATTGCAAGTCTCCATTAGCAACCATAGAGCTGTTATCAGGCTATATTGTCTTTGCACAGAAATCATTAGGAGTCTTTTATCCAGTAAATAGTGATTAGTCATAATGCTGTTGGTGCCTGACAAGGCGGAATATTAATGTAATGTAATTTTTCTTTCATATGAAAAGACAAATACATCAACCTGTGATCACAATTTAGGACAGAAATGAAGCTCCAGTTTAAATTCCTGTTCTAATGTATGTGTTTTCTTATCTTTTAAATTTTTTTTATTTTTCTAACATCATTATTTTCCTCCATTTACACATAAATTTTAAGCTGGGAGTTCACAGCCCTCTCGTAAAAACTCTCTTATTAAGCTGTTGAGTTGCTCGACTGATCTGTGTGTGGAACTAATCTTTAGACCTCATCATCCATTCACCCATTGGTTCATGTTTCTCTGTCTACTTATAATAATCATCCTGCTCACTGGATCATTCCATCCCTCTAATAGCTACAGCTTTTGTTGCTTCGGTTCTTGTGATCTAATCACGTCAGGGAGGGCTTCGTCTCATTCTGTGTAAAGATGCCCAAAAGAGGGTTCACTTCCTTCTACATCATCTTCATTTAAACCAAGAATCGCCTCACTTTGTTTTATCAATTACATGATACTGCAAAAATTATGACAGGTTATAACTACTTCCCACTTTAGTGCAAAACCTAACTGACACAGACATAAAAACACGATGAGCATAGATTCATTGATTAGGTGTCACCGAGCATCAGTTAAGTCAAACTTAACTTTAAACTTATTTATTGAGTCTCGTCTGCTTAGTTTTTAATTCCACCCACATGTAATCCTCCTCTAAGAGTGTGGAACTAATGACACTTCATGCCATGCAGTCCATTCATCACCGAAGGCATAACTAATTGATTCTGTAACGTCCTAATTCCTGGTCTCTGCAGAGTTTAGACATATAGGCTGATTAGCTGTATAGTTTCACTCTGTAAATCCCGTGAGGGGATTAACCATTTAATCTTATTTAATCAGTTACTATAATCCAAGTCAGTGAGAATAGTTTTAATTGTACTGGAGCTGTAGTCTTACTTCAGACCAAGTAGAAAAAAAAAAGACAAATAAGGCTTTGCATAATGTAGCAGGATGTGCAGAATCACTATAGCGGGAAATCTGCTATTTCTACAGTGCAGCACTGAAAACAAGTGAAAAATTGAATTAATCTCCATTTATATGCTATTAGGAGTGTCTATACAGCAAACGGGAGACTGCTTTTTGTTTCTCCGAACCATGTTTCTCATCAGCGGCTCGTGATGACAGTTATAGTCCTTAACAAAGTGGACAGAGGGAACTCTGTCAGAGGTGACCTTACTATAGAGCATCCACTGAAGCAAAGGGTTTCCTCTCCCCGCAAATCATATCCCTGTTTATGCTCTACATGTATTTGGATTGTTTCACCAAAATGTACATAGTTAACAGGAAAAATTGGATCCTTTAGAGTTCAGTGGTGGATTGTTCCCCAAATGTAATCACCTGTTCTCTTCCCCAGTTCCCAACCTCTGACAAACATTTCATGTGAACCCGTTCAAAACATTTTCAGGGTTCTTCCATCAATAGAATGGAACAAATCAACCCAATTTATCACAATTTATTACGGAACACCCTTTCTTCCATCAGGCTTCACTGTAATTGATTAAAAGAAACATTAAAAAAAGGCTGATCTTGTATTGTCTGCTCCTTCATCTGGACCCGCTCCATGTTCTTGTTGTCACATGACCTACCCTGCCACCAAGTCTCATCAAAATCCATCAAGTGGCTTTACTGTAATCCGGTTTCTCAGACAGACAAACAAATCAAAATGATCACGTAACATTCTTGGTGGAGGTAACAACGAAAAATATATGAGCATTTATAGAATGAAGGAGCAAAAGCAACGCAGGGTGTCGTTTCATAAGTCACACACTGTGGTTTAAGTGTGTTGAAAACTGGACAGAGGAGCAGCTTTAATCCAGTAATACTACCTGGGTTAATGAGTCAGAGCTTCAGATCACTGAAGAAAGGAAATGTTTCACCGAGATTCCTCTGCAAATTAGTCATGTTTTCACCAACTGGTTAAATTTCCAGACAGCAGTCTGACAGTCGGAGGAAGCATTCAGGATACAGAATCTGGTGTTGTTGATCATGTGGAGGTTTAAACTGCTCTCTGAATGGAAATCTGAGTATTCAAAGGACAGCAAGACTCGCAGAATAATCAGTGATATTCTGATGGTCAGTCAGGGGTCCCTTAGTGGAGGACACACACACACACACACGCACGCACGCACGCACACACACACACACACACACACACACATAGATTAATCATCATTGATAACGAAACAAAAAGCACATCTTTGCTCTCTTATTTGTACTTATGTATAATGAACCCCATCTATAATCCTATGTACTGCTCTGCTGACAATAACACACACACACGCACACACACGCACAAACACACACACACACACACACACACACACACACACACACACACACACACACACACACACACACACACACACGCACACACACACACACACACACACACACACACACACACACACTACCTGCTGTCTTCGATGATTATTACCATAATGGTTTCCGGTAAAAATGCTGAGCCTCATGATGCGTAAGAGTCATTAGTTGTAAACGTGGGATCATAAATCATATTTAACACTGGTGAACTTTTCATTAATGACAACCACGCATGGAAAATCGATAGCAGACATGCATATGCCTACTTCCGTCGCATGCCGGAGATATAACTATATAACCTGAAAAGTGGAAAATCGATTCTATTTCACTGTCAATCACAAATTTCTCCAAGTCAAAATGGATACAACACAGAATTATTTATTGAGATCTAAACCTCCAATGTGGATATGTCCAGTATCATACAATACTGGAGGATGAATAAGTGATTCAGCCACACAAATGATACTGAATAAATATATGGACAATTATTTGTAGCTTCACCCTGCAGTGCTCAGACCAGAGCAGGTGTAAGAGACGTGTAATATCCACACGAGGCCCTTTGAACGTCAGTACAACACAGCTCTGTGATTGATGACAGATAGTACAAAAATCAATACACATTGGCCTCTGCCTGCTGAACAAATGTAAAAATGTTCCACACCTATGGAACAGATTTAAGAAAAACACACACTGCATGTTTAAGCTCTAGTTATGTGCAATGTATTTGAACCTTTTTGGATTATGTATTTTTATGTGAAGCTGTAAGAGTTTGGATATAGTACAGCTATGACACTGTTCTCTAGCATGGAAATAAAGAGTGTATTGTTTGGTTAGTTGATAAAATAATTACTCTTCAATACAATCCATTTAAATAACTGCATTGAATTGAATCTAAATTGTACTTTTGTTGCTCTCGATTAGGGTTACAATTTTCCTTCACAGTGAAGGACGGTGTTCCACTGAATCTGTTGAAGTGGAACAGGATTAATTCATGCTGGCTTTAATTAAATCTATTGCCACTTTCTTGTCAAAAAAAAAAAGGTTTTATCAATTCAAAGCTTTCTGAGTAACTCTGCTAATAGAAAAAAAAGTTAATTATTTTGGTAGAGGTAAAAAGACAAATAATTGCTATTGTAATGTCTCTATTTTTTGGTGGTTAACTAATTAGAAAAGGAATAGATTAATGGATGATGAAAAACATTATTTGTAGCTGTACTGCACTCACTTTATGGTGTTCTCAGTGCACATATAAAAGCACTGACACATTTAATAATGTTGGTATACTAATATAACCTTGTCCCTTTGACAGAAGCAAATTTCAAATGCACTGTAAAAACTGTAATTAGTCAGTAGTTGTTTCCATGGTGTTTGTGACTCCTTCATTTGTTCTTTTTGAGTTATTTTTTTCTTTGACTTCTACTTCAACAACATGTCCCAGCATTCACACAGAGCAGAGAACCACAGGGATCAGCGCGACTCTAAATAGAAACTTCTGTGCACCCATGCTGGGAAGATTACACAGCTCGTGATCTTTGCTAATGCTAATGAGGAAGTTTTCTCTCCTGGATCTCTTTGTATGTCTTCAAAATTATGTTTAATAGACTATATCATGATTTATTTGACCTTTGAAAATGCAAATTCTTTGATATCAGGGCAGTTTAAGTGGGAGGAACTTGTGAGCTGTGAGTCTGCCGATCCCCCCAGCGTTTCATCGACGACCCTGCTTAATTAATGCACTAATCTGCAACTCAAGAGGCTTGACTGTGTGTGCGTTTGTGTGTGTGTGAGTGTGTGTAAGTACTTATATGTATATAGTACAAGTATTAAAACTTTCCAAACATAATACACAATATGTTGTAGCTGCTGTATTATTACATAAGTCTGCAGCCAGCATCACCACTCTTACAGATCTGCAGAGGACAACTGAGACTGAGGGAAACAAACAGCACTTGTGATTTAAACAGTCCTGATTAGCAAAGCAGCATCTTGTGCCTACAAACACTGTGAGCACACAGAAAAATAAACTGGCAGCAGAATGTCAGTGTGCTTTATTTGTGAGTCACTTTCATATGTCTCTATGAGTCCACCTCTCGTATATCAGCATGAATTTAGATGTCTGTGCTTCAGTGCTGTGGAGTGTGGATGTTAATGGCTTGATGTAAGGCTGGAGGGCCAGTGTGTTGGCGTCAGCATAGAGCTGACTGACTTACGTAGAGGATGATGTCACGCTGTGAGTACAACACACACATACACACAGACACACACACGCACACGAACGTGTGCGTGTGTGTGTCACATACACATCCAACTGATGGCATCTATTTTTCTCTTTTGCTTTTGCCTCTCTGTAACACCACAAACAATAATGTTGGATGGGAGGGGAAATATCTGCCTTCAGGTGTTTCATACTTAGGGGATAAAGTATTATTCCTAACACGATAAATAATTTTTGTTTTTGTTTATTTCTTTGCCACAGGTTACATGCCGATGATGCAATCAGGACCACATCATCTGCAAACAGCAGCGATGCAATCCTCATGACAAAGCCAGCTTCTACCGACTGGGTCTGGTCCATCATGACACCCTGTCTTCACTGTCACAGCACAGCAGACCCCATGGGTACACAGGGATGGGGAAAGTCCATGTTGCAATTTCGGGCTGAGCACGGCTGGGCCCCATGGCAGACCCGTCTACCAGGCACTCGCTGATGGGCCCTCCATCCAGGCCTGGCTCCAGACGTGGGCCCTGGGCTTCCTCCGGAAAGGGTCATGTTATTCCCTCCTCGATTTGTCATAGGGTCTTCAGGAGGTAAACAGTGGTTGTACAGTGTTCCGACACCAACTTAACTTCAGGTTGTTCTGTCTAGGTTATATTCGTCTGTGTGCTGGTCATTTGTTTAAGTCCCAAACTGAACATGTAAGGGACCAGAAATGGGCTGCTTTCACATATTGTTACCACATATGCAGCGTTATCTCTATATCTTTCTGTCCATCTTTTTTTACTCTTCTTCTGTTGTTGGCAATTGCAAACAGTCGTAAAGACATTAAGATAAATCTGCGGAAAATA
>CM023615.1:7345506-7415506 GCA_013358685.1 Antennarius maculatus
TGCTCTCACTGCAGATCACAATGTCATCTGCAAACATCATAGTCCATGGAGATTCCTGTCTAACCTCGTCTGTCAGCCTGTCCATCACCATAGCGAACAAGAAGGGGCTCAGAGCTGATTCCTGATGCAGTCCCACCTCCACCTTGAACTCCTCTGTCACACCTACAGCACACCTCACCACTGTCTTACAGTCCTCATACATGTCCTGCACCGCTCTAACATACTTTTCTGCCACTCCAGACTTCCTCAGACAATACCACAGTTCCTCTCTGGGCACCCTGTCATAAGCTTTCTCCAGATCTACAAAAACACAATGCAGCTCCCTCTGACCTTCTCTGTACTTCTCTATCAACATCCTCAAAGCAAATACTGCATCTGTAGTACTCTTTTTTGGCATGAAACCATACTGCTGCTCACAAATGCTCACTTCTGCCCCTGGTCTAGCTTCAACTACTCTTTCCCATAGCTTCATTGTATGGCTCATCAGCTTTATTCCTCTGTGGTTTCCACAACTCTGCACATCTCCCTTGTTCTTAAAAATGGGCACCAGCACACTTCTCCTCCATTCCTCAGGCGTCTTCTCACGATCTAAGATCCTGTTGAACAACCCAGTCAGAAACTTTACTGCCACCTCTCCTAGACACTTCCAAATCTCTACAGGTATATCATCAGGACCGACTGCCTTTCCACTCTTCATCCATTAAAATGCGATTAATTAGATTGATTAATTACAAATCCTGTAATTAATTAGATACATTTTCTTAATCATTTGACAGCACTACTTTAAATATAGCAAAGCTGCATCTTTTCTCCACCAGTAAAATGTAACAATACAGTAATTATCACCACCAGAACTGAAGAAGCCTCTTGGATGAGAGGTGAAACATCTTCAGGAAACTTATTTAAAGACCTGTGGATCTCCCCCACATTTTTGAATGAGTTTCGTTTGAAAATCCTCTTTAGGGTGCGGTTATCCCTATTGCTTTATACTTCATCTTTTCCTTCCTTTTGCCTCTGTATTGATGTGCTTGAACACAGAGCTGTGAACAGTTAGCCTGTTAATCAATGACCTTTTGTGTATTGCCTTCCTTGTGCAAGGTGTCAATGGCTGTCCTTTGCACAACTGTCAGGTCAGCAGTCTTCTCCATGATTGTGCCGCCTAGAGAACTAGACTGAGAGACCATTGCAGGTGTGTTTATTTAATTATCTGACTAAAGTGTGGCACCATGTGTCTTCAATATTGGACTTTTCCACAATATTCTAATTTTCCGAGACACTGAATTTGAAAACTAAATGAGGTCATTTAAATGACATTACTTCTCTAAATATGAAAGTACTATTCCCTAAGACTTACAGAAACAATTACAGGACATAAAAATAACATCCATTGTTCAAGTTCAGTCATTCTCAGTTAGACTTTGACTTAAAAAAATACACAGAAAAATAATAATCAAGTTTATGTTATTTCACCCGACTCAGCGTCTGACCATAACAAATATTATAAAAATCACTAGGAAGCCGTTAAAAGCACATAATAACACATTATTGTACAATAAAACAGTACTCCTATTTTACTTCCAATATCTACGAAGTGTCACTCGTGATTTAAGTTAAAGTTTTCAGGTGGCATTTATTTCTAGGCCAGTCATATAATTGTTGGTTTTTCTGGAAGTCATCAGGTGGAAAACAACCCTGCTCAGGCTGAAGGCATCTGCACTCAGCTAATGTTTGTTTCCCAGGCACACTGACAGAAATGTAATATTATTTAATTTGACTTGATGCAATTTACCTCCTTGCAAATTCTAATAATCTAATGTAAATATTGTTAAAAATGTCAGAATGAAACTGTAATAAGTGTGGCGGGGTTGGAGTGGTGATGAAGAAGACCTGCCTCATACATTTGACACCCAGAGGCCAAACCAAAGTGTCATTAGCTCTCATTCAGTTGTTGCTTCATGACCTGCAGCTAATGGAATAAATGACGATTATTATGTTCACTCTGTCTCAAAAAATCACAACATTGAGGTAGTTTCATTAAAATGTGAGAAATACTGTAATCATAAAACAGTATTTTGTGATGCCTTTCCTTTAAAACATGGAGGTACTGCAGGATTCATCAAAGAGATCCTTGAGGTGAGTTAATATAAATCACCAAGTGATTCATTCTCCTCAAATTTGTTTGCAAATACATTATTATATGTTTGTTCCCATGCTGTGTCCTTTGGTTGGGATTTGTCACCCTCAGAGAGCTTTAGACAGGAGCTCACCACTTACACATTCAGTGGTGTGGTAACACAGTGGAAAGCTACCGAAGGTCACCTATAATGACAGATGGCAGACCGTCAGTACTGTAAATCTAAATGTATTAGATGCATTAAAAGAAATACTCCTAAATAACGAGAATTCCAACTGTTTCATATTTCATTTTAATACTGTAGCTAATTGGAACTCACGTTTCCGAACTTTACGCTTGTTTTGTTTTGGAGGAGACAAGTCTGTCTCTGGATTTAACTGCAATTTTATGAATCCAGTCTGGCTAAGTTGAACATGATAAAAAGTCCCTTTGTGTCGTCATACAAAAATAAGAGCATGACACACAAAACAACTCACAATGTGCACCCAGAGGAGACATTTGTCACTCCTTTTTTATCATTGAAGGGTCTCTGTTGTCCTGTGGCTGTCCCATTAATGATCCCTCTGGCCGGGGCTGTCTCTCCTCGTCGATCAGTCTTTTTCAGTCTGTTGCCATATCACTCTTTGTGGTGTTATTTACTGGCCTCCAGTGAACTACTTAGTCTGTCTTCTCTGGTTGTTGCCCCATAAGAACTCCCTGCTAGCACTAGGTGCCGGGTCATCCTTCGTACAAACATTCTCATTAGATAAGGTGCTGCTGTCTGGTTCCTTTGCTTCTGGTTTTACTGCCTGACGCAAATGCTACATATTACTGTACCTACCTATACTGTTTAATTGGGATCAGTCAGGGCAACGGTGGTACAGGATTCATATCTAGTATAGTAAACAGTTAATAAAATGCTCTGCCTGGACTGAAAATATCTCAAGGTCAAAAAAGAAGAAGATCAGCCCATCAATCACTTCCAGCAAATACATATTATTATAAATACTCTAGAATTTTAACATCCTTGTTTATTTATTATTCACAAGGCTAAGGAAAATTTAAAAATTTATCCAACACCCTATCCAGTCTGTGGAAAAATTTAATGGGCATTTGTCTGACCGATGCCTTCACAAATCTTTGGGGAAATCAGTTCATAGTTTTTGGATAATCCTACTGACAGAAAAACAAACCAACAGACACGGGTGAAAACACAACCTGATGGGCAGAGCTGGATCACAGCAAAGATTAACATGTCCAATTTGATTTTCAGCAGAACTGAGATGGATAAATGTGTACATTTGGATTAATCTGTTCCACACAATCAAAATATTAAACTCAAGCTTATGTTTCATCAACAGAGAATGTACAAACAATTATATCCTGATTATACTCCAGTTAAACAATTTAAACCTCTTTAAATAACAGATGTTCTGTGTGTTTCTGCACAGATATAAAGATATCTGGTGGGAGCATCAGCCTGTTTTTCTGCAGCTGTGTTCAGTTATTTTTCTCTGCTAGCTGTTGTTGTTTTTGTGCAGCTGGATGAACCTTCCTGAACTTTTCTAACCCCTGTATCTTCTACAGAATTTCATCTAAAATCAATATTACTATTCAGGATACTTCATGGCTGTTTGTGAATTAAATAATTTTCTTGCTGAAGTTAAAATAAATAATTTATTATGTTCTGCAGGATATTCATAATAATTGGCTGCCAAAGGGAAATTAAAAATGAGACTTTTGCCAGCTGCAAGCTCTCTGCTGAAAACTAACAAGTTGAGAAAGACTCATATCCATACAATGATAGTATGAATATAAATGAATTAATAATTACATTGGATTATGTCTGTATTTACACAATTGAAATAGTTGAAGCAATTGTTTCTTATTTAATACAAGATTTAATATTGGCCCTGTAGTTCTGAATGGTTAAGGTAAATACATGTTTGTGGACAAGCAGAATTATAACTTTCTAATGCTTAATGTGCTTTTTCAGCACAGAGTCGAATTGGGCTTGAGCTCAACTATTTTTTTGTAGTTTTAATCATTAAGATCATTGATGACCACATCCTACTAGGTTCAAAGCTTACGCCATCATCCCTACTAGCAAACGGATGACAGGCAGCGGGAAGGGGAACAATTAATGACATTACATTTCAGTTCAGGAAGAAACATCTTTAAAATGTTCCAATTTTACTGTTAGTGTGACAAATTCTCACTGATGTGTTAATCTACACTCTGGAGACACACAAAGATAACATATGATATAATGATGATTAGAAATATGTGACTTAAATTGATTAAGACTTCAATGAAAGCTTCTAAATGTAACCTAAATATTTAATGAATTATGTGAACCTCAAAGTCATTTGATCAGATTTTGATACACACACAAGCGCCTGGTGACAAACTAAGAATTAAGGTGTTGAAGTTTTAAGTGAGATGCTGACAGTCACTGTGGGTAAAACACAGTTACATCTATGAATAAATGATTCACTCACGCTGAATCATCATCATTACACAAAGAAACACTCACTAAGATTTATTACTTCCGGATGTCCAGTGAACATATGTTTAATTTGTTTACTCTGGACAAGAAAACCTCTAATGGCTGCACTTTATACCCTACAGTGTGTGTGTGTGTGTGTGTGTGTGTGTGTGTGTGCGCGCGCGCACGCGCGTGCGTGTTTGTGTGAGTGCATGCATCTGTGCACCTCTATGTATGTGAGAGAGTGTGTTTGTACGTGGCCGAGCGAAGAAAAGGAGAAGGAATCTCCTGTTTGTTTCATCATTATTGAAAACTGTTAAAACAAAAAGAAGAACCAGAAAAGCCCCCACATAATTCCATTTTGAAGTTGGCCAATCAAAAGCGTGTTCAGTGACTGTGAAGATGCAGAATCCTTCTTAGAACAGCAGATATAACTATAGTCTCTCTCTGACATCACTGGTAGCTGAGTGTTCAGAGCCCCTGAATGATGTTCACAGTGGATTCGCTCCCCCTCAGGAGCCTGGTGAGTAACATGCACTGTGAGAGCCTCCAGCCCTGTTGGAAACTAAATATGTCCTTTGCATGGCTATAACACAAGCCCAAGTGCTCTAAGACTGATCTTGATGATGAAGTATCACCAAAACTGTAGCACGCGTTCATCTCCAGGGGCCGTGGCCAAGGATTTTGGCAGTGTCTGCGTTGATTTGCAAAAGCAAGAAATCTTTTTGGTCACCATACAAAGACTTACTGAAGGCTCTGCAGCCCGTCATGCTTCACCTCTTGACGATATGATTTTGCATCCCCTCACCGAAGTAGATCTTCTGTCCGTGCTCAAGAGCGTGTTGGGTAATCCAGGCTTTGAAGCATGCACAGCTCCAGAAGTAGCTCTGGTGTGTATGGAGACTTACTTTAGTTTAGAATACACAACTATGAACCAGTTGTCAGCAACCTGTGGAGTAACTTCAGATTTAATATCAATAGCTGATACATCCTTGTTGCACCATCTGTCCAAAGTTCTTTACACAACAGATTAAAAATATAAATATCACTAGACACGCTGACCAAGACATGACAGGGGGAAAAACTGTTTCCTCCATCGTCTCATTCATCCTACCCGCCTTTAATTTCTGTCTTGACTGACTCAACTGTCCAGAATGTTCTCATTTCCACTGTGGGACGACACACACCTGCCAGTCCTCCACTAAGCAGCAAAAAACATCCCACAAATAGACAATAGTACTGCAGTACCCATCTGCCCTCTCTCCAGTTCATCATCCAGACAAGAGCTTCATGTTGACTCCCCATCCTTGTCTTTCTTTCCAAAGGTCTGTATTTGTTTTGTATCTTTAATGCGTCATTTATCTGCTTTGTTACAGCAATATTAGTTTTCAAATGAACTTGAGAAGATGTGAACTAAAAATGGCAGGTGTGAGTGTGATTGGTGAGACAGCCTGGTGAAAAGACAGGATGATCTGCTGAGCCTCAGCCTGAGGCCAGGAGGAAAACATTTCGCTTTGCTTAGACCAACATAATAAATACCGATTAGCTCTCTTTCCTTTTCCAGGCTTTGGGCTCAACTTGTTCTGTGTTTGCCCAGTCTGTTCTCTGAGACACACTGCCTCCCTGTGGAACAATATTGGAACTGGGAAGGATGGAGCGGCAAAAAACAACAACAAACTAGCTCCATTGCACATTTAGAACAAACCTGTAAGCTCTCCAGTATATTACAATTATGGATTGAGATATTTCAAAAGAAGGCAAGAAATGAATGAATGAATAAATAAAACAGTACGACTTAGAAGGGATAAGAGGATTAAAATAAGAGAAGGGACTGTTATTAGCATCATAGTTGGGGCAGAAAATGCATGAAAATCAATGGAGATTGAAAACTATCTCAAATAATTTACAGTTCAGCATCTACAATTTTCCCTTTGGTGGAAAATGACATGATTTTTGTCTTTAGTGCTTAAAATTGTAGTCGCTTCTGGCAAAATCAAATTTAAAACAATGGTAACACGATAAATAATGATCTTTGCACGCAGTAGAAACAGGCCTTCATATGTTTTGTGAAGGTGTTTTAATAGTAACGTTCTTTCCTGTGGTAACAGCCCACAAGTTTAGGCTGAAGGCTAGAAAGCAAAAAATAAAAAATAAAAAAGAAGACAAAAGGAATATATTAAAGCAAATTTTGAACCTCCTGCTTCTCAGCCATTGTTGCTGTGGTCAACAACAAGGAGTGTCAAAACGCAATGATTGGTGATGCATTGAGAAGATTCCTCCCTTCTCCCACGTAATTAGACACACAGTCAAAAGGGAAACCAGTGCTGTGAATGGTGGAGAATTGTGTAGTGACAAAACTGACTTAACCTCCACCTCAAGCATTTAGAGATCAGGAAGTCAACAACTCAACATTATACGTCCTGGTACTCTTACCAGTAGTACAGCACTGTACTCCAGTTTCCACCAGCCCTCTTACTAAGAGCCGTTTAGCTGTATTCAGTGTATTCCAGGTGGAAAACTTGTGCCAGACCTCAGGGAAGGCCATAATAACCGCCCTGAACCAAATGTACGAAAGCATACAGTAATAAAGTAAACGAGGCAGTCTTAATGCATTTTTTTATTGACAGTACAGACCGTTCTGTAGAATAGAACATTTCAGTCCCTGAACAGAAGGTATATTTTCCTCCTCATTGAAAACATTTAACTTAATTCCCTGTTTTTGTTTTACTATAACAGTAAATGTGTTGGGTCAAAGTGACCATATTCTTATATGTCTCACACATTTACAATGACAGGTTAACACAAGCTGATCAACTTAAATCAACATTCTGTACATTAATATATGGCCCTATATTACTGTTTAATAACTTTTCATTCAGCTTCACACACAAACACACACCGTAACCCTTCAGTTTTGAATACTTGAATTGTTGTCTGACTGATTCCTTTCTCCAAAATCTACAACTGGTTTAAAATGGAAATGTTTCTGTAAGGCCAAGTAAATGTTTAGCATTCAGTCTTCATAACATCCTAATAACAGTCCTTCCGACATTATTATGCATACCTCTAACACACTCATGTATTCAATAAATATATTTTAGAACTATTAATCTCTCATTAAAACATTGCTCTTTTAACCCTCCAATCCTGGAGGGCTTCACTGGCATCAGAGACGTCAGCATCTCACCGCTGAAGGAGTCTAACCGGTGACATCACTTCACTGGACAGAGGTGTTTCTGATGTCTGATGGGTGTCTAATTTTCTCTGGCACTAAAAATATCCTTTCAAAAACAATCAGTAGTAAAATTCAACATTTTGACATTTCGAGTCGCTTTAACAGTTACATTCAAAAAACAGACAAACTGTCATTTTTCTACCCACACACATGATTTGACAAAATAAATGCCAGTTTGGCATTTTCTTATTTTTGACTGGCATCATGGAGTAAAAAGTACATTTGTGCAACATGACTTAAACTCTGTATCGCTGCGTTCCCACACACTCTGCGCAAAAGACTGGACTTTGGTTTCGATTTGAGGTGATTCGACCTTTGGGATGTCGTTCCTCTTTCTGGATTGATGCAGAACACACAGCACTGGTTTCCTGCAGCTATGCCTCTGGTTTTCTGCTGTCACAGTGTTTCAGCAGGTGTCTGTATGGCAGGACCTGGTCTGACTTTATGTGGTACATGTCCCAAATGAGAGCGATGCATCCCCAGATCCAATAGGAGACGCAAACAAAGAAAGAGCTTAAGCATTCCATATGAAATAGATGCTTCACCCGGACTCATTAGGTGATGAAAACAAAGGGCAGTGAATGCACAGGCACAAATGAGCATATGTGGAGACACTCAGTCTGTTTAGATGCAAAGCATTAATTTGTGCAATTATTCTAATTGACTCCCTCTGCTGCATAAAAATAATGCATTTATCAAACAAAGTGAACAACACTCCAGTAAGATAGAGTATCAGTTATATTTAGGCACAAACCAGTAAAGGATGCAATTAATCCACAATCCAGATTATTGTAACGATGTAGAATCACACAGATAGAAGAAAAACAGTGGATTTCGTTTCACTTCATTGAAATATAAAGCAGATTCAGACAAGGTTACAGCTAAAAAAAAAACAAAAAACATAGAGGCCTGAGAATAAGATGACCACCTTTTGCTCTCTGAAGGAAACAACATTCTCAAATTGAATGTGATGACACGCCTGATCAGAAATAACAATTAGTGACAAAATATTTTAATGTGTTTATGCTTAAGTAAAGCTAGTAAATTAGTCTCCTTCTGTGTTGTTTTTCCTTTCCTGGTTGTCTTTGACGGGAAACTTTGTTCAGGGGATCCTCCAGCTTAGACCAGACATACGTGTTTGATAAACATATGTGGAGATAAATATTGACATCAAGGCTACAAACGCTCCTGTATTATGTCTAAAAGGAATATAAGTCAGCTGTTTATTCCTAAACAATCTGCATAAATAGTCGTCTTACATTCAGGCCTGTAGAGTACTCTTCCATAGTGATGAGACAGTTGTGGGAATGCTCTGCAGTTCCTTCATCAGACTGCACTTTAACACACTTTAATGTATGTTGCAGTTACATCTTACGCAACACACAGTTACAACGGACACTGAAGGCAACGTACTCCAACATCATGAGTCAGCTCTGACACCCATGTCCATATATGGTATTTGGCTTTGTAAATGCATCTTTGTGTGAAACCTCATATGTAACACATCAACCATCTCCAGTCACGTCAGAGTCTCATTGGCTGTTTCTTGTTGAATGGTTCAGTCCACCGTTTGGCCGTGTGTGTCTGCGTGTGACGGTCTGTGGGGTCACGGTTTCCAGTGTGTGTAATGTCTGTGGGGTGTGTGTGGCCTTCATGACCTGTGTGTGATTTGCTTGTTGGGTTTGTGTAGTTTGCATCGTATGCGGTATGAGTATCTCTGTGCTGGGGTGGCCTCCTGGGTCTTTCATGGCCATACTGGCCCCAACCATGGCAGGGTAGCTTCGATTCCTTCTCAGCCCTGCATTCAAGCCTGGAAGCCCCCCACCCAGTGCGCTGTTCCCCAGTCCAGTAGACCCGAAGGGCACTAACAGCGTACTACCAGGTGAAACTGAAGCAGCATGGGGGGGCAGCGTGCGGAAACTTTTCAGTTTGTCCACAAGTCTCAGCTTCAGCATTTCTGTCTGGCTGTCTTCGTCTGTTTTCCCCCCTCGATCCCTCTCTGCCTCCCCCAGCACCTCCCTTAGGATGGTACGAGCTGGTTTGGAGGCGAGGAAGGCGTCGTGAAACGGGGCGTCATCGCCGGAAGGGCTGAACTGGAAAACTGGACGAGTGGTGGAGCATTTGGAAAGAGGGGAGTTGGGTGGGGTGGAGGGCTGGAGGACGAGGGTGTCAGGACGTTTCTTCAGCGGCAGGAGTTCCACCTCCTCCTGTTTCCCACGGCTCCACTGCGTGCTTTCTCCTCTCACGGGAGTTGAAGCTCCACTAGCGTCCAATCCGCGGTCCCAGCTGCGGGGGTCGTACACCGAGGCAGAAATCCCACGCTCCAGCAGGAGGCGCACCAGGCCCAGAGACGTGCTGGTGGTCTTTGTGGAGTCCCTCAGATTGGTGGAGGACTCGGCTAGAGACAGAGAAAGGGAGAGGCGGCGCGGGGTGCAGCAGGGGGTGTAGGAAGGTGTAGATGGTGCAGAGAAGGGTATGGGAGTGGAAGTGGGAGGAGTGGTGCCAACGCAGGAAATATTCTGAATAGATGCTACTGGGCTGCATGAAGGAAAAGACAGGAGGAAGAGTACGGATGCAGAGACAGAAAGACAAGAACATTAGTTACAGGAACATGAAGGCTTAAGCTACACCGTACATACATAAGACTAATTCCCCCCACAGTAAAATAATTTTACAGCCTTGACATGAGAAAATACACAGTTAACAAAACAAGCACGAAAATCTATTGAGGTGTCACCACCTGGTCTTTATCTGACCCTGGGTCATGTGGGCAAAGTGGTCTAACGTAAAGGTATCGCAAAGCCCTCAGAGTGGAAGCAAAATGCTAAATGTCATTAACAGGATGCTGTGACTGGTTTAGTTTGAGCTTCAGATAGCTGCTGCTGTCTTCTATGAGGGTTTGTCAAGACACTGCTGCTGAGCTATTCAGTTTTCCCACAGTAGATGCAGTCTGGTAGATCTGCAGATGCCGTAAAGCCGTACTTCTCACTTGTTTTTAGTTAAGCCCCCCATAGAAAGAAAAAAAAACATTTGGCCCCACCCACTTTCTTCCACGCAGTGTGTGTGTGCTTGTGTGTGTATGTGTGTGTGTGTGTGTGCACGTACATGCTCGGTGAAAAAGCACTATAACATATGAGAGTAGTAAATACTCATTGCGCACGCTTCATGACTTACAGTTATTGGTACATTACTTGTAGATGTGACAGCAACACTGCCACCTACTGGAGCAGATGTACAATTACACTTTATATTCTTCATCAATGAAAAATCAAATGGTAGTTTCACCCCCTCAAATAGAGGGGCGTGCTCCGTTGTTCCCTGATTATTGGCACTATTCTGCTCAAAACCAGACAGACTTGGATTTGATCGGTGATTAGAGTCACACAGAGTTGTCAGTAGTTGATTGGTGGATTAGGAACATATTGACAGGCACACTGCTGATGTTATTTGTTTTTGCACACACCCATAGTCTTTAGGAATACACTCCCATGCATCGCCTCACCCAGTTGCACCTGAGTCAGTGCACTCAATGAGTCTGCTCTACTTCAGCCATGACAACCATATGATACAGCTCCATCTCATCTTCCTCATCACTTGACCTGCCAGGGCCAATCAGAAGGTTGTGGCTTAGAGAGTACGAAGTCAGCCGTGTGCTGTGGTATCAACAGAGTCAATCCTCTAATGAATCTAATGAAGGCAAGCTGCTTCTTCACCAAGAACAGCTACTTTAGTTATGGTACTGTTTTTGTACCCAGAGGAGTACAAAACATTTATATCTACACACCAATGTATAGAATATTTTGCAACATACAGTTTAAAATGGAGTACAGTACAACTGTGATGAAAACCAGTTTAACCACATTTAACATATCTACCTGTGGGACACAGAGGTCAGCTGATCAGACGGGTGGAGAATCCTGCAGGTGGTGAAGGTGTATGTAGAGCTGGTGTGGGACACACACTTTCCTGGGAAATTAACTAGAGAAGACAAACAGAATAAAGAAGAGAGCTCAAAATGAGAGTCCAAACGTACCAAGTAAGACTGGGAAAAAACACAGAACACAGTGATCTGCAGTGAAAAAACAGAGTACGATGACAGAGAGATAAGGAAAAGGAATATTGGGATAAATCAGATTCTTAGTAGAACATGCAGGAGACGATGACGTGTCCAGAAAGAATGAAGCAGAAATGGACCAATCATTTTAGAATCACTTCAGTCAAGAATGGAATCACTGATTCACCCTCGTTTATGTAACAATTTAGTCTGTATCTCTTCAAAACTGACTATGTGTGAACCAAAGCAATAGTCTTAATTTAGTTTAGTTTATTTGAAGGGGACAATGCAATTTCATGGACACATGATTATACATGGTTAAAAAAAGCCAGAATTAGCCAGAAGGCTAGTTTTCATCTATTTAATCAAATAGATTCTCTCATCTACATGTCAGCAGTGATAAATTTGGACCAGTGGAAACGTTTTTTGTTGAATCTTTTATTGCCTGGATGATGCCTCATGTGTTCTCAGTCAGTTACTGAATACACCAGCTCGATACATAACCATTACCCTGAATGTCTGCATGGTAAGCTGGCATTTCAGTGTCAATGTTGAGTGCTAGAAGAAATTAGTCCAGATTAAGATATGTTGTGACAGAAATTTAATTTGATAAAAGAAAACTCAGTTGCTGGTCATCAGTGAGCCTGAGATGATTAGAACGACACTAGAATAGGAAAAGACACCCTGAAGACGTAGCAGAGAACAGGAATCACTGAGGAATGGAAAAATAAGCATTACTGGTTGAAATGACACCCCCCAGTGTCAGGAGGTGTGGACAGAGAGGGAAGATGTAAATGAATGAACAAATAAATACATGTCTTCTGTGCTGGAGGTGGATGGCTGCACACACAGGATACCGGAGGGCCGGGTGGGTGCTGCGCACACGGTACATGCAGGATGGGGCGTCACACATTGGGTTGTGGAATGTCTTGTGAACGCCTTCCCCCATTACCTCACCCACCCCTCTTCTTAAGCCACCCCCCTCCCCCCACCCCTGTTCTACCCATGCTGCAGGGTTACATGGGATGGTGGACGCAGTGACCTCAGCTAAGAACTCCCTCACCAGGCGTGCGGTCCATGGAGGCAGCATGTAAGGCCTGGAGCTCCTTCAGGTCCACATGTCCATTCATCTCTGAAGAGGAGCGGAGAGGAGATGAAGAAGGGGAGGGTGTGTTGAAGGAAAGTGGTGCATTTATAACATGCTCTTCTGTCAGGTGAATTGCATCTCCAGCTTTGCACGCTTCTCCTTGCGATGCTTCCGATTCGTTATTATCATCAACATCTCCATTTTTGTTGCAGCAGACAGGTGGAGGGGAGGTAGAGCGAGTCAGCTCCTGGGGACCAGAGCTCTCTCCTGGCAGTCCGGTGAATGAGTCACATGACAGCTCGTCCTCTTCTGGTTGGTCCAGTTGCCAGTTGTCTTCCTGTTCCTGTTCGTCCGTTAAGGTACGGAAGCCTTTTGTGACCACGCCAGGCCGATAGTCCAGCAGAGCACCCATGTGGGGTTGAGCCAACTGCTGCCATGCATGGAGGGTAGCAGAGCCTGGAAAAACACCAGAAAGGGGTTAGCTAATCTGGTCTGCTGCTCTGAAAAAAAAAAACATTTGGCATTTGATCAAATTGCTATATTTCCCTTATATTTTCCCTATGAACTAAATATTTAGTTTTACATTTCAAATTTTTAATAGAAATTTCTGTAATATCTGTAAAAAACTATGTGTAAAACTGGACATCTAGAAATGGCAGTCAAAGAAAAAAATAGTCTAGAAATGCTGATGGTAAACAACCAAATGTGTCCATTTAAGAACAACTTCATCATTGTTGTCTTAAACTGGACTATATTTTAAAGCAGAAATGTGGCACCTCCTCACTTTGAACGATGTCAGTACACAAACACAAAAAGAACACAAAACGAATGAGAGGAAGAAAGGTGGGAAAATTAGTGTGGTTTTATTGAAGAGGCTCTGAACAGAGAAAACTGAAGGCTGAAGACAAAAAAGAAGAAAGAAGAAAAGAAAATAACAAATGTGCATTAATGTGGGATGAAAACTCACTCCTTCATGGTGAGGAATACTCTCAAAAGCCAGAATATACTGAATGTTTGTGTGACAGAAATGTTTAATGATCAAAGTGCTGTCATACAAATGAATTTACCAAATAACATGGGACCTGAAAAGAAACAAGACACCTCAAGACATGGTTGAGTGTTCAACACTAGGTGGAGCCGCAAGACAGGAAATACATCTGTGACTACTTGTTGAGAAAAAATCAAACTGGAGGTCACACAGTTTAAAAATACCATCAGGTTATTGTTTTTTCTTTTTTGGTGAGGTGTGTGTGTGTGTGTGTGTGTGGCGGGGGGGGGGGGACTTTAAATGTTAAACTTCAGGAAGACAATTTTATCTCAAAACCAATTCAGTATGGAAATAAATGATTATAGAATGATAGACACTATTAACCAGAGATAATGCTCACTGCTTTGTGACGATATTGAGACAGGTATTCTATACTTCACCGAGCAGTGACGTTGTGTATGTCTGCAGTAAAAGGACTGCTGTAGATTTCAATTGCCCCCCTGGTGCTCCAGCACCACCAGCATGGCCTCTACATGATCCCCTGAAGCTCTAAGCCACATTCTGGATGGACATTGCTTATGAAAAATCAGAAATGATTCTTGTGCTCAGAGGGATTCTACAGCGGTTCTGTGATTGGGTTTCACTCGTCTATGTAGAAATATAAAATTTGTCTGGCTTGAATTGTGTTGCTGTTACGGGTTGTTTTCAGTGTGCTCTGCATTCTGAGGATAAGCAGACTTGTGTCTCTGTGAAGAATATTCACCTTCTAGGGGCTTCACAATTTGCAGCTTCTCCGGCAGGTAGGATCTGGCTGTGAATGCATATCCTGACCAGATGCTTCCCAGGGAGGGATGTGAGCACAGCGACAGCAGGCTCTCAGTCGGCGTTCCTGGGCTTCCGCTACTCCCCCTGCAGCCTTTTTCATCCTCTTTTGCCAGGTAAGCCAGCTTCCTCTCCCTCTCTTCCTCAAAGAAGCGTTTTTCTGAGAGGTAGTTGTCACGGCGGAGAGACAGACGCCGCAGGGCTGCCTCCAGGTCCCGGCTGCCGGGGGTCCCTGGAGTGCCAGGAGGCCGCTTGTTGGAATCCTCTGAGCTGGAAACAGGCATAAAGTTGAAAATTGATGGATGTCACATAAATACATAAAAACCTTCATCAAAATAAAACTATAAAACATGAGTGGCAGCGTGGATTCGTCCATACCCATCGTCTGACCCCATGATGCTGCTCGTCCTGTTGTCCAGGATGTTCCCACTCCCCATCTCGCTGCCATACATGGAGTTGGAGCAGGGTGTTCCCACTCTGCTCGAGCGCCCTGAGGTGAGGCATGAGGTCTGATTGGAGCCGGGGATGTTGAGGGGGGAGGGGGCCAGTGAGGAACGCTGCTGACGCATTAGGTTCAGGTTTTTGACCGTCTGGAACACTCGCTTTGGCTGTAATCTGAACAAAAGTGATGAAAAAAATCATATCAGTGCATCCAACATGAAACATTTCACTATTACATTGAACCAAACCATGAAGATACTTCTACATGTGTTTTATCTGAAGCTTCATACCTCTGCTCTTCTACATCTGGATCATCCATTTGGAGCTCCTTCCTCATGGTGCCTTCTATCTCTGCTGCCAGAGAATCCTGCAGAGGAGGGAGAAATGTTAAATGATGTTGGAAATGCTGGGACCTTGGTTCATCTGTACTGCCGTGATCATGAGCTCACCATTGGGAAAAGACCTAGAGAATGGAAACGCCTCTGCGTGCTGAGAGGTAAGGTTTTATTCCTCAGGTTCTTCAGCTCCTCCTGAGCCTCATGAAGCATCTCCATGCATTCTGCATTTTTATCTTGTATCTCTCGCAGCTGGACAACAATAAGAGAAAGAGTAGAGGAAAAAAATGACAAATCTGGTACTACAATATATATGTATAATCACTATCCAGTAAAACTGTGATAATGTGAGCTAGAATAAAGTGTAATTGCAAATCTGCTACAGCAGGTGGCAGTGGCGCTTCCAGAGCTTAATAGAAAATAATTGAGAGCCTCTGAGCTAATATCTCCTCTAGCCACAAACGTGTTGGTGAATGCTACCACAGTGGAAACAGTGGAGAGGCCGTGGTCAGCAGATTGTCTAACCTCAGCTGTAAGCTGTCGCTGGGCATCCTTGGCTGCACCCAAATGCTGAGTCAGCTCCTCGTTCTCCACAGCATACTACAAACACACCAGACAAAAGAGGAAAACCATATGAAGACCATGTTTCTGCTAAAATGCTAATAAGGAAAATACACGGTAGATGTTTGACATAAATAGGAGAGATGGCAGCAGCTGTTTGTACCAGTTTGGCCTTCTTCTGCAGATCCACTATCTTGGAGAGGAGGTGTGTGATTTCCTCCTGCTGTCTGGAGGCATCGTCACTCTTCCTGGCCAGCTCCTCAGACAGAGAGGATATCTGCAGGTTGGAATTACCTGGAAGCAGCAACAAGTTTTTGTTAAAGACAGACAAAAGGCCTCTGTGTTCACAGAGAAAGGCAGAGGTTGAATGTTTTGACATGATATACTCCGGATATGACACCAGTCAGCTCGGTACTCACGCAGTTCTTTGACACAGTCATTCACCAACTGCTGCTCTTTTACCTCATAGGAGATGGTTTCTGTCTCTAAGTGACTGGCCTGAAGAAATCAAATCATCAAATCAATTCTAAATATTGTAAACATTATAATTCACCCCATTATACAGGTATATCGACATAGGAAGGCTTTGCTCCCACTTTAAGACATTACAACAAGAAATAAATTCTAATAAACTGAATTGAATAGACATTACATTTAAAAATAAAACCTGTTACCTTTGATGATCATTGACCTGAGTCTGATATTGTTCATTTTTATTGTTCATTGATTTTGTATTATTTTTTCTTTTTCTTTTTTTTTTACATTAATTTTCTAGTATTTTTTGTTATTTGCAAATTGCGATTTAAAATGTTAATTCTAAACTTGCATTGATTTAATAGTTTACAAACATACAATAACATGTATGCATCATTTGCCTGCTCATGAGAGACTACCTCAGACCGCAGGCTTTTGTTTTCTTCCTCCAGATCTTTGAGTTTCTTCTGAAGGGAGTCCAGGGGGAAAAAGACTGGAGCTGACACACTGGTTTCAGTGGGACGCACACTGCAAACACACACCAAAGATAAACACGTCAATTGGTCATTCACTACTATGTTACAGAAGTGTGAATTGTGTTTCAAGAGAATTAGTTCATCCATATTTATTATTAATATATAACTGACATTTAAACACAAATAAGAGATCCATTAGAGAACCGGTGAGAAATTGTCTTTTTTTTAGGAAGTTTTATTATTTAGCTGATAAAAAAACTCATGAACACTGAGCACGAGAGCATTTTAAAAGATGACCAAAGCTAAAGCTGGGTTGCAAAATTTCTGCAGATTGATGTGTAAGGGGAGGACAGGAGGTGAGTGGGACATTACGGTGTTGTGGTGGTAGACTCCCCCTCACTCTCCTCAGCAGCGTTGGTGTAGAACTGTAACAGCTCATCCTTCATGGACAAGTCGTGACGCAACTGAGACAACTGAAGATGAAAACAAAAAAAAAATCCCCACTGAAACCCTGACAACGACTTCACATGTCCATACAAATGATAACAGACTAACATTTAAACAGCGTTGTCACGTACCTCCTCTCGTACATGATCCGATTGATCCTCCAGGAACTCATTCCTCTCACTCAGGGCTTTGTTCTTCTTCAGCAGCGACTGTCCAATGCGAGCCGCTAACTCCAAGTCACGTTCTTTCTGCAAACAGAGATGAGATTCTGGTGTTTTCATAGCAAAACCGCTGAAGCCGTCACAGACTTTAAATGAATAATACACTCATTTGATTTGTTATTGTGACTTGAACAGAGCTGGACTAGCAGTCCTCAGATAATCCTACTGTGTATTTAAGTGATACTGATGCCTTTATTTCGTGTTGGATGAAAAAGTCGTGTGACTTAAACAATAATAGAAATAGATAATAGAATGATAATTGTGGCATGATTGCCTTCGTGTTAGCTTCTCATATCCAACAACAACTGCAGAAAACTCTCAACATTGAACTTTCATTATGAACCCATTATAAATCAGTGCAAATAAATATCAGCCACAGCTGAATGAATATCAATGGGGCTATAACTGGTGTTAAAAGAGCTGCACGCTGCTCAACTGCACAGTAAATATTGAAGCGTTGTGACTAAATATTAAAGCCTTGTGGGCTTCAGTAAAATAATTTGTCACATGGTGAAGACAGATCGCCAGTCTACTTGCTGATGGTATTTACTGCTTGAAAGCCATGTTTGGTCAATAAATGGTTGAGTGTGTGGCTGCTAAAGTTTATGATTCGTTTAGTTATGATCCTGTGCCATTCTCAGTTTATCGGTGGATGAACTCGATTTGAATGTCAGCTGCAGGAAGTAATTTCATGATAGACTTCCATCAAACCTTCTCTGTCAGGAAAAACATGAGGCAACCTGTGTTCAGACTATCAGACGTAATATCAGTCTGCTCGTGCTTCAGTCCTCTGTGTTTTATAGCTTTAACTAATGTGAAATCGTCTCACCTCCTCCAGCAGTCGACTGACAGCATCGATGTCGCTGTAGGTCTTCGTCATCTGGCCCACTCTATCAGCACACAGCACTGCACAGACGGAGAGGAAAAAGTCTCAATAGAAAAGTCCTGGAAGAGAAGTTCACTGAATAATGGAACACAAAATCAGGAGCAACTCCGGCTCTTCTTCACTGTTTTCAGTCACTGCTCAAACTGCATGTGGCAGAAAAAGGTGTTGCTGTGTCTTATTTATAAACCATGAATACAAATTCTAAAAAGAAAATTCAGTTGATTGAAGAAATGATTGTCATTGTTCTTACATCAGTGCCTCTTCATTTAAAAGATAAAACAACTGGCATGAAAACACTTTTTTTTAATCCTTGTTCTGTTGTTCATGAATGATGTTTTGTTAGCATACATCAAATGCATGCATACAGACCCACCTATTAATCAACTGGTATGACTAGTGACTAATAATAGATAAGCAGTGAATGTGTGCCACACCTTAGATCAGCTGATTCAGCCACATGTCAACATGTTGATTATCAAACCTGATTGATGATCAATCAGAGCTTTTATCAATCAGTGCTTCACACCCATAATGGGTGTTGTTACGTTACCATAAATCATTTTCTGTTGTTTCCAACAATGATTTTCACTGTGGTTCTCAGTTTGTTGCCATATCTGTGTGAGATTTTATGAAGCTTTGTTTCTACAGTACAAATGTAGGTGAAATTCCTTGGTGTGGATATCAACTTATTATAAGCGTGTTAGTTTTTCAACAGTCTTGTTAGTCACTTTTAACACTGTCGTTGGCGAGCGGAGGTGTTTGATGTCACACTGTTTTAAAGTGTGATGCTCGGGGACATGACAAGATAGCACAACGCACACACAACATCAAAGATAAATTTAACTCTTCTAGCCTCAACAGAAACAATTCCTTATTCCAGTTAAAGGGACAGTAAAGTTAAATTTAAGTGACGTATATGTTGTTCATCATTTTGAAAAATAGAAGAAAAAATAAATTTTATATGTGTAGCATCATCCTCTAGAGGAAGACCAAAGAGGAGGTTAATGGATGTAGTGAAAGAGGACATGAAGGTAGTTGCTGTGAGAGAAGAGGATGCAGAAGACAGGGTTAGATGGAGGCAACTGATTTGCTGTGGTGACCCCTGAAGAGAAAAGCCGAAAGGAAATGAAGAAGATCCTTTTGGTCAGAAAAGCTTAAAATCTGCGCCGCAGCAGCTTCCGCATTCAGTGGTCAAGTGGGTGTCATACGTCACTGGCGCCCAACATAATTTGGCAGCCATAAGAAACAATGCAATCCACGATGCAAATTAACTCTATAAATATAACGGTTACCTGCGCGGTGAACGGTTGTGTCAACAGAATATCAAGAAAACACAAAGACAAGGACCTATCCTTCTTTAGCTTCTGGGAAGCTAGGAAGGAGATGGTTCCGAGGATCTGCCATGATCACTTTACCTCGGAGGATTTCCAAAGAGATTTGAAGGTAAGATCATTTTCGGACAACCCATATTATTTATTCTGAATTCCCAAGATTTAGTGGATAATGAATTCATATCTGGAGATACTGGAAGTATTGTATAAATGTTTTATGACCAGATTATCGTGCGATTATGGCACTCGCGAAAAGTTAACAATATCAATAGACAGGTCATTTTACTGAGAAGATCTGTGTACTAAACTGAAACATACAAAAACAGCATGTCAGGCCCTGATCCTTATGCATTCGTAAATACAAGACATATTAATATAAACTACAGTTTGGTCGCATATACGCCCAAATTTTTATCAATGCCACTATTAAATATACACTGCCCGGCCAAAAAAAAAGTCACACACTCTAATATTTCGTGGGATTGCCTGTAGCTTTGATGGCGGTGCGCATTTGCCGGCGGCATTGTTTCGACAACCTCGTACAACGTCACAGCATTTATTTCTGTCCAGAATTGCATAAATTTTTGGCCGAGTTCTTTTATTGACGATAGGAGTCAAACCACTCTGCAAGGTCCAGTGATGGTTCTGTCCGGACACATGACCACTCCATGATAAATTCACGAGTGTAGATTTTGTTGGCGCATTTTTACTTGCAGTTCGCGGCTACAGACGGCGGGCGCTGCTCTTCCAGTTAATACGGTAATGGCGCCACTCAGTTCAGCCAATCAGATCATTTGTCTACCCTGCGCTGTCAGTGCACCAGGAAGTGAGACAGCTTGCTGCCGCTACCACTGTGAGTTTACCGCTACAGCGGAGCACAGAAGAAGGGAGACGGCATAGCTCCAAACGAAGGGAGATTAACGAGGAAAACCGCTGGTTAACAATGAGTGGACGAAATTTATGTTTATTCCTCCGTCAGGCAGTTCAAAACCATTTTACCTCATATGGTCTAAACACGTAGCATGAATTAAAAGTGGTAACATAAAGCGCCACTATGAAACAAAACAGATCTTTTGCTCAGAATTATCCCCTGAAGTCCGAGCTGAGGGAAAAATGACCGAGAAAAATGCAAACGAATGTTCACTAAAGACACGGTGGAGTTTGGGGCAACATAAAACTTCTTTTAGTGATGTTTTAAAACACAAAACAATCCAATAATAACCAAAATGGTTCAGTCCAGGTACCGGGCTGGCCTGACAGCGCGCCACAATGCGCTATTTAAGCCACACCTAGGTAGAGCCTCGGTTTGGCCTCTGAAAAACAGCTGGCCAATGCAAACAACATGTTTGCATACACAAGGCGTCAGCTGGCTAAGCTTTAGTGAATAATAGTTTCATGACTGGCATCCATTATCAAACAGTTTGGTCTGTTGGTGGCAATAGAGGGAAACCCTTGAGCTCATCCACACCCAGCAGATTTATCCTCTGGAAACCATGAATAGAAATCCATCCAGTAATCTAGTCTGGATCAAATCAGTGGACCAACAACCATAAGGACAGCCTGCTAGCATGTTCAAAACCAATTGTAGGCTAGAGATATTGGTGGTAAAGGTTTACCGGTTTATTTCCTCCTCTAAACATTTCAGTGATAATCTGTAATAAAAATGGGTCACAGTGAGACACCGACACACGGTGGAGACGTACACACCTAAAGCTTCTCCAGGGAAGACAATAATGGAAAGGCACAGCGTGATACAGAGAGATGAACACATGATGACAGCCAAGATATGTGCGTCTACACATGGACTGTTGCCATGGTGATAGACATGACTGCTCTGCCTAGACTTGATAGAAGGTGAAGGCTGTTTATCTGTGTGTGTGTGTGTGTGTGTGTGTGTGTGTGTGTGTGTGTGTGATTGATTTCTCTAGAAAAGCATGTAGGTTTATTGTAACATGGATGTCATATTTAACAAACTTTACCAGCTGGGTAATTTTCCAGTCATACTCCAGTGTCAAACAAAACAACAAAACTTTCTGCTCTTTGGTTCACGTCAGATTCTTGCTGGTTAAATAGATTTGCATATTATCTACCTTGGTCATAAATGGGTGGTGGAGGAAAATATGAAAGCACACAGTAGAGGCAGGTCCAACCTGGGTTGTTTAAAAGGAGGAGTAACTCAATATCAGAAGGTGATCACAGGGTTTTACTGGTTTTGACACAGAGAGGAGGCAACTTGAGACAGTCTCGCTCTCGTCCCTCATCTGGTGGTTTTCTATACGGGTCCTGCCTTCATACATGAGATAAATGTTACTTAAGGTCATCAAGGATCATCAGACTGGAAGTCTGTCTGTCTCCTTGAAGCCGTAGGGCCAAAGGTCAGGAGTTCCGCCCACATCAACAGACCTTTTGCTGCTGGGCAACGGACAACGCACAATGTCAGCAACAACATGCAAACACACCAAAACAATAGACAGAGAGGAGAGCCTGTTTTTAAAGTGATCCCAACACAGCCTGCATGAAGCTGGTAAAATATTACACCATGTACAGTCAGGGCGTATCGCTGAATATGATCTGCACTGATGCTGGTTGATATCAATCTGAATAGTTTCTATAAAATGCTGTTTATGAACAGTGGCTCATGCGCTGGTCTACAGATGGTCTTCACACATGATCAAATATAATCAAGACATAAAACACTTCATTTGAAGTAATACACAAATATCCAATAATCTATAACCAATAACCAATAATCAGGATCCACATAATTACACCTAAACTACACGGAGCAAGCCAACCTGTAGACGAAACACAGAAGAACAGGAGTACCTTCACACAGAACTTGTTGCTCTTCATCCATCTCCTCCTCATCCTCCTGCTCTGTACTTCCATGCCTGGGAAGACAAACATATTCTGCAACAACCTCCTCCTCCTCTTCTTCATCTTCCTCCTGCTCCATACTTCCACAACTGGCCAGACGAACATATTCCTCGTCTTCGTCTGTCTGGTTGGACTGCTCAGCCCTGATGCCAGCAGCTATCAGCTCCATCCTTCTCTCTGATACTGGTGTTACACACTAAACCACAAAGTGATCAGGTGCAGCGCCATGCCCCCGACCTGAGCTCCACGCAGGCAGCTAGATCTGAGTTTTATCAAATATGAGTAATTAGTCTGCATGTGCTGAGATGTGAAAGAACACCTCTAGCAAAGTGTCTGTGAAGAGGATAGTCTGGCTGTAGAGTGTGTCCACCTGAAGGACATGATTGACAAAGTCTGTGAGTGTGTGTGTCTCATCTCCAAAATAATGCCAGCCCAGTAAAGTATCTTGAAGTGAGTGTGTAAAGTGTCCCTTGTGGTTGCTCCAGAAAACAACACAACCTGACTCCTCCCAAGCTCATTTGAATGGATGGACTACTCTATTTTACCACAGACAGGGGGGGAAGGTGCTCAAACTGTAAGAAAGGCTGTCTGTAATTTATTAGAAATCTTGTAACTGTTGAAAACAGATTTAACACAACAGATATATCATTTAGTGTCATTATTTTGTTCTTTATAAAGGGTTTGATAGTTCAGATTGGCACAAAGAGGAGCCAATCAGAGCAGAGAGACATCCGTTTTCCAGTCAGAGTTTAACTCCAACGAAAATGATCGCTCCCACCTGATAAGTGTGAATAACTTGGTACAGTCCTGTTAAGGCTCTATGGTGACATTAGGACAGAATGAGCTACAGCAGACCTGCCTTAATTTCCAAGGTGGGGCCAGTCACAGTGTCTTCGGTGAATGGACAGTGAGCCATAAAGGAATGAATAGCTATACCATTGGAGACAATAAATTCAAGACACAGTGCAATTACAGCCTGATAAACAGAGAATATAAACTAAAACATTTGTCCTCTATCACACAAAGCTGATATCATCTCCTACACTGACTTCAGTCCTCAGGTAGAGAAAATCAGGAAGTGGATGTTTGACTGAATCCCAGACATACTTGGTGCATTGTTTTAACCACAAGACAACCACACGGCTTAACATGTGAATCTACTACTACTTTGTCATAAAAAGTCTTCAGGAGTGGCCCCTGCACTCCAAAAGACCTCAGCCTCCTGAGCAGATAGTCTGCTCTGGCCCTTTTTATAGAGAGAGTGAGTGTTGGTACTCCAGTCCAGTTTATTGTTCAGGTGAACACCTATACTTGTAAGAGGACACCACCTCGATGTCCGTACCCTGGATATTCACCGGTGTAACCGGGCAGAGTGATCGCCTGCAGAAGACAATCCCTACAAATAAAAACACACCACATAAAAGCAGTGCAATTTTCTGCTCATTAGTCACTCTTCCAGTGTTGAAATGATAGTAATTGGTCTGGAAAACTGATGCCTGCTCAGTCCCAGCTTACATGCTCGAGTAACGTTATTCAATGGTCCTTTGGATGCAATGCAGGAAACAAAGAACACAACTCAGAGCCGTGAGTTCAGCAGCATTCCCATTGCTTTTCCGGTCATATTCACTCTTTACACTCCGTTTGATTCACAGTCTTTTCAGTTCACAGTTAAGTCTTTGTTTCAAGAAAACTAATAAATTGTAGAAGGAGTTTTAAAAAGATCCATTTAGACAATTATATGTTTACAACCCTGCTCCCTCCATCCATCCATCCATCCATCCATCCATCCATCCATCCATCCATCCATCCATCCATCCATCCATCCATCCATCCATCCATCCATCCATCCATCCATCCATCCATCCATCCATCCAGCTTCTAAAAGTGGCAACAAATATCTTTCAGACCGCTCCTGACGAGTGTCTTTGAGCAGCACGTACATCATCAGGACTAAATATAAGCCAACCTCCTTCCACATCCTTCCCTTACAGTTTCTCAGAATAACACCCAACCAGCTGCTATGCATTTCTGCTCCTGCACTCCAGCAAGAGATTTATCAAAGCGAAGACACCTCCTCTTTATTTTGCTTGATTGAACATTATGACATTGGTGTCAAACAGCAAACCTATCCTTGTGTAGTCGTCATGGCTGAAAAATCCTGCAGGCTTTTAATCTCCACATTTTACACTGGGGAGATGCTGAGCTTATTCAAACTGTTATGCAACAATTTATGCAGAGCAACCCTGACACACATGCAAAATAATGCACACAGAAACCTCTGTAGACAGCATTCTCTCCCATCATGCTTCAGACAAACACTGCTGTCACATTCATAAGTTGGAGAGGTGTAGATAGGAGCTAGAATGATGCATGAAGGGAGTAACTTCAGGATGCTAGTAACCAAACCATTGCTCCAACCTGCTGCAGCTCATCACACGACACATGATCAGAAATCATCAGTCACCCACCAATCTGACAGATCATTTTCTACGCAGGAATTCCTACAAGACAAGCTAGTATTAGGAAATGTTACACTCACTCACTCAAACCTATGGTGTGACCAATTTCACCTAATTTGCAGGTTTTTAGTGGGGGGAGGAAACCGCAGAACCCAGAAAGAACCAATGCAGACACGGGTAGAACACACAAACTCCACACAGAAATGGTCTTGATTCCAAGTTTACTCTTTCAGGACTAACCTTTCATTCTACCTGCTTGCTTCAGTACAATTCCATGTATAATGAAAATAATAAAGCTTCTGTTTCTAACACCTGTGACTTCTGTAGGTTTCTTCAGGTCTTCTGTTTTTCCTCTTTCCAGATCACTTACACCACAGCTATCTACTTGACTATTCCAGAAGTCACACTGACTCAGCTGCTGTGGTGCACCTGTTATAACAGTCAGTGTATCCAATAGCCACTGTCTGATGTACCTACAGCTTTACTGTTACTATCCTGACTGTAGAAATTGCATTCTTGGACAATAAATGCATTTTCCATCATCCCTGTTTAGTATTGGCCAATCCATCTGAGTCCTACCTCTACCTCTCCCCTTTGACTGCATCAGCCAGTGACACATTATGAAACCTGGCCAGTGGCTACCCAACGTCACAATACATGTGAGGGATGTCATCACAGATGATGATATGTTAATGAAATCTGAAAGAGAGCAAATGGTAAAAAGTACAATTTTGTAGGTGAGGTTGGATTAAGGGAGTCCGTATTTTAGCCCCATTGATTCCACTGTGCAGCCAGCGGACAACTTGTGTCATCTTTGGACTTTTCAGTGCATTTTGCGTCTATATTTAGCCAGCAAGTTCCTTGCATAGCTGCTAGACTATGAACTATTCAAGATCCAGGTGTCTCGGCAGAAAAGTCAATGAGACTCTTTTCTTACCATCAGTGCACTCCTCATAGCACCAGTCCAGTTCATAGTAGTCTGTCTTAACGAATCTTTGGGTCCTGCTTTGGCCTCGTCTCTTCATCCTCACTGATATGACAAGTAGCTGTATCCTTTCCAAAGCCCCTGCATAGTTAGATATTACATCCGCGGCAAATCAAACATCCAGGCATGCTCAAAAATAGTCGATGATGCTCCGTTAGTCAGTCCACCCGTAAGCTTATTGTACTCCACATTGGGTGGAATTCCATTTCTGCTGGTCATCCTGCTGAGCCGTTGTTTGTGTCACCGATTATCAGCAGGGAGGAAAAAAAACACTGTCACTTTATTGTCCTCTCCATTGTTGATTGTTCACCTTTTCAGCATATATGCCAGTTGGAATCTTCCATCTTCATCAGTCTGTAAAATTGCACCAGTTCCTCTTCTCTCCAGCCATTTATAGATTCTAGTCAGTCTATCTTCCTGCACTCCTGCCCACTGACCCAGTGTCCCTGAACTCACGTTATGACCACTGTCTTCTCTTGGGTAAGATTCCTTGCTCAGTGCCAGCTTTAACTCTGCACAAGGACCTCAGCATCTCCACCAGTGTCTCAGTAAACACAGAGATGCAGACCGTGTGAGGGAGCCAGCAGTAGCAGCAGTCACGAGTTTTGCAGCAGAAATGATGACACAGTGGAAAAGAGGTGGTTAGAGGATGCCAACAGCCAATCAGAAGGAGCAGTGTCACTGGACTGCTGCCGCCCCTTGATTTGTATTCAAGAAACTCCCCCTCCTCTCCTCTACTTTGTCCTTCTGTGTGGTTTCTATAGCAACGGGCTCAGACTCCGAGGCCTAGCAGGATAGCAGTGCAGTGTTGGCAGAGATGACGTGGCAGCCCAAAGTAAAGCATGGGAGTGATGCAATTAGCACATTAACGCTACGTGAGAGAGAGTGTAATGACTCTAAGAGTCACATTCAATGTTAGCCAGTTTTATAGCATCAGGAGCTATGATTCACACTATGAGAAGATGAAGCACTCTTATAACACTGTAATGATTGCAGAGACCAACAGCGATCAAGCTAATGGAAAAATCTACTCCTTACAGAGAGTCTGCTGGCTTAAATAACATGTTTATGATATATAAGTGACATTTTAATGCCAACAAGCCAAAGCGGCCACACTAAGTTCACTTGTTTAACACAGTGAGGATGCAATAGCCGCCGACAACAGATTGGGATGCATTTCTACTCTTATTGCTAATGATGATTGGGTGTGTAGCTGAAAAATACTGATCTACATGGTGTCGGTAGTCTGCCTTCTGTTTGATGGAATAATGACCAACATGACTCCAGGGAGGAGGAGGATATTGTCAAACACTGTGTAGACAATATCGAAAATAAATAAAATATCAATGAATGAATAAAAAAGATTTGTTAAATATTTAGAAAACACCCCTTGCAGGCGGCCTCTCCTAATGGAAGGTGACTTTGTCATTGTCTCTTAGCCTGGTGGCTCAATGTCAAGACCAACGTGATCTCGTCAGCATCAGAGCGCAGCTCCAATTCTCACTTATGCCTATTAATAAGACGCTTGATCTATTTTTGGAAAGTAGTTTTTAACCTAAGTCACAGAACAAGCAGACATGAATTAGAGCTGAATTATTTATAGTTGAAAAGTGTGTAGAGTGTGTGTGTGTGTGTGTGTCTCTGTGTGTCTGTGTGTGTGTGTGTGTGTGTGTGTGTGTGTGTGTGTGTGTGTGTGTGCATGTTTTATGTGAGCCTGAGTGTGTGTAAGGGTGGTTTAATTCCTGGCCAGCTCTCAGCATGATTAGGGAAGACACGTGCGTACATGTTCAACAGAAGGAGGAACGAAAACACAGACTGAATGAGAGAAAACCATCCCTCTGTTTGTTGTGACAACTGTGACCAGCTGTCCTGATCAGTACGGTCTGATGCCCTTCTCTCTCTCTCTCTTTCTCTCTCTCTAACATTTCTAAGGGTTACAACAGGGTTATAACACTAAAGGAGGCAGTAACACACAACTGGACCAGTTGTCTTACTCTGATGTAGGATCACAAGGCTTTAATACACTTGAATGTCTCCAATCGGAGGTCAAATTAAGTCTTAGAATAATCAACATTGTGTTCAGGAGAAGGTGAACTTACAGAAGTACTTGAGGGTCTCCTCTGTCTGTTCAGTGGTCAGGTCGAGGGCGGCGGCGGGACCCACCAGTGGCGTGTGCAACCAGTCATCTCGCTCGTAGCCGAAGATAGTGTCGGCCCTCAGCTTGTAGACTGGCAGCTGCTCCTCCAACAAACTGATGATCTCAAGCTCTGGCAAATCAGTGCTGTTACACACATCTGCAAAGAGAAAGACAGGAAGATGTGAGTTGTTTTCAATCCTGACAGATAAGAATAACAAAGGTAATATAGTTGTGAGCAGCTACCAATATTACCACATTTAATTATTTAGATTTTGTTATGTCGCTTAATAAAGAATTTCATCAGTCCATTGGAGCCAAAAGTGAAAGCATATGACGCACTCTAGTGGGCAGGAGCACTCTCTGTACCTCGTGTGTGTGTTTGTGCGAAAGAGAGAGATAAATTCTTTTAAATTTAGTTTCTCATGTGTACCTGACTGTGATTCAATAATTATCTCAGAGGGTCTTCAGACCCTCACATTTAATTAGATGATGTGTTTAATTTGAATAAAGACAAAAAAACAGGATGCTAAGGATCTCCCACCAAGGAAGCCGTTCATAGAAAGAATTTATTTAAGTTAGAAGAAAAAGAAAAATCACAAGTAAAACGTCTACAGCTATCTCTCTGGTAAATGGGAGATAGAGTTTTGGGAAGAATATTTCTGTTACGTCCAGGAAGACAGGAAGTATGTAGCTTAAACCAGTGGTTTTGGAAATGGAAAAATTAAAAATAGCAAAAGTCCCTAATTAGCAAAAGGCACCACCACCACCACAGTTCTCTACTTGGCTGTTGGGTGTGGACACTTCTGTGGAAAGATGTGAAACTGTTTTTGAGTTATGGTCTATTTACAAAACATAAATAGCATGAAGGAGACACACTCATGAAAGGATCAAATACATAGATGCAAGTGTAACTACAGACAAAATAATAAGACAAATAATCCAACAGTTTCTGACATGCTAATTCCCTGGTGGATTAAAAAATCCAGAACCAGCATTCATTAATTCATCTTAACCCTTCTCTTCAACCCCTCATACTTTCAAAGTAGACTCTGTAGTTTTAGTTTTCATTTTATTTAACAGGAAACATGCAAGAGACTGGACCACAAACAAAAGTTTGATGCCAGTGAAGAATCTTTTCGCTGTGTGTTTCTCTGTTTCCGTTCTGCATCCTGTCATTCCTGCTGACTACATTCTTTGCCTCTGAATGGTAATAATACAGTAGACGTTGGAATGAAGCTCCAAAGTCTTTAAATTAATATTATACTACTACTGTATTATAAAATATGTAATGAGTTTCAATTAAGTTTCTACAAATGAAAAGAGTAGAAAGGGTTATATTTTTATTTAATATTTTAATACATTTGAAATTCTTTAAATTTTCAGTGTTACTTGATTAAAGAAGTCGCATCGATTCTTTTACTTTCTGTTTAGTTTCTCACAGTAACGTAGAACAGTTCTAGAATCTGTAGAGATGAGAAATAAAACGTAGATTAAAAAAAGTCTTCACTCTGCCTCCCTGTTCCTGACTGTCTCTAACAATACTGTCTCTCACTGACTGAATGACTGACTGTACACACACACACACACACACACGCACACACTCACGCACACGCACACACACACACACACACACACACACACACACACACACACACACAGAGTTGTTTACCTATGTGTGTTGTATCGAAGCCTTTGGTAAAGAGTAATATAACAAGTATTTTACATGTAATAGAGGTCTTGGATAAATTAGGGGTCGATCAATATCACTGTGATAGTAATGATTTAATTATTATTCATGAAAAGCAATAATATATTGAGAACAGATATACTTTGACAATTAAAAATAGAGTCTGTATCAGAACGGCGAATAACCAGTAAAAGGAATATGATTTAGTTCATCTCAAAGTCGGTACTTCCTTTACATAGTGCTTATAGTATTTACATTTTTTGTTAACTTATTTGTCCACTTTACAGATTTTACATTAACTATTAATTGACTACATAATTTCATTTGATAACTTGAGCTCTTTGTTACTTACTGGGATATTATTCATGCCGTAACCAGACATTGTTGTTGTAGGTGATACAAAGCAGTCTAATTATAATTCTCGTTATTCTTGTTATTCTAAGTCAGGTTATCAGACAAAAAATATAGAACCACCAAGACCAGGGTTTTGAATTTATTGAACTTTTCTACTCTTGATTTGGGGGTCAATGAACACAGTTGTACTTGTCCCAGTTCAAGTCCACCATTCAAATGTAAATATAGCCCTCTGGCTGACGGGTCCCAGCCTGGCCTCATACCAACAGGAGCAGCAGCAGCTATTGCTACCGGAGCAGGAAACATCAAGTTCAAGTGGAAGAGGAGGCTCCGCCCACTGAGCAATAAACCAATCAAAACAGACGTCAAATGTGCAAAAAGATTCCCAACTGAGGTCTGGTTACACAGTAAACACAAAGAAGTACTAACACTACACACCTTTAACAGGACAGCCAGGTCAGCATACAGGAGGAGTGGAGTCAAACACACAGGCTGCATTCAAACCCAGCATGTCGGCTGGTTGGTGGTTAGAATGGATGTATTTTTAGGATTATTATCCATCAGTGTGGGACAAATCTAAGTGTAAAAGCTGAAACAATAATACCACCAGATAAAGAACTAGCATGACTGACTGTAGTAGAGAAGCCAACTTTAGAAGTTTAAAATCTATTCTTAGACTGTTGAATGGAAACCTTTTGTGTGTGAAGACTAATCAGCTGACTCGCAGACAGACAGGAAGACAGACAGGAGGAAGATACAGAGACAGAAGCAGTCAGAGAAACGCTATCCAGATGTCACCCAGGCAGTCATGAACCCGACCAGAGAGAGTCTGACGGGGCAGAAATCCACGCTGTGCTGGGTGTACTCACTCATGGTGCCTGGAGCCCCGCGACCAGAAACCCTCCTGCCCTCCAATCATATGGTCCACTGGATTGGGACGGGGCAAGGGCGTAAGGAGGAACACAGAAGTCACAGTACGGGAGGGAGGGAGACAGGAAGAACAGGAGCGAGGGTGCTAAGAGTTAGAGGACGGGTGTCAGCGACTGGGAGGAGGGGGGAGGAGTAAAGAGAAGAGACGTGATCCAAAGTGGTTCGTCATGCCTGACATACCAGTGACAACACTCACACGGCCCGCCCCCCCCCACAATCGACCCCCCACCCCCTACCCTCCTCCACCACCCCTCCCTCTCTGACAGGCAACAAGTCCAGCTGGATGCTGACTCTCTTCCCTTTCAGGCCTGCAGCTCCTCCGCCGTGAAGCGGGTTGAGCCAACACACAGTGCTCATTATGGGATGTTCAGCACAAGCAAGCCTGTGACCTGTCACAACTGTTTTTATGCAATATTACAGAGAACTATAAAAGCTGGAGTTTAAAAGATCTCACATCATTCACCTTATAAATTAATTTATTTAGGAGCCAGTATCAAATGCTGATTATATATAAACACAAAATAATAAATAGTGAAAAACTGCAACGCTTACATCGGTTTATTGACAACTCTGAGACAAATTTGACGGATAAAAACTCTACTACCAATTACCTGAATTCTGATGGAAGTAATCTAGAGAAATAATAATAACAAATAACCTCATTGACAATTATTCAATATCATATCTGTATATCTTGGATTATTATTTAGGAAGAAGCCAAAAAGAACATTCACAGACCTTATAGGACTAATAAAATAACAAAAATACTGTACATAAATGAGTGAATAAAAGGGTTAGTCGTAACTAAACACAACTAAACATTTAGAACCATTCCAATGAATACTTCACTGCTGCTTTCATGGAGCTGCAGCACAAACAGACTGACCTACAGAAAGGACACACAGACATATAGTCAAACATCTCCTCTGAGATGTGTTCAGGTGTCACCATCACTGTAAATACCACAGTCTAACACTAACGTGCTTTCCTGTATGAACAGTCACCACTAATCCCTGAGGGTCAGACTGGATGTACGGTTAAACCAGCCCACTCAAACCGCTTCCATCAGAACAGCCAAACAGAAACGTAATTCAATCTCAAAACTTGTTCCAAGTTGGTCTTCTTTTAACTAGCTGTGTTCGTGCAGCTCTGTGTCGGTCCGTAAGTAGACCTCAGCGGTCCACGCAAACTGTAAACCATGAAAATGCAAACTGTCAGACATGACAGCTCTGCTGGTTGGGTTACAGCAGCTAAGATCAGGAAGAGATTCCAAGGCTCTACGGCTGCACACGTGATGCTTCAGTCAAGATGTTTGACTGAAAACACAATGCAATAATGGTCTAAGTGTTGTTCAGTTATTTACAAAAACACAACATGACAGAAAATGTGAACGTTTAACTGAGACAAAATAAGAGAACCGGTTCTGTAGGGTAGAACAAGAGCAGGAAACAACTGCTCCTCGAGGTCCAGACATGACCAGACGGATTTGCATCAACATGCAATGTTACATTCCAACACCGGCCACCGCATTGCCCTGATGGGTGAACCTGATAAACAAGACAAGAAACAACTGGAGACTCCTGTGTTTGTCTGATGATGGTGAAATAATGGTGACTCCACCGCAAAAAAACTGACACAAAAACAAGACATCAGACCAACACAAGGTCATCCAAATCCTACAGAAATGACCGCTGTCCTCAATTAAAGTCACAAGCATGTCGGCTGTGTCTCTGCTGTGTGTTATGATGTGAATAAGAACCAACAACATTATCCTACAGGAGATGTTCTGACGTGACAGGACTGGATCACCGTCAGTGATCCACAGTGTGGATTTTACTCTGTTGTTCCCTCACATAAAATTACTCAAGCTCTCAGCCTCCTCTCAGGCTGTCAGTTGGTTTGTGATCTCAATCAAAGAACATCCCATAATATCAGTTACTCAACTCTTTAACCACAGAGAATGAACTTAACGCAGTGAGCAGTTAGAGAAAGAGAGAGAGAGAATGCAAGACTACAGATAAAGCAGAATGAGAATCCGTTACAGAAGAAAGCAAAGAAATAGTCAACTGACTCGTTAGTTAGTTGTAGTGACCGGATTCCACCAGCAGATGGCGGCCCTGCCTGAACTCCTTGCCTGTCCTATGGACTGACTGCAGCCTGGAGACTCTGGACCAGAGCAGGTAAAACCACGTCTCACCACATCTGTGCTAAACACAGGAGTTATACAGCTGTGTATAACTCAGCTGGTTGCTGCACTGACATGTTTTCAGCTTGTTCTTGTTTTGGTTTCTGATGAAAAATACAAAAATAAAATGAAGAAAGTATTTTTTACATTCAGTACTTCACAATAAAAATGTTTACAGAGACTGAGACACCTTAAGAACTTAAAATCAAAACAATGAATAGAAGAAAAGGCCACGTGAAGCAACGACTACAGTGTTATGTTATTTTTACCCAGAGTGAGTGTGAAAAATCAATCCACAATTCAAATAAACAGGGCTTTAACATTGAGTTACCAAACCCGACTATCATGGAATCAAGATTACAGATATTAAAATGTCATTTTTACTAGTCAGAATCACATTCTCACTAGTCCAAATGTCAGATGGAGATATCAGCAGATATACATCACAATATCTGTAATCGACTTATCCAAATAATAAATGCAGCTGTTTGCACACAGACAAACACATTACTGGCTGTCAGAGGCAATGACAGCTGTTGTTCCTGATATGATAAAGCAACACATCATTTTGTGGCTGCTTCATTAATAACCCCTGGATGTGGTCAGGTATATAATCACGATAAAATCATTAACTCTCCAACCATAGGCAATGTTTGAAGAAAAAATACAGCTGTGTGTCACTCAATGTTTACAGACTTTAAAACCTGTCAGGCTGCATTATGTAATAAATGTTATTTAAAATGTTCAATATTTCTTTGACATGTGACACAGTGCCAGCCAAAGTGGAGCCAAAAACATTTTAATTATGCTTTTCAGGCCTGTTGTAACAGCCCAGAAGGTCACCAAGATATTTCTTTGACTTTGCCCAAAACCTGCTGACCTAAGAACAGTCAAGCTGGAAGCCATTAATAAATTGTCCACAAAAAAGTTCTCTCAACTCATTATTGCTCAGAAAGTTACAATAGAAACAACATTTACTGACTGATTCTACTGAAGTCGTTTGGGCATCTTGTTGCTGAATTAAACCTCAAACTGGAAGGTTAAATTTTTACACTTAAATTCTGAGCTATCAATCATACTAAAACTATATATAACAACTAAATATAAAATTATGCCCAAGATCATTCCAAGAGCATCAGCAGAGGTGCTGAGAGATTATCTTTTGTTATGACCTGTATGGATTTCCCTCATCAGGGGAACCGACGACTGAATATCCATATTAGTCTGTGTACATGTTGGACCTTTCCAGGGTGTAACCTTATAACTTCCTGTGTGTACTTGGGTTTCTCCACCTCTATAGTTGCCCGATAGAAACAGCAGATAAGTTACACTGATACATTATGGGGTGGTGGATTAAGAGACTTTCACTAATAATAGAAGGAAGTAAGATCATTGTTATGGGTGGAAAGGTGAAATCACAGGAAGGGCCTTTTCCTCTAGCTTGTTGGTGGAAGGAGATATTCTCTGGCAGTTTTAGCCAGGCTGAATGCAGCCCACCAGTCCCCCCCCACAGCCACCGCCTCCCATGTTCCTCAGGGTCCTAGGCTCCTGAAAAGACAGTGGCTGAGCACTGCTGCACAAATCAGCTGCCGTATTTTTGCTTTTGATTTGTTTGTCATCTACATTTATATTTTAGTTACAATTTAAAAAAAATTTAGACCTGAAAAACATAAATTGGACATAAAAACAAAGGATTTCATATTAGCCTGTTGGATTAGCCTGCTCATGTTTCATACAAATAACCTCTCTTCAGAAACCAAAAAACCATCACACCATACGTACCAAAAATGTAAGGCTAATATATCTAAAAAGGTATTTCAGGCCTGTTTTAGATAAAATTTAAAAAACAATATGTTTTACAAAACTGATAAATAAGACAACAGGATGGCTTCCCGTTGGTCTCAAAAGGGTCATTGGGTATTTTTTTGTGATTTTCTGTTGAGATTTGCTGCTTTTATATTTTATAATTTGTTTTCTGCAGAGTTGACCTACTTTTTTTGTAAGTAGCTTCACTAAACCAGATCTGATTTCTCCATATAAAACAGCTTTGCTGAAGTTCCACTTCTTCCAGAGTTTCTGTTTTCCAGGTAGCTTCCTGAACAGAACTGGAGACACATTTTACTGAACGTCATCGCTTGGTGTAACTAACACTGCAGCGCTGCAATCTGAGCTCGGTCTTATTGAAAAAGATGGAAAAATATTTGTTAATCATTGTTTCCCAGTAGAGACAGTCTGGACTGTGATTAGCACTGCCAAAAACAACAAATAACCCCCCCCTCCCAAACTAAACCAATTTGAATCAATACTCATTTATCTTTCATGTAATGATGTTCTTAAAAGCGTCTCCCAGGGACGAGGTAGAGACAGACATGATATGGGACGCGGCCCCCGGCGGAACTTAATGTGACCACTGGAGTAGAGACATCAGCGCTCCTTGGAGAGGTGGAAGAGTGTGGAGGAAGAGAAAGGGAAAGGAGGGAAAGAGAAGTCCGCTGGGAGCCCCTTCACCCAGCTGGATTCAGAATGGGCCTGAAGTCCCCAGGAGCTGCTTCACTGACAGGATGTGACATGAGAACAGGGTCACAGTGGGGGGACGGTTTCTCACAGCCCCACATGATTCACACACCATCTTCCTCAGACTGAGAGGAAATTCAAAAGCAACGTTTCAAAACTGTAGCAGAACCCTTATGAGGTTTATCTAAACCCTTATTTTACTCAGATGTGTATTTAAACGAGTATTTATGAATTACAAATGTAGGCATATCCCGCTAATCCACCACAGCCAATAGGATTCCAGTAGGTTAGGTCTATCTGTGTTAACATAACATTACCAGTGATGGTCTCTGCATCTCTGAAGGTGAACTCCTGCAGTGCATCTTCTTCACTAGCATACTCGTCTTCTTCACGGACCAACTGGAGTCCAGCGTTACGAAGCCAAGCTGTGTGTCTGGTGGGTGGGGCAGAGGAGCGTGTGTAGGGAGGCAAAGTGGGGGGTTCCAGCTTGGCACAGGATGGTTACTGATACAAAACAAGACCAGCCATGGACAAAGCCTGGACTAGTCCTCATGGAAAGACGACACCACCGCTACACAAACGATCCACTCTGAACGTCTCAGGCACAGGATACGTGGAACCGAAGAACCAGAACCTCCACACATGAAAGCAGTTTATTCACTGCATGTCTGGAAGAGACAGAAAAGACAGAAGGACAACACTGGATTAGCGTAGTTTTACAAATATATCCAAACACACACACACACGCTACTGTATTTACTAGCAGGAATCCTAATTTACAAACGTCATTCTTTTTCTCACAAGGGTGAACAGATATATTTATAGATAATTATATACACAACTTCATATTTATCAGTTTATGAGGCACATAAACTTTTAGCACCCAGTCCAACAGCCCTGTAATAAACTGTCTCAGAGTCCTGTTATCTAACCTGTTTGTTTGACATGTGACAGTAGAGTCATGTGTTACAGTTAACAGTGATATTTATATCTCTCACTGTTACAGTGGAATCCCTAGTGGTAGTTAAATCAACTCGGGATTTAACTACAGGCATTATTGCTGCAAATACTAATATTTTCACCACTGTTAATGACTGACCATCCTCTATTCACTGTGGGTGGGGGCCAGAGAAAGACACACAGTCTTCAAGAAAAGTTACTTGATGCGTTCAAAACCACAGCTGTGATTTAGCTGAACCACACCCTCCTCCACTGTCCTTACACCATCTTTATTTCTCTTCTCTTCATCTGCTTTCATCTCTCCGTTCTCATCATCCTCTTTTTCCACCACATTCTACTCTGATACATATTAAAGGACTCTGATTCTGTTAGCCCATTACCCATCAGTCTCAGCGTAGGGTTGAGGAGACCGTTAACAGTGATACAGTAAGTCCTGTTGCTGATTTGTCGATGCCTGCTGTTAATCAGTTACTTCTGACTGTTCTGATGTTTAACCCACAGCGATGTGGAAATAACAGCAGAGACCACAAACATTCGTTCTTAGAGGAAACCAGACTTTCAACATTGAAACGTTTATCAGTAACAATCTGAAACCAACACTTTTGTTCATGAATAACTGAAGCCCAGCTTGGTGGAGTTAGTGTTGCGGGGCTGAATTATTACTGAACCTCTGGATCATAAAGTCAGTCCAGTACGGTTCACCCAATATAAGCATTAAGGAGATCATTCATCACACAACTGCATGTAGAATCGTGTGGCAACAGCACAACATTTCCACACATCTACACATATGCTGTAATACATGCCCACTGGAAATGCAAACATGCAGAAACAAATGTTATTTGTATAAATAACAAATGCTATTTGTCTCTGTATAGTTCAGTCAATAATAGAATGTGACATCATGACTTAAACATGTTAAATGTGTGTTTTGGTGTGTTTTACTGGAATCTTGTGTGTTGGATCTGCTTGGTGCCCAACAAACAGTGTTGGCGATTTTTTTTTTTAATGAAGGGAAATTAAAAGCTCACTGTAGTAATCAGTCAGTCAGTCAGTCAGTCATTATCTGTAACCCGCTCACGCGGGGGAGCCGGTGCCCATCCTGGCAGTCTCAGGGCGTGAGGTGGGGGACACTCCGGGCATGACGGCAGTGTACCGTGGAGCCACACAGAGACAAACAACCACTCACACACACATTCACTCCTACGGTCAATTTGGGACCGGCCAATTAACCTAAAGCGCATGCTTTTGGAGGTGGGAGGAAGCCGGAGAACCCGGAGAGAACCCACGCAGACACGGGGAGAGTATGCGAACTCCGCACAGAGGGGGACTCGAACCCGGGTCTGCCGTGTTGTGAGGCGACAGCGCTACCCACTGCGCCACCGTGCCGCCCTCTGTAGTAATCAATCGCATGCATATATTTTAGTGTATACTGGCCATGAAAACGCACACAAGGGTGCCTCGGCAGTGCTTGGGAGGTGAGCTGACACCTCATGCCGTGGGAACATTGGATGACCCACTCTACTGCTGAGCCACTGCCTGCTCCCATTTATTCAATTTCCAAAAATTGTGATTAATTTAATTTCCAGTTAACTGGTACAGTCACTTATACAAATTTGAATCCTTTAAATCTTAAATTGGGTGGATCCATTGGGGTATTGGTGGAAAAAGTTTCCAGTAATTTGGTGAAAAAGTGGACAGAGGGCTGGATCCAGGAATCTCTCATTCATTTCCTTAAGACTGTGAGATAGTTTTCCAACATTTTCCTTAATTAAATAAAAATTATAAAACAGAATTCCACAAAAATGAGTGGAAAGGTTGAACATAGACAAGATAAAGATGAACAAGTTTGATGGTTTTGCAAATGTCGGAGGTAAGTCTACTGAGGGCCTCTCATGTTCACCAGTAACCTATTACACGTTTTCTCTTCAACTTGATGTTAAATATCTAATAATTAATCCACAGGGCGTTTGTAGACTCTAACTATTCATCCTGAGGAAGAGGTCAGTTTTAATAATCAGCAGTAGTGTCTACTGTACTACAGTCAATACATTACTAATGCACTAAAGCACTGAGAGAGGAGCTGAGTCCTGACCTTGCTGGAGGGGCTTTCCTTACATTCAGGGCTGATCATTTAAAGCTCTACTAGTTTCTGTCCATTTAGCGTGTCTGTCTATGTGTATATCTAATGGAATGGACAAGGACATACTGATGGTAAATCACTTGAAAGACCAACTAAAACTAGAGCTCAGGCTTATCTGTATCCATCAACAACTTCCTCTGAATGTTGGTTTTCTGAGATCAGCTCCAACATGTATTAAAGAAAAAGTTCCTGTATCCCTGACAAACTGCTCCGCTTTAATCTCCAACGTCTGGAAAATCGTCGCCTGACCTGACCACTAGAACCTGACCGACATCGACATCAGGACAACACTGTAACCACTGATTGCTCTTAAATGCTGCCATCCTAGCATCATCATTTGTCCAGGAGAGCCTTATAACATGTAGACAGAAGGTACAGCATTAGGTGGATTCATTGATGTCAACATGTTCTGTCTGTCATATGTTCCTGATATTAACAAAGCTAAACATTGGGGCAAATAAAAATACTGAACATATATATTTACAGTATAACACACTCAGTCTATGTTACCCATTATAATAAATTAATAAATTGCAGTGAACAGCTTTTGCTGATAAACTATAGCTTTTTTGCTTATGTAAGAATTAAACTTAACCAGATGCTACTGAAGGTCCGTCGAAGCTGCAACATCCATGTCAGCCACTTTGGATCCAATCAATGGATCTGATCAATAAACCAATATCCTGTTCGTCTGGAGATATAGATACAACTGATATATGCATTTTTTTTTACATTTTAACATTCTGTTCTTAAATGATAGAACATTAAAATGTTAAACAGACACCACAAAATATAAAGTAGTATTTAGTTTCATACTATGCTTGCCCATAGTGTGTGTGTGTGTGTGTGTGTGTGTGTGTGTGTGTGTGTGTGTGTGTGTGTACCAATGAAATAGAACCAAGCACCTCCACCAACGGTGTGTCCACTTTCACTAATACAAGCATTGACAACACGTGGATGTGTGTGTTTATATATATGCATTTATTGAGAAGATAGTAATATATCACTTGAGTAACAATTTATAACCAGGAATTTTTGATCTCTTACAATCATAAAAGGCACTGAGAATAACAAAAAATATCTGTCACAAACAATTTTATTTAGCAAAACATTTATTTGATAAAGTTTTCTCATTAATTTCTTAGAATCTCACTTAAACTTTTGAAAACCCTAAAAACTCACACACATATCAAAGTTGTCATAAGAAAAGTAAAGTGATGCTGACGATAGTTAAAACACCCGTTCATCAATCTCAAAAGGGAAGGAGAAGTAAAGAGAGAAATTGTATTTCATAGACTAACAAGTCACGTGATCAGCAAAAGAAAGATGAGACATCATTTTAGAAAATCTTTGAAATGTGTTCATGTAATGTGAGATCTGAACACGACCTGAGTAAATGTGCACCAGTGAAGGAAAAGGTTTTCCTAACTGTTAAACAGTAAAGCCTGTTTGAAAACTGAAGAGACTGACTCTGTTTCACATGGCAAATGACCTGCTGCAGTCAGATCCAGCTATGGAACATCGTACATTAGAGATTCATGAGTGTGACACACTCCAATATGAACCACAATGACCTCCACACACACACGAGTCATCATCATACTCGGTTCAGTTAATCATAACTCTGACACTAAAAATAACTCGACTGTTTCCATGTTTACCACTTTTTTTTAAACAACATTTAAACATAAACAGCTGTGAACCATATACAGGTACACATACATAAAAATGACTACTGGATTTAAGAGTGTTAAGTCATCCATAACGTTACTTCACATACAACACCTTTCCCAGGGTGAGCTATACTCCAAAACCCACCAACGTCACTATGAAGTTTAAACAATGAAAAACAAAACAACAACAACAAAAACACACTAGCACTAGCAATAAACATAAATGTAGAAATAGACATTCAATCAGTATGATCAAGAAATCTATTTAATTTATTACTGTTTTATTGAACTAAGTATAACATGTAAGCAGGTTTGCAATAACATGTCTACCTAATCTGTACCAAAATGCAATGTTTGTAAAACTTCTTTCCAGTTCCACACTGCATTTTGGGTCTGTTATTAATCCTGTTGATATAAACAGCAGTAAATTCAGTATGAGTCATGAAAACTCAGTAATACTCCCACCCTTCATTAATTGAACACACACGCTAAAATCGCACCCTCCTTCTTGCAGTTTGTGTAGTGAAATATTTTATTTTCAGTCTATGTGGTTGTTTTATATTTTGATTCTTAATTTAACAAAATCTCAACTATCAATAAATGCTGTTCACATCTCAACAGCAACAGTGTAGAGCATGAACTCCGACACTAAGACTAAGAGGGCCTCTGTCATTTCAAAGACAGCACTGGCAAAACACAAGGTCATCGGTCTCTAGCATGCTGATATGAAAGTGTGTGTGTTGGCAGAGTACTACAGATCACTTTTACTTCTTTGTTTAGTACATAGAAATATTAAATGTGTTTATACTATCCAGTAGAGTTCATTCTGGATCATTGAAACAGAGTGCAGCAGATTTATAAACACATTAATGTCAGATGTCCAGCTATGATAAATGACTCTCCATGTGCTACAGGCTTCCACAGTAAGTGTGTGTTTATATATATGTGTGTGTGTGTGTGTGTGTGTGTGTGTGTGTGTGTGTGTGTGTGTGTGTGTGTGTGTGTGTGTGTGTGTGTGTGTGTGTACACAGGGCGAGACAGAGAGGTCACATCAACCCAAACACCCCCACAGTCCATCTGTCACCTGATGTTTCTGTCCTGTAAAGTGATCTGCTTGGATCAGATGCCGGTTCTGTGAACGTTCTCTGGTCTCTGAGTTTACAGTGTGGTTCTCCGTGTGTGTGAGCAGTGAGGCGACACACAGGCCCTCCACGGGTCATGTGCTGATAGCTGGCAGAACCCACTGGAACCATATTTAGCTTCACCACACTGGGTAATAAACACTCCTCCCCAGCAGAGCAGCTGAGGAGGAGCAAAAAAATTATATATACAGTATATATAAACCAAACTGACCAATGGTTGCCCTTCACAGCAAGGCTGTGATATTATATTCCAACCGCTTTAATACAATCTACATCTCAGTCAACCTTGGCAAACCTGCTTGGACCTGCCTGACTGACTCACTGTGTATCAATTCATCGGTGTGTAAACTGAAAAATAAACTGATAAACTTTTTGAGTAAATGGCATTAATAAATAGGAAATTATTAATAATGTGCAAACATAAAGCTATGATGCACGAAGCGATGGAAAAATAGCATGGATGAACTCAAGTCATGAAGCAACTCTAATATCCACAGTGTGACTTTTATTTTTAATATTTTATTTTTAATGTGATTATTTGAAAGAATAGTTTTTTTTTTAAACATTGTTAAAGACACTGAACACAGTCACCTATCTGAAGGAGGCTGAGGGGGCTTAAGTCACTTTGACCGACTGGAGCCAGATTTCCTGAGACAGGATTACTCAAACCTGACTCAATCCTTTCTAGAGGTGCTGTGACACGCAGCTGTGACTCTGTGGGTGACTTTTTATCAGATCACACCACCGGGATGCATTTAATGCAAAACCAAATCAGCAATCTGTTGAGGCGCTGAGTGAACAAACCAGTCAGCAGATCTCAAACACATCGACACGACTTTGGTCAGAAACAATGAAAGTGTGGTGAATCCGGATCAGCCTCGAACCGGATTCACCAAACCGTGTCTGGCTGCACCTGCAGCAGCGACAATCACGATTCACAAACTCTCCACGGACACTTTCTCCAACTAAAAAGAGTTTCTTACCACCTATTCGCAGCGCGTCGATTCCTCTGAAGATGGGAAATAATCCAGTTTTCTCTGTTTGACAACGATTAACGGGTCGGTCAGCGCAACAAAGCCCACAGTGACGAGGAGGTGGATTCAAAACGCGACACTCCACTGGTGACACAAGTTAGTCTGTCAGAGAAAAAACTAAAAAGTGGACAGACAAGTTTATTAGAGATGGGGTTTTTTTTGCCTGTTCAAAATAACTCGTCGGTTTCAGAGCTTGATGGAAACAAAGCTGCTGACCTGAAACCAGTCAGAGTGAAGGCAACGAGTCAAAGCAGAGGAAAGCGGAAGTGCATCTGGTTTGCCGTCATTTCAAAATAAATGGCATTAGCGTTTACATTTTGTTTCCATCAGTAGAAGGGTTCCAAAATTTACCCTAATTATTTTTAACAAAATTGAGGGAGCATTTTCTCCGTTTCAGATTGATTTTAATACACATGTAATGTGAAATCTATTTTATTCACATAAACCCAAATGTTCACTCCGTTGTAAAATAAAACCCACCCAATAAAAAGACACCAAATTGGGAAGGAAATGACACCTATACTTGGAACAGGACAACCGGGACAGTGCAAGTGGATTGCTGAAGATAGGACAGTCCACCACACAACATCCACAAGGTGGAGAACACGTCGCACATTCTTACATGTGCAACAGTTTTACATTGCACTTGCAATAGGGAAATAGTGTGAAAACATCCTGAAAGACCACAGATAACAGAACAGAGTGAGGATGGACATGTCTGCAGGCAGCGGCTCAAGTGTTTTAGGCTCCATTTGGGTTAATGGAGACCTGAACACTGCTACTGTTTTTTAACTGTGGATTTTATATATGCTTGTAATTTAGAAATGAGAAAAATAGGAATTTTAGGACATAAACTATACAAATTAAATTGTAAATCAACCCATGGATTGTTTTTTCTTTTAGTGTCTTTCAACTTTAGTGTATTTTACTTTACATTCAAACATCTCTTGCCACATCTGTTTAGCTGATAAATGTATTACAGTTTTGGAGTTTGGTAGTTTGTAAAAAACAAATTTGTATGATGAACAGAAAGCCTAAAGAAGGACAACTTATATTTATCCGACCGCCCGTGACACCCTACAATTCATCTTGGAACATATTTGTATTTGACATTTTATTTTGTAGGATGAGACGCGCTCACAGGAAGCGTCTGTCTTGGTAATTCTCTGTGACATCACGAGTTGGGAAGTTTCATGATGAACACGACAGGACCCGTTGTACTCGGTTCCTGGTCTTTCTCCATCCAGTGATCGGAAGTTTTGTTTTTAGCGACACACAACAATTGTTTTGATAACTCTTTGACAGCCTTTGTTCAACTTTAACATATCCTGGGATTTTGTTTTTCAAGAAGGTTAGAAAAAAATTACATAAAAGTCATGCTGATTCAATGTTTCACCAAAGTGTTCATAATAAAGACTAATTATTGACAGTGTTGTTTATTGCCAGGTAACAGAAATACTAATGGCTGTGAAACACTGGATATTTCTCAGTTACTTCGTGGACAGATTGACACGTGGGTTGGTTTAGTGTGAAAAACAAACAAAACCTGAACCTAGAAGTTTTTTTTATCAAGAATATAACTTTATTTTAAGAATAGATTTTAAGATCACTAAGTCATTCCCAAAAAGCCACCCTGTCATGGTTTGTTGAAACAGTTGGGATGCTATTTGAAACATTCAACAGGATTTTTTTAAAAATGACAAACCTTTTACACATGTAAAACTCCACAAAAATTAAAAAAAATATTAATTTAGTCCTATTCTGATGCCAGCAACACATTTTAATAGAGACCAAAAAAATCAATCAAACAGACAAACAAACAAACAAACAAAAAGAACTAGAAAGATGTGGAACACCTTGAGCGTTCCACAAGTAGAGAGGTAATTGGCATTAGGCGCTCTATAATGATCTTGCTGTGTCAGTGCTGTATTGTTCTCATGTCAAACAGCCCCTAGAACTGTTCTACTGGTTATTGTACAAGTCTCAGCCCTGACAAAATTGACTGTATGTGCATGTTTCACCTGAGAGGCTTTTACTTGACATACAATACATCTCAACCATCTGTGTAATAACATTCTCCGAAATCTGACTGTACTTTCCCCTCCAGATAAAGTATCAGAGCTCAGGCTTTTGTGTTGTCATGAGGACAACATTGAGGTTTTTTTCCTGTTCAGGTCCTGAGTTCAGTTCAGTAAGGGTATTGAAATTGACTTGTTTATCTGCCTGATTTGCCCATGTCACTGGATTGTATCTGTGTTTTATTTTGACAGGGTTTTATCCAGGGATTTAACTGCTGTTCCTCATTATTGGGACGTGGATGATAGATGTCCTGCTCTGTGTCGGGAGAAGAACTGAAATGTCTTTTCACAAAACTTTCTACACAGAAAACAGCAGAAAACTGTTTAGTGGTGCCTTTTTGCTTTTTTCTGTCTCAGTGGTTACAAGTTGGTCTTTGGCTCATTCTGATGGATAGATTTGTTTAGGAGTAGATCACAAGTATTCATGAATATTGTCTTATTCTTGTCTTTTAAGTACTTAAGTTTTTGATTGTTACAAGTTGAATTCAGGCTCATTCTGTGAGTTAAATCTGCCACAGTTGATGGTTTTTGGAACATAATTCAGTTTTAATTTTTCCACAAAACGCATGCACTGGGGAGAAGTCTGCATTTTGGGAATGTGAATCATTTTACTTTAGTACGTTGGTGGTGTGGTGGTGTAGTAGATAGCACTGTTGTATTATAGTTTGCAGCTGACTTCCACAGTCTGACAACATGTAATGTTGTGCACCCACAGTGAGGGATGCTTAGAGTTTCATACATGTTTTCTTTTTGGCTGAAGAAAGAAACCAAAAATTAGTTCCTGTATGTACTGGTAGCCACACTGGTCCTCTAGGTGTATATATACTGTATTTCACAATATTTTTCAAAGAAGGATGCAGTATAATACAGTATTGTATTAGTATTATACAAGTGTTGTTTTAAAAGGTTATTTAGACACACACACACACACACACACACACACACACACACACACACACCCACACACACACACACACACACATACACACATCCTGTTTCCGTTGGCTTGTGAGATTGGTAAATGCACACGTATCAAATAGGTAAATAAATAAATATATTTATTGATCTCACAGCTTTCTGCAGCTCTTGAACAGAACAAAGACTAATTCTAAAAACTTTTCAGTTTTCAGAATTAGACCAGCAGTACCAATTTTTACCTCAACGTGGCAGTACACACCAGCAGGAGCCCACCATGCATTATATCAGCAAACACAACCACACATTTCCGCTTTAGGATGGCATAAAGCATAAGAACAATGATACCTGAATATGGTTTCTTTTTTCTTCTTTTTTATTACTTATTTTCAAGTAACGTCAATGAAGTAGTGCTATACATTTATCAGCTCAAAGTCATGCTTGTATTGTTTGTTTATTGGTTGTGTTACCAGAAATATCTAAACAAACTAGAGAGTTACATATTTTCCCAACAAAATGTGTTTAGGAATTTAATATTATGTCCACTTCATAGCTGTTCTGTCAGCCTCTTACAGTATAGTTCTAATACTGACCAGGAGATGGCATGAAAAGCCTACAAGATACAAAAGTCCCACAAGAGCTTTAGTGATCTGAAACACTTCACTCACACTCACGGTCTCTCTCTTAACATTCCTGCCCACACCAGTGGATCTGGTGTTCCATGGTTGCTTTTTTCTTTTTTTAAAGTTTGATAAATTTAAATTTAAACTAAGTCTAAGTATTGATCATCAAACTCTGTCCAGAAACAAAAAGCTAAAAGACTTTCACTGTTTATGGAATCACAAATGAACTAGATGAAGTGTTTTAGTTTGTGACTATTTACAGTAAGTGGTGGCAATATTACTGTAACATACTGTATTTGTAATTTTAGATAATAACAGAGTCTACCTTTTCATTTTAAAATTTAAATATTAAATTTTTTTTACACATGTAAAAAAAAGAGGATGTAATATTTAATTGTTAATTTTATACTGGTAACAATATGATGAACTTTGTTTTGCACGTCAATGTTGTTTTGTTTTGCATGTCAATGTTCTGCGGCTCTTCACCTAAATCCTCAATGTGCTCCCCAGAAACCCTCAGAAACCTCAATTAAGCAGAATAGTGAATCATCTTCCAGGATGGTTGAACAGAATATCCATAATGCACGCAGAACAGTTTCAACATTAATAAAATGAAATAATCACAGATAAATTCAGTGATAAATTGTTAATAATAGGCAGTAATTAAATTTTATGATCTTTTTAGAGGCTGTACTTTTTTGCGTTTTGATTGTTTTTAATTTTACAGAGGTGATTCATTAATTTGGTTTTCATGATTAATACAAATAGGACAAAGTAGAAAATAAATAGATAAAATAACAGAAATATTTGATAGTATAACAAATAACAGTATTCTGTGATAACAAACTACCATTTCTAAATTGTGTACATGTGTGCATGAAACTATCAGAGAAATAAATATATAAAAGCTCCTACATTAAAAGGACAAACAAATTTTCTTAGAGGTACTCAGCAACTTCCTGAGTCCTCCTCAGTACATCCTCTTACAAAGTAATGCTGAACTAATTCAAAGTAAAAGTTATTTTTGTATGGATGTAAAATCTGAATCCTCTCTCCAGCATTTGAATCTTTCATCTCGTACAGAACTAATCACTCCTTTTCCTTCTCCCTTTTTTATTTTTACCACATAAACATACCTTTTGTTTCTCCACATGTTTGATCACACCCGTTTATTTTGACTGAATTCCATACCAGCTATTTCTGATCACAAGTCTGCTTTCCTTTCTGGTTTGTCTGGTTCGTTTCTCACCCTCCACTTGTTCTGACACTTTCCTGCTACTGAGTCGTCACGGTGATTTACAAAATGGCCGACTAGCAGTGTTTTTTTTCGGTGGGCTTGCTGTTAAAGACAAATGGTGGAGCTTTTTTTTTTCCACTACCCTCCTTACCTCCCTGCAGCTTCCATAGGATGACAAATTGCTAAGAAAAGGACAAAGCTGTACGTTTGTTTCTTTGTGTCATTGTGTGTCATCTGATCTGCTGTGTGTATGACAAAGTGTGTCCAACTATCTACTGGCCTCAACAGGGTGTGTGTGTGTGTGTGTGTGTGTGTGTGTGTGTGCATGTGTGTGTTATGTGCATGCATGAGCTTCTTTGAGATACGTTTGTGTGTGTACTCAGCAGGGGTCCAGGGAATCTAGCCTTTTTTTTGTGGTTCTCTGTTGTTGTTTCCCTGTGCGTGTCTGTGTGTGTGCGTGCGTGCGTGTCTGTAACCACCTCAGCAGGGGTTCTCCTGCTGCAGTCCTGCTGATTGGAGTGTCAGGGCTGGGCTTAGTTACCATGGCAACTGCTATATACTTCGATCACCTCAATCACCTCACCCCATGCCCCCCCCCCAAAAAAAAAAATCAGATGGCTTTTTTTTTTTTAATGATTTCCCTGTCCTGTCTGTCCTTTCCTGTCTTTTTGGTATGTTTTACATTTATAATCATTGTTATAATCTAGAGGTTAATGTTACTCATGTTTAGTTTCTCCTTCTATCAGAGATGTTTTGAAACAAACTAGATATGATTTCCCCTCCAGTTAAGCAGCAGTTGCAAAGTTTTCTTTGTCTACACTGGTTTAAAGCTTTCACTGTTCAGGGTGTATAATAAAAATGTGGAGTCCTGATATGTTCCAAAGTCTTGAAAAGCACACACTGAGAGGGCAGTGACTCCAGAAAGAGAGTACTGGAAAAAGTTTGGAATACCTCTTGCAAGGAAAGATGAGACATGGGACCACTGTGTTGTGTAAATAATACAAAAACAGATCAAAATCTACAATTGAGCATAGATTCTTCCAATTTTAAGCAAACAGAAAAATGCACTGTTTATTAAAGATGTCTGCCAGCTTGTTTGAATTAGGGGTTTGATATATCAAGAGTTTCATTGCAAGATGCACATTTTCTTTGTACAATCAAAACGTGCACAAATTGTCATCATTTAGCATTTAACAAACGGTGTGCTCTCTGAGACACTGGATAACATGGATAAGCAATGCAAGGGTAGGTCTCATGATATCTGACTAAAAAGCTGAAACACTCATGTAGAAAGTTAACAGGTTATTTTGCCACTTTAAAACTTACTCCTAATTTTTAAAAAAATATTCTGATTGAATAATTTTCACAAAAACATTTGGACCTGTTTCATACATTGGGCTCAGCAGGTAGCACAACATGATCCGCTGCAACATAGTTATTGCTGTGTGTTTCACTGTACGGCCATGAAAAATTCATTTTCTATGCCAGTAACAGGCTTATATTTTTATTCAAAGAGTCCGATAACATCATGGAAAGGATTCCTGCAGATATGGACATTTTAGTTAAATGGTGTGACCCCTTTTGTATCACTAGAAACATCCACAGTACCACTCTGATGAAAACCACCAGATTCATGTAACAGGAAGCTGCACACCCCAGTGCACATGTGAGCTGCTGGTCTGGTAACCTTTCATGGTGTTTTATTGTGAGGTGTTGTAGCCCAGCTCACATTCCTGACTGAGTCACGACTGATGACTGTAGTCATCACTGGACCAGTTACAAAATCACAAAATCCCATTAGTAATTTAGGCTACACCATATAAAAAGTGGGGACTTGGTATTTAAACATTAAAATGACCCTGTAAACATGTTGAGGTGAAATGCTGGCTTCTAGAAGGTAAGAGGAATTCATCTGAGTGAATTCATAACTCATCCTTTACATACCAGTCTTTTGTCTCACTTCTGAGACATAATGCTTCATGTTCCAGTTCCTACTTTGTAGATACTCTGCATCCTTTTTTGTTAAAGCATTTTTTACACACCTAACTGTTTTAAGTAAAGTAATACAGTATTTGCTCACACAGCCTTTGGAGGTTCCAGTGTACTGTATTGGGACATCTGTTTCTTTCGCGTTACACTGTGCGAGTGTTAATGAAGTGCATATATATTCTTGTCTGCATTCATTTGAATTATTTTATCTGAGGGGAATGTTGAGGTTGGCATGATGATAATGTGGTTTGGATATATGTGGTGTTTGTGTGTGTTTTCTTTTCTTTGGCTCACTGCACAATGTGCATTTCAGCACCCTCTGCTTGAAAGCAGCTGAACGACCAATTTCAAACACCAGCCATTTACGCTGTCAGTGGGTTTAGCTCAGGAAGGGAGTGAGATGGAGAACATGAAGCAATAATGAAGGAAGAGGCAGCCAATGTGTGCTATTCACAAACTAGGTTAATAGCACTACAACACATGAGTTTACATTCTTTCAAATATTCTATTACGGTTTCCTCTTTCCAAGTGTTCACTGGGAATAACCCGATAAACCTTGATTCCTGGGCAAAAATAAACTGAAAATTACAACTCAACTTGAAAAGAGAAAGGCTCGTAGAATCAAACCATGCAAACTATTATCACTACACACTGTGATGAGAAAGAGAGACAGGGCGAGACAAAGATACTGGGTGGATACTAGATTGTGTGGACACATATTGTTGGGTAATTCAAAGTGAAGCAAAAGACAAGTCAGGAGAAAAACAATTCCTTGTAAAATATGAGAGCAGCTAAAGAGAAAAGTGGAGAGAGGCATGAGGCAGAACTTGCATCAGATCGTAGGTGGGGGCGTGGCAGTAATGCTAATGTCAGGAAATATCCAACCATCCAGCACTTCTGTTTGTGCTTGTACTTACTTCTGTGTTTGCTCATTTGAGTGTGTCTTGTATATCTTACAAAGCCGTATGATCACATGAATTAATATTGTGTATGTGCATAATGTTCTGAACATGTTTATTTTCCTGCTTATGAATATGTATATGCAATGAATGAATGAATATGTGTTTTGTCACCATGTAATCTAATCTATTTGCATTTTAATGATTTTACAGTGAGACTGTTGGTGATACTGCTCATATCTCACCTTGCTTTTGTTCGTTCTCCTTTACTCTTAATTTTTTCTGGTGACTGTATCCTTCCCTTACACCTTTTTTCTTCATCCTTTTTCTATTTTTGATACATTGCCTCTCTCCCCAGTCAATTTTACTGTTCTACTGGTGTCTCATGCAATCCTCTCTCCTCATTTGTTGCTGCCTGCTTTTACATGTCAAGTTTTTCTTAGCTGAGTATAAACAAAACAAAATCATCCCAGTAGTTTAATGAGGATGTATGTTTCTTTTCTTTTGCTTCATCCATTGCATCGGTACTTGATATGGTAATTCTTCATGTTATGGTGTTTGTCTTTACTGGTAGGGGGTATGATTTAATATGGTACGTCAAATTCAAAACAATGCGGCAGGACAGTGACCCAGAAACATTCTGGTAAAGAAGCCAGTTCAGCAATCGGTTTAGTTCAGTTTTTGTGATCTCTATAATTTTCTTGATTGGTCAGGGTATCTGTATGACACAGTAGACATGAACCGATCAGTCGTAACAGAATAACCTAATAATATGAGATTCCCCTTTGCCACAAAAACACCTCTGGTCTATCAGTATACGGACTCCACAAGACCTCTGAAAGTGCTGTGCATTGTGTGTTGTGATAAAGTGACTCTTCAGTGGGATCGAACAACACAGGTAAGACTTTCCTCCCCATCAGTGACCTTTATGAGCCCAGAACCAGCTGCCAGTTTAGCTGTTGTCCTTCCTTAGACTACTTTGCTGTCACTATAACCACGTCTTCGGAACTCAATCAGCACTTTTAATTATTTAATTAAAATTGACATCAGAATGTGAAACACAATTCCTCTTGATCCCAGCTGATTTTGTGCACTTCCATTGTAAAAACGTATTTTCGTTTTTTTTTTTTTTAACTTGTATTATTTAGTTAAGTAGACTAAAATTTCTCTAGAATACTAATTATAACGTCAGGAAACTTACAAAACAAAAATTATTCTTAGTGGTGAAAACCAAAGACAAAGTTGGCATAACTTCATTTCTGTTGTCATATCCACTTGTTGTAGTAGTTCACCACAAGGTGACACTGATGTAAAAATGCACATGCACAGACAACTGGAGTCAGCCACACCCAGTTCAATTGTTCAGCCAATTGGTGAGTCCTTCAATTTTTTTTCTTTGTCTGCTTTATGTTAGATGCTGGATGTTGTCACCTATCTGCACGCTGCTTTCATTGGTTTCTTGCTTGTGTGTAAGTTGTAGATAATGTAATGACTTTGGTGCATTTCTAACAGTTTAATGGCTGGTGAAGCTTAGTAAACAACATATTTAAGATGTGCAACGTGCAACTTTCTTTTGAGAAGGAAAGAGGTGATCAGAGATGAGCCACCAGTGAAAAAGATGAAAAGCAGGTACGTCGCCTGCTTTATTTACAGAGTGACAGGTTAATGAAATTTCTACTTATGGAGATATGAGATTTTAATATAGCAGAACTGATATGGATTTCAACGACCCCCCTGTGACACCCCCATCGACAATTGTTGAGAAGCCAGACAGGTTTCAACGATGGTCGTTGGAAAATTAATAGCAATGACCACACCTCACAAGGTTAATAAGCAGGGACATGACCAGCCACCTTTAGAACTGAAGAAGTCTCCTGGATGAGAGGCAAAACGTCTTCAAGAACTTTCTTAAAGTTCAGTGGATTGATTTAAACAGCTTTGGATAACCATGACCTGGACAACTGAGAACCTACACTGACATATGGGATCACTATGCCTTTACACTTGCTGTCCTCACTGGGCATTTCTCTTTTCTGGATCTTGTCTGAGCCTTCACAAAGGTCCAGTCAAGATGTCAACAAGTTTTCAGTGACCTTTCAGGTGTTGGTGTTCTTTTAGCTGGTCTTGGGTTCTGGTTGGTAACTTGTCAGCCCTGTTTTCAGGGTCCTGATAACACCAAGCTTCCACTCCAGTGAATGATGAGAGTCAAAAGCAGGTACTGGTCTGGGTGTTGGCTTCCTGTATACCCTAACACTCAGACTTCTGTCATGTTTTATACAGACCTCACAATCCAAAAAAGGGCAAACTGTTATCCTTTACATCCTCTCTGGTGAACTTGATGTTGCTGAAGTTGATGTGTTCGATTTTGACCCATGTGTCATCCACGTTCCGGAACCAGTGCCTTGGTGTTGCTTCGTTGAACGAGGTCAGGGCCCTGTATTCCACTTCTTCTATGTTCGAATTGGCCACAATCGGAGACACCAGCGAGCCTATGGCACATCCGTGTTCCTGCCCTTAGAAGTTCCCTCTGTACTGGAAATTGGTGGTGTTCAGGCAGGGGTCCAAAAGTTGGCAGATCTGGTCGGGGTTGAGGTTTGTTCTGTCACTGAGGATGTTGTCCTGTGAAAGCCACTGCCTTACTGCTTCCACCACTTCCATTGTGTGAACACATGTGAATAGGGAGGTGACGTCGTAGGATACCATGGTCTCATCTGTATCCAATCTCAGTCGTCTTACCTTTTAAAGAAAGTCCATGGAGTTTTGTATATGGTAGGGGTTATTCCCAAATAGAGGGGCCAAGTTGGTGGCAACATGCTTGGTGATGTTATATGTGACCAAGTTGATACTGGTGATAATAGGTCTGAAGGGGGCTCCTTTAGAAATTTTTGGGAGGCCATATATGCATGGGATGGCTTCCCCAGGGTACAGGCGATAGAATAGCAGGTGGTTTATAGTTTCTTCCTTCTGTAAGCAGTTCACAAACTTCTTTTTGTAGCTGCTGGTTGGATCTTGCTTCAGGATCTCATAGATGTTGCTGTCGCTGAGTAGAGACATAACCTTGCTGTGGTAATCTGCCATGTTCAGGACTACTACATGCAGTGGTACCTCTACTTACGAACGTCTCTTCATACGAAATTTCCAAGTTACGGAACGCCTCAACAGGAAAGTATTGCCTCTAGTTAAGAAAGAATTTTCAGGATACGAAAGGTAAAAATACAGTATGGGCTGCTACTCACAGCTCCCAAAGGTTCCTGAATGCAACATTCTTATAGCTGCTCTGCCATTGGCTATTACCTTGCATCCTGGCATCCCATGCGCTAAGAGGGACCTCTATGTGTAGCTACATAGGTGTCTATGCAGCGTCCTCGTCATTCGGCCCTCAACCCATGCAGTGCTCTGATAGTTTTACGTAAGTATATTAACTTTTAGAGTATTCACTATGGACCCCAAGAAAGTGATGGAGAAAAGAGCAAAAGAAAAGAAAAAGAAAAGTTTTTTTGTCCAAACAAGCAAAGCAAGAGATAATAAAAAAGCATGAAAAGTTAATGAAAAATTTATTGATCTTATAATAACTACTACAGCCATGGCCTCTACCATATGTCATGTGTGCAGCGCCATATTTTCTCCCTCCCTCTGGTGTACCACATTGAGCTTGGGTCTGTTACATTAAAACACCAGAACTAAACAGCTCATGCTTCAGAACATTTGGTAAACCAGAAGGAGCCAAGAGAGTCTATAGGCTGGACCGAGCACTCTGGCACCATGCTTAGAGCTGCTTTGCTTACTTTTTCTACTGACATGAAATTAGACACACAACACGTTTTGATGAATGTTGTACATCCAATGCTTTTAATCAGTCATTGATCTGTTAATATCAATTAATGTTCTGTAATTATATGTAATAAACCAGAAAGAAAATTTGTCAAATGTATTATGTTTGCAATGACTGAAACTGGTTTTGTAGTTTAAAAAAATAATTTTAATTTACATATCCATCCCTATTGTGAACTAAAAAAAATCTTTAGTCCCAGTAATTAACGAGTGCTCAGTGGTAAAAACCTCTACTAAGACCCAACAATCTTTAACGTAATTGTTATTCTAGTAAAAGATTTATCTCTGAAAACTTCTTGCAGTTCAAAACCTGTCTCACAATGTCGAAGAACAAAAAATGTCAACTAAATGCTTGGCGAATGTATAAAGCTATCTGGTGTGCCAACTCTATTTTGCACCATTGCCTCCACTCTGAACAGTCCTTTAGACCTGCCATTCTTTGAGTAGATCACCCAAAATGCCAGACATCACTGCTATTATACTTAATGGTTCTCAAAGCACAGCCCTTTAAGAATGATAGGGCACCTCCATCCCTCAGTTTGGTGCTAATTCTCATGTAGTGATTTTCTCTACAGCTGGTCAAACTTTACAATATCTGTGATCAAGCCCATTGCAGCGTTGCGATCGCAAAACTTAATGATGTTGGTGTCAGAAGTGGCTGCACAGTTGTGTTTATGTGTGTGTGTGAAATACAGCACGGAGATTAAATGGTACCCCGACTTTAATGTTTGGGTGGAAGGTGTGTCTGCCAGCTCTCATCACCTGGGGTCAAGAACCCACAAACATCATTAGGAGTTCAATCCCAAGTCCTTCAGGTTTTTTTGATTGGCATTGAGGGTGGTACAGTCAGATATTCAGAAAACAATTGGATTCATATATTATATCATCCAATAATAAACTCAACTTTCTGAATCACAGCTTCAAAAAACAATTATGTTGCTCACCTCAAATTTTCTTCGCAAGCAGTGTAGAAATCAGTCTTATAGCATATCAGTGCATAGCATCGTGTTTTTGTGGTATATATCACATAAGTCACGATGCCAGTAAGTTGCTTTTTAATCTGTAAAAGTGGTATTGCTGATTTCTTTCAAAGTTAGGAAGTTCATAAATCCAATCTGATTAAATGAACACACACCAGACACAAGAAATGTCAACAGCCGTTTTATTACTTCAGTATGAAATGTCATGTTAAATTAAACGAATTAAAGTGAGTTCTCAGCTATTAGGTAATGGACTTTAAATTTGCATGCCTACTAAATGGAATGGAAACCTCTGGCACCTCTGAAAATTACAAGAGTGCTGGAGACCCCATTTGACTTTATTTAAAAAGCTGATCTCAATTTATTTCTGGTTAACCTCTAGCCTGGCAAGTCGATTAAATGTGAGATTTTGTTTACACGTCTGACGGATAACCTTCAAAAATCAATCACCCTGCCCGGGTACACTTAATACTTTCCTGAAGCTATGGAAAATTTCATCAGTGTCACATTGAAGCTCTTAGTAAACTGATTTTTCAGCTCCTGCAAGAGTATGTTGTACAAAAATAATAATACAATAATCAACAGGTTCAAGGTCAAGGTTCAAAAAAATCTTTATCATCTCCCAGAGGCAATTTGTTGTGTTGTCAGCAGTATCCATACCAGCATCAGACAAAGAATAATAATCACACAAGAATTACAAAGTATAGCTAATAGTGTTAGAGAAAAAAATCGATATCTCCAAACAATTACATCAAAATCACAGCAAAAAAGAATTAAAAGGCCATGGCAACTGGGATAAATGAATGTTTACATCTGTCCTGCAAATGTGGCTGACAGTGTGTACCGCTCGAGACAAACATGTACTAACTTGAGTGTGTCTACACTCAGTCATTCATTATTTGCCAGAATACAAGTAAAGAATGACTGAGCCTGATACCAAATCCTTTCTTTATGTAGATTGCCTAAATTAGTTAGCTCTGTACCAGCAATCTTGACAGCACCCTGCAACCAGAATACCATGAAGATGTTATCTGAAAAGTTGTGTCAATGTTCAAACTCTGATTCTAATGATAAGCTGCAAACTCTGATAGGCTTTTTTGTTTGCAGCCTCCACTTGAATCACAAAACTGAATTTCTGATGATTTTCAGCACAAAAGGTTTGATGGTTATTGATTTTGTCATCAGTCAAAATAGGAAAGAGCTTTGAAGTTTTTCTATGACAATTCTCCCTGGCGTCCGGCGTATGGATGTCCAGTACTGATGGCACCCTTTTTTAAAATTCTGCCACAAAAGGATCACAGTAAGAGTCAGTTGTGCTGAGGTGGACACAAATGAATCTTTTTCAGACTGATAGGATAGCTATCATCTTGTTGTGGCACTTATTTATATGCAACACAAATAAAAATAGCAAGAGGCTGCACCCCTTGGGTGATCCACTAGAGGAGACAAGAGCATCACTATTGATCATCATGCAATGTAACCTCTATTTAAAAAGTCCATTAACCAACTAATGAGTTCAGGTTCAATGTTGTGGAATCATGCTAGTCTTTTTCTCGACAATATGAAGCTGGATGTAATTAAAAGCACAAGAGAAATCAATACATTTTAAGCACATAAGAGGTTTACGACTCTCAATATGACAGGATCATACAATGTGAAAAAGAGTTTACACCCTTCCGTCTATCCATCTATCCACTTTCTTGTAGACAAGACAATCATAATCGTCTCATCTACAGCTGCTTTTCCACTTTGTAGGGCTTGGGTGTTGCCGGAACCTAACCCATCTGACTATGCGTGAGAGACAGGGTACACTCTGGAAGCACCACCAGTCAATCACAGTGGCCCCTTCTGGATTTCTTATTTTTTGCATGTTTGTCATACTTAAATATTTCAGATCATCAAACAAATTTAAATGATAGTCAAGATTAAACAAAAAAATTAAGTTTTTAATTGAAGGTTTCTATTATTAATTTAAAACAAAATGTAAACATACATGACCCTGTCTGAAAAAGGGATTGCCTTGTAAACCTAATAACTGGATGGAGCACCCCTTAACAGCAACAATGATTGCAATCAAGCATAGCGGTGAGGTCTTTACAGTGCTGGGAGGAATTTTGGCTGACTCATCCTTGCAGAATTGTTGTAATTCAGCCGCATTGGTGGGTTTTCAAGCACGAACAACCTTTTTAAGGTCATGCCACAACATCCTAGAAGGGTTCAGGTCAGAACTTAGACTAAGCCACTCCAAAGTCTTCTTTTTTTTTTCTGCAGCCATTCAGAGGTGGACTTCCTGGTGTGTTTGTGATCACTGTCCTGCTGCAGAGCCCAAGTTCTTTTGGTAGAATTCACGGTTCTGTTTCTCACAGTACGTCTTCCAGGTTCTGAAGCAGCAACGCAGCCCTAGACCATCACACTACCATCAACACCATGTTTTACTGTTGGTATGATGATCTTTTTCTGTAATGCGGTGTTACTTTTAGAGCAGACACAACGGGTCACACATCTCCCAAACGGTTTAACTTCAGCTTTCATACTCTTTTTTGCTTAGCAATGGTTTTCTTCTTAGAACAGGCCACTTTTCCCCAGTTAATTTTGCTGATTGGGGGAACAGTTTTTATACAGGGACATGCAAGTTTAAATTTTTTCTCCTTAGTAGTAAAAACCTTAGTTCAAAAACTCTTTTTTGTATTTACAGTAATCCCTCGCTTATTCGCGCTTCAAGATGCGCGGCTTCACTACATTGTGGATTTTTAGTAGGTAGTCACGTGATACCATATGCACAGAATGTGCATATGGTGTCTTGTGGAATTTCTTCCCAGATCTGAATGAGGGCATCCCTGAGCTGTTGTACAGTCTGAGGAGCAACCTGGCGGCGCCTGATGGACTTAAAGATAATGTCCCACAGATGTCCTATTGGGTTTAAGTCAGGGGATCGTGAAGGCCATTCAATTGTTTCAATTCCTTCATCCTCCAGGTACTGCCTGCATACTCTTGCCACATGAGGCCGGGCATTGTCGTGCATCAGAAGGAAACCAGGACCTAATGCACCAACGTAGGGTCTGACAATGGATTCAAGGATTTCATCTCGATACCTTATGGCAGTCAGAGCACCATTTCCTAGCCAGTAGAGGTCTGTGCGTCCCTCCATGGATATGCCTCCCCAGACCATCACTGACCCACCACCAAACCTGTCATGATAGACGACGTTGCAGGCAGCCTAACGTTCCCCTTGTCTTCTCCAGACTCTTTCACGTCTATCACAGGTGCTCAGGGTGAACCTGCTCTCGTCTGTGAAAAGTACAGGGTGCCAGTGGCAAACTTGCCAATTCTGGTGTTCTTGAGCAAATGCCAGTCGAGCTCCAAAATGCTGGGCAGTGAGCACAGGGCCCACTACAGGACGTTGGGCCCTCAGGCCACCTTCATGAAGTCTGTTCCTGATTGTTTGGGTAGAGACATTCACACCAGTGGCCCTCTGGAGGTCATTCTGTAGGGCACAAGCAGTGCTCAGCCTGTTCCGCCTTGCACAAAGGAGCAGGTATCGGTCCTGCTGATGGGTTGAAGACCTTCTATGGCCCTGTCCAGCTCTCCGAGAATAACCACCAGTCCCCTGAAATCTCCTCCATGCTCTGCAGATTGTGCTGGGAGATACATGAAATCTTTTTGCTGCAGCACGTGGGGATGTACCTTCCTGGAGAAGTTGGACAACCTGTGCAACTTCTGTAAGGTTAAGGAATCACCTCATACTGCCAGTAGAGATGATTACTGAAGCCAAAACCAGCACGAGTGGAAAAACAGCCAAAAAAGATCCAGAGGGAGAAACTTGAGATGACCCCCACATGTGAAACCAGTCCTGTTTTGACGGTTTTCTAATTGTTGCCACAGTAGTGCACCTGTTGTTAATTCCATGAACACCAATACAGCTGAAAGTGATTAACGATGCCCTCAACTACGTAACCAACCAGAAACTTATCAGACAGGTTTAATTGATTTTATGCCAAGCCCAATTAAAAAAGTGTTCCTTTAATTTTTATGAGCAGTATATTTCTGTCATGCTAATACTGTAATGTCATTATAATGCTAATGTTAATGTTTAATGACCGCCAGCGCTGGAAAAAACTGGCTCATCTGGTTGGCTCAACGCACAGGAACGGGGCACCCCCTACCGCCTCACAAGAGCCACACTGACTGACTGACTGACTATGTTAAGGCATGATATTGATTATTAGAAATAACCGGCAGCACGGTGGCGTACTGGTTAGCACTGTTGCCTCACAGCAAGAAGGCCATGGGTTCAAACCCCAGCCTTTCCAACATGGTCTTTAGAGTTTGCCTGTTCTCTCAGTGTCTGAATGGGTTTTCTCCAGGTACTCCAGTTTCCCCGCAACATCATGAAAAACATGCGTCTAAGGACCCTTAGGTCATGTTGGCCAACAGTGGCAAGCGTGCCCAGAGTGCAGTGAACCGACCAACTCTCAATCTGACCTCATAATTTTGTTGTATGATTGTATAATTGTATAACTGTAGTGACCAATAAAGCTTCTTCTAAAAACAGTTTCTTGTATTCTGCCTGCTGATTTGACTTTGGACTAAGGATTGTGTCCTAAAAATCTCGAGGCATTTGCATTTTCCAGTCAATGACAATCAACAGCACAAATTTCTGTGCTGTTTGTTTGTATCACTTATCGCTCATTAAATTTCTTTCTTGAAAATTTGTTCTTACTCCATCAGTGCTAGAAGATAAGATAAGATATACTTTATTGATCCCAAACTGGGAAAGTCAGATGTTGCAGCAGCATTCAAACAAACAGAAATCCTGCAGATAGGTGATATTTCTTTAAAGAGTTCCCTTTTGGGCAAGTTTGGTGAGATGATAATGTCTATTTTCATCATCTGAATTCATGCCTTCATTGTCAAGATTAGACATAACTTGGAAAGTTGATAAACAGCACAGAAACACACTTTTGTTGAACTTGGAACTGATAGTGTGAAAGTTTAAGTTATTCTGTTTCCATTTGTTTTTAAGTACTGGGAATGTTACAAATGTGCAGTTCACTGCATTTGCAAAATTGTTAAACTTGTTGGCAAAATCACTACTTCTACAAAATAATCAACATAAGCACAATTCAACATATGTCATGTTAACGTACCACATAAAAATTGAGTACCAGTAAGTGACATGTTATATGCCACATAAACATGTTTGGATCAGTGTTTAGCCTTTAACTTGTTATTTTAGTTAAATTTTGTTTTGAATATTCATATGTTCAGAAATTAATTAATTAGTTTTGTGTTAATTTGTTGTACGTGACAACATCAGCAATAACAGCCACATAGTTCAATATAATACATCTGTTCTGAGGGAATGAGGGAATTTATGTATATCAGCACTGGACATCAACCATCTACAAAACGTTTAATAACAGGTAAGAAACTGAATAGGAGGGAGCACCAAGTAGAACCACTGCTGCTTCATGTTGAAAGGAAACAGTTGATGTGTTTCATGCATTGGATTAGGATACTTCAGGGGTTCCCTGTTCTGGAGGCTTTCTGAGGTACACCTACAATTCGCTGGAAGGATTTGGTCTCTTATGGCCTGGTAGCATTTTGGATTCCCTACGGTTAGTAAACTGTAAGGTTTTGCTTGGTAGAGGAATGGACAATGATTATTTCTTCATAATTATTTTTTTTTTTAATTACACATTCCCTAAGCACAAACCTTTATTTTTCCTGAAATATTGCTTGTATAGTATCAACAGCATTCTATTGATTGATATTATACTGCTAAATAAAAACACTTATTAAGGGGTGTCTATGTTTAATGCCCTTATTTCTGCCAAGGCGCCCACGAGCAAGGCGCCGTCCCCCCCACAAGCTGCCCAATTGGGGCGCGCTGGGAAAGTCACGGCCTGACACTCTGCCTCCCCATTTATAGTTTGATGTTGTGTGTACTAACTGCATGCTTACAGGCCCCCTTGTGTGCTGTGTTTCAGGGGCCTGTACACACTGACTGTAAAAACTAACACAAAAATGTATACCTGAGTGACCATGTAATTTCCCCCTGGGGATTAATAAAGTATACCACTTCTTCTTTTTTTTTCAAAATAAGAATAATGGTTATATTTTTACTTATTTTATTTTAAGTCCAAAAGCAGCCACAGCCCTCCAAGAGAATTTCATATTAGAACTTTAACTAAAAATAATTATTTTGGTTCTGTTTATTGGCCCCTAAATACATTTCAGTCATACTCACACAAGCTTCATTTTCCAGGTTGGAAACTGAAACACCTGTTCTGTTTGCGCCAGAGACGAAATGGTTATCAATATGAGCGGCTCAGTTAATTCTTTCAAAAGAAAAATGCAACATCTCTCCTCAGAGCTGCAGCACTATAATTTGGTGAAAGTTCCAGAACCTGGCGTCAGAGCTGGAGATGTGAGGGGAGGCCCGTTTGTAACCTGACAGTCTACGCTACACAGAGGAGATTGACTTTTGTCTGTTAGAGTTTGTCAAATGGTTTCAAGACTTTTCTTTGCTTAAGCCAGTTGTTGCATTCATGTTCTATCTGTTCCTAGAAAATGCTGAGGTTGATTCATTCACATTAAAAACTACAGCTCTGTTTCACCTGAACTGTTCTAGAGTGGAAGACAGGATTTTGAATCAAGCTGAAGTACAGAGTTCATGAACAGTTCTGGAACTGCTCACAGAAGAAACATACCCCAACATGAGGACATGTTCTACCTTCTTGACTGCATTATTGAGCTCCACCTAATTAATGTTCATCAGCCTTTTCCCACATGAAGATCATTAAGTCCAAATACCATTCTACCATGACTGATGACCATTAGAAGTGTGCTTGAGGCTGGCTCTCAGCAGCTACTGCCCGGACATTGCATCCTGACTAATTCCATTCAGTGCAAGTCAACAGAGTAAACTGACAAATGTACACAGTTAATTGCGTTGTGTTGTGTAATATACAGTAGGCTCATGTGGTTATTCAAGGTACATCAACATAAATTGTACAAACACAGAATTCTCAATGTATTTATAAATAAATGTGTTTTTGCATTTTTGTGGTAGATTATTTTGATTTGGTCCTTTTATAAGTAGCTCTCATGTTGAAAAAGTAGGAGCACCCCTGATTGAGAGACAATGAAGGTGAATCCAAGGTCAAGGTACATCAGTGTCAGCCACTTGAAACAAAGTCAGACTTACTGCCGAGAACCTGAACGCAGCTCTCACTTTGGATGTACAGGGATTTGGTGGCCCTGGAGACAGGCACCCTCACCCCATACTCCCGCAGCACATCCCACAGTATATCCCTAGGGTCCCAATCGTATGCCTTGTCCAAGTCCACAAAACACATGTAGACTGGATGGGCATACGCCCAAGCCCTCTCCAGGATCCCTGCAAGAGTCAAGAGCTGGTCCGCTGTTCCCCGACCAGGACAGAATCTCAGGAATCGGATAAGATAGAAAGCTGAAACGAAATGTGTTATATTCAGGGAGGCAAGGGGATGAAAATTAGATCACAACCTTGACCTTGAAAAACTAGGTCAAGGTCAAATTTTCACTTTTATACCTTTTTAGGTACACATATCTGAAACCTGATGAGATATAATACAAAACAAAAAGCAACATTTTCAGGAAGCCAGAGGCACAAAAATGCGATGATGTCATGGGATGTTGCAGTCTCTGACTGCCTTGTTCCTCCTCAATCTGAGGTTTGACAGCCGGACGGACCCTCCTATTCAGCACCGTGGAGAAAACTTGTTAACCATAATCTGTGATTATTTACACCACTTGATACTGAAAATCTACATCAACTACTGTACTAGGATTTGTCAGAATATTTGAGGTTACTTGAAACACATTAGTGGCAGCAAGTATCACCACAGCTCCTGCTGACTGGAGTCACTTTACATCTATTTTAGAAAACCTGTTTTTAGTGGGGTGGAATGGCCCTTTAAGTGTCCCCAGGTGAAACCATCTATTTTACTTGTCTTTCTTTACAGCATCAGTCAATGACAACGATTAGCTATACCCTCCAGTGCTGTATTTATCCTCAAGGTTAGAAATGGCCTAGAGCCTAGCATATTACCACAGGAAATGAGCATTGGCTTGTAAAAAGGTAAAATATTTGTCTGGAATATATGACTGGGGTAGTATGAGTATTTATACACTGTAATTTATTCATTATTTAGAAGAATAAAAGCATTGTTATCACAAGTGTAATTTATCTATTAGCAAAAACATTTTAAAGTTTTCTGGTTCCACTTGAAATCCACGAAAGAGTGGATTTTCTCACTTTCTTGAGCAGAAGAACTGTCACACAAAATAAGCAATTGGTATTTTATGGATTTTTATTGAGGAAGGAAGGAAGTGATTATTTAGTCTTGTGAATCTTACATTAAACCCATCACTAGTATGATTAAGATAAAGTTTAATTTTTTCCCCCCAAAACGACACACATAGAGAAGTTAAATTGATGGGACGTTTTATTTTATAAATATTCATACATCCTATAACGTTTGTGTAAAAAATCATTATTTTGAAGTGAAACAAATCAGTTGATTTTAGATAGTTTTGACAGCATGTTTACACGCAGGGCAATGCGTAATCAAGATGTCAGGGATCCTCTTGCTTGCTTCTATCCTTCCAACTTTGCCCTTTTTTGCCCTTTTCCTCACTCCTCCCTACTTGCATCTCCTCCACATTATCTCGCTCCTTACTCCCACTCTACTCCTCTGCTGCCCCCACCTCCCACTACCCCCTTCTCCTCTCTCTGTTCACCCTTTCTCCCTGTCTTTTCTGTGTCTCTCTATCAGGAGGAGAAAAGAGGCTCCCCAGAGGGACTGTGGTTCGTTCCCGCTGCCGCCTACACTGGCTTAATGAGGAGCCTGCGGGAAGGGGTGAGTGTCTCTGTGTATGTCTGCGTGTGTCTGTTTTTGTGTCTGTGCCTGTGTAGCTGTGACTAAGTCTCTCACACTGTGTGCGTGTGTGTGTGTGTGTGTGTGGGTGTGTGTGTGTGTTGCAGGGGATCCCTGTGAACAGTAATGATGAGGCAGCTGCGGAGGCCTAAAGCGTTGTTTGCCAGCTGCAAGTCAAGGGCATGCAGAGCAGCCACACACACACACACACACACACACACACACACACACACACACACCCTTACCTGCATCAAACACAACCCTTTACTGCTCAGCAGCCTGACCTCAGCAGCAATTAGGACCCTCCAGACACAGACGTACAGTAGAGCAGAAACACAGCCAAAAATCTTCATAGTTCATTCTTTTTACTTTCACTTTCTTTTGCTTGATCACTTGTTTTTTATTTATATAGCTGTGCTTTCCCACAAGAAAATTTGAATTGTGCTTTTTGTTATTTTAAGTATATAAAGTCATCACACATATACCTTCAGTGACAAAGCTGTGCCCTTAAAATCCAGAAACCTATATGAAGACAATGTTGGTGCATTCCCAGATAGGAATAATTTTGGTTGCTGTTGAGACTGATAGAAGCAGTTAGGGGAAAGGAGGGGATGGATACATGTTGTTCTGTCTCTCGGAGGTAGAAGGGGTCTTGCTGTGGTGGCCCACTACAGCAGAATGAATATAGATGAAACTCTGGTCTGCACACTTGTCAGCTAGTACCTACTGTTGCTTCATTACCACTGGGAGTGTAGTAGTGGGGTATGTGTGACAGGAGCAGGGGAGAGGGGTTGCGGGGAGGAGTGAGGAGGTTGACTTATTTATCATTATTGAGCTGTGAGAGTCAGTTGATGGAAACACACATACTCACTCACACATGCACAGCCTTAGGGACCAGACACTCATCCCCAGACCCAACCTGCCTTCTTCTTGTTCAGCGCCCCCCCCGAACCCTCTTTTCCTCCCTCTCTTCACCCTGTTTCTGTTTCTGTCTCTACCTGACTGACTGTTTTTCCAGTAGTTGCACTGCTATATTTTCTATTATTATTATTACGTTAGAGAGTTATTTTAATAGTCCAACTTCTTCTCATGGGCATTACATTTTGTGGAGTTAGCAATGTGTGCACATAATCCTGTCAATACTATAAACCCACTCAGTCACAGTATACTGTTGAGCGCAAATGTCAGATCTGTTGGACTTTTTAGAAATACAGGCAAACTTCATGACTGTTTATGGTTTTTTATGGGATTTGCGCCCATTTCACGATTTTAGAGAAATTTTCAGGGTATCGTCACTGAGTTGTCCTTGGACTTGTCACAGCTATCATATATATAATAGTGTGATTAAGAATATTTAAGCTAACTGAAAATATTGAAAATGATCTTAATTCTACTCATCTGTATCCGTGACAGCGAGATGAGTCAGAGATGTTGTTTTCCATCCCTATTTTCATGTAATCCTCCTCTCAAGTGGGCGTCGGAAGTAGCATTTATTATCATCATCAAATATTTAGTTCTGGATGTATTAAGGTTTTTGATGAGCATTTATTCTGAATCATATATATCAATTAACTGGACAACCCAAACCCATCAGTAACGCTTGAGCACATTTTGGTTTTCAGTTGGAGAGTCAATCGCATAATATTTTATGCTATATGTGTATGTCAGAAGGGAGCAGCGACTGACCTAATTGCTAACAAAACTCTGTGCTTGGGGAGACACTGGGACAGAGAATGCCTGTTTTTCTTATACTTTAATAAGGTAAAATATAATACAATTTCTAATATCAATAATAATAATAACAATAGTAGTAGTAGTAATAATAATAATAATAATAATAATAATAATAATAATAATAATAATAATAATAATAATAATAATAATAATATTAATAATACCCTGTACTGTGTCAGCTTATTAATTAGTTATTGACTTTTCCCTGCTATGATGTTGGCCTTAAAAAATCCACTCTCACTTGTTTGCATGACAATATTGAGATAGAGCGCCAAGACCCTGTCTAATACGCTCCAGGCTGTTTGGTTTTGATGCATTTCCTGACCCCCCGGATCACCTCAGCCCCTTCCACTGCTGTTGAGAGTTTTCCTGATTTACAAGTAATGCACTAGAGAGAGGGATCATTGCTCAAGATGAAGGGTCAGCTCGGAGGGCACAAAGCCAACACGATAGTGGGGGATGGCAGGGAGTGACAAGGAGGGAGAGAGAGTAGAGTCAGTGTAGTAGGAGGGTGAGACGAGATGGCAGAAAGTCAGAGAGAGAAAGAGAGTTGTACTTGGAGATGGGTATCGGATGCCATGGAGTGAAAGGCAGGTTTCCAGGCCAGACCTGAGTTGCAGGAAATTATTTATAAGCCTGAACAAGATGACGCTTCTGCTGCCTATGATGAAAAATGTGTACGTGTGTTTGTATATATACAGTATATATGTACGTGGAGCAAAAAGGATGTGTGAACAGTATTAGAGTGATCGAAGCCAGGGGGCAGAAGGCAGATATTCCCCTTACACACACGATAGTGGTGAGACTATTAATGATTCATCACTGTCTTCTACAAACTGAGCACACAAGGACTAGACAGTCATGAGTCTTACCCTGATGACCACACACACACACACACACACACACACACACACACACACACACACACACACACACACACACACACACACACACACACACACACACACACACACACACACACACACACACAGACAGGCATGTGTGGTCTGCAGTCACTGTATAGTAATATACAGTTACAGATGCATGCATGGATAATGAATGAATAGACTGTGGAGGGAGGGAGAGCAAGCTGGCTTGATTGATTGAATGGTTCATTGATTGATGATTGATTATATCTAGATGCCTGTACAGCTTATTCTCTCCATTGAGGCCCGTCTCCCAATACAAACTTATGTCTGCATTTGATGTATTTGTGTCTTATTTTGCTGTGCCTGTGTGCTTGTCTGTCTGTAGGTGTTAATTCTGACCCATTTGTCTATTTGTTCCTGTGCTTGTTGCCGTTTTCTTGACATCTCTTCGCCTTTCTTCACACCACACCGTCTGTCTTTTACCCCACTGATCAGACAGTCTGTCTCTCTCTTTGAGCGTGACTTATTAGTGTTTTAAATGTGATGTGTGAGGCTGATGGATGGTGTCTGTGTTTCTGCCATAGGGGCTCATTCAAAACCAGGTGCACTGGCTTCTAAGGGGCTTTAATTACAGAGGGAAACCACATCAGACATGTGATCACACGCACTTGTGCGCACACAGGCATTAACACAAATCCTGCATCAAGTCATGTGATGTTGTTTTTTTTTGTGATGCGTATCTCTTTCTACTTGAGACTCAGAGACCAGGTGCAAACATGTTTGGATAAAACGCTGATCTCCTGAAAGACACTTGAAGATTGGATTTTATTATTACTATCGGCCTAGCCTTTTAAGTCTTTTCATATTAAAACAGAGGTTTGTCCAACTTTGTTAGTCAGGGATTCAAAGATCGTAAATTTTATCTAACAGCCCTGAGCAACTGAATAAGGTGATTTTTCATTTATCCCATTTCCAAGAAAGTTGTTTGATCCTGTTGAAACTTGAGCAAAAAAAATCTCAAAATATTTTTAACAAATGCTAATTTCAAACCAAATTACCACATTTAAAAAAAATACAATTATCATGCATTTGTTTTTGCAGTTACATACAGGGAAATTTTGTATGATATCATCTTATATCAGTTTGTATTACTTCTACAAACTAAATGACACCATCCTTGAGTTTTTCCACCTTTTTTCACAGACCATCAGTCTGTGAATATTAACATACATATGTTAACATTCATGGACTCGTCTTGTTCTAAAAGTATTAGAATGCTAAATTACAGTAAAATATTTCTATTTCAGTAGACAGCAATGAAAACTTTACTTTCGTGTAGATTTAGTCTTATGAAAAAGGACTGACTTGTACTTCCAAAACAATTTGGTATTGTGATAAAAGATATGATACAGTTATACTGTGATTGTGTAGTTTCACCTATGTCTCATAGAATAACACATCTCTCATCCTTATTTTCAAAGTCTCCTGTGCAAAGAGGAAAAAACTTAGATGGAGCCAACTCAGCCACCAAATTATTAGGAATGATGTTTCAAAAAAGTTTTAATTCTTTAAATTTGACTTTCTGGGGATGTGAGGTGTAAGTTGGGCAAAAAGTTTAATATAACTGTGTTTCATGGATGAAATTATTTCTCATACTGGCAAAAAAAAAATATGAAAAAGAATAACTTTCCTCTGTCTCTTGAATATCTCTGTCTGCATCCTAATGATGGAGTTTCTGAGCACATGTGAGGATATTTTTCTCACTTTACCCCTCTTTTTTCTTTCTTACGATCCCCCTCTTTCTTCTCTGTGTAGTTCCTGGCAGGGCTACAGTCTATTAAACACACAGACAGTGGGTGCTCCCCCGTGGGCTCATTAGTGAGCTGGCCCACACGGCCTAGGGAATCCTGGAACAGACCATTCTGCCAGTTCCCAAAGGGGTGCCAGAGAATTAATTCATTTTGCCATGCTACGTAGTCCCCTTGGCATTGTATACACAATGTGATGTCCTATATTGGATTAATAGATAGTTATTTAACTTACCAGTTATGATTAGAGTCCCCCTTGTGACTAAAAATAATGTACCTGTAATGTTTCTGTAAAACACTGAGCAACTGTGGATCACAGCCTTACCACTGAAGCCTCCATGAGAGTATAAAGATTTTTCCCAATCGTAAAATTTTGTTTTAGACAAAATGTTTCTGTAGAACACAAGCTACTTGTGTGCTATTGTAGGGTGAGTATTTTCAGGCCGATAGTTTTGAGGTAAATTTGTTTTTGACATCAATACAATTATGAAATAATAGAAAATGAGGTCTGTCCCCTCTGATGAACAACTGAATGAACAACAAATTGTCATGCCAGAAGTGCATCCAAATAATATACATTTGCTGTTCTTTTATACACTGAGGATATATGGAGAGAGATGTAGCCTTTGAGAAAAGGGATAACATATTGTCAGCAGTTTATTTACCCAAATTTTGCCAAAACTATGATTGTTTGAAGCACAGTGAGACCACAGATGGGCAACAGAATACTGGAGTAGTTGAACGTTTGGATCCGTTTTGAGGTGATGATGAAGATGATATGTGCATTGCAGCACGGTGAAACTAATGTTTCAGCTGTTATTATGAACTAAAAAATACACTTAACTGTGTTTTATAAATAGTCTCTATTGTATCTCATATCTAGGGAGAGTAGAGACTAAGTGATGTAACACAGTGAAACACAATAATAACTTGATAGAGGCAATCACTTCTGTTCTACTTCCTGTCTTTCTTCACAGTGACTTTCCTGGAAAAACTCATTTCCTCAGCGACAGAGATTTCATTAGCCTAACCCTATTGTCTGAACACAAACAACTATTCTCTTGTGAGGAATAG
>CM023615.1:7420506-7453006 GCA_013358685.1 Antennarius maculatus
GTTTTCTTATTTGCTCTCTCTGTCTTTAAAGCTTTTTTATATCTGAGTTTTTGCTCTCTGAAATTTTACATCTGTGAAGTGCTAGACTATCTTTTCCATGAAGCACTATGATTATGTTCAGTTAGAGTTGGAGGCCTGTCAACACAACACATTATTTTCCTTTCTTCATAATAATATTTCATTAAAAAACAGTCCTTTTTGAATACATAATTTCATTACTCTCAATGGACACACTCAAAAAATATTTTCTTGGCAGTAATACAATTCACACAATAAGTTTTGGCTTGTAATATTGATGAACACTTATGTCTTACAATGCAGTGTACAAAGGAAATAATGGTGCTAAGCTCAAAATAAAAACCTCCAAAGTTTACGTACTGTAGTTAGATGTGTTCTAAAGTCATAGTCTGCGAGTGCGTACTTTCTGCTACACATAATAAACACATGGAGTAGATGGTTGGGGTTCTTGTAGATACAACATATAAATTATAATACTGCATGTCTTCAAGAATTATATTCCATAAGACTTTCTTTTACTTTCAAAGGGGACCACAAACCTCCTTACATATGACTCCAAAACAGAATAATACTTTCATTTCTAGCTTCCTCTTGAGCTCTTTCTCCCTGCCCATCTGTCCCCTTCTCCCTCTCATACACTCTCTCCATCTCTCTCCTCTCGTTCGCTCACCCTGTTTGCTGTGTTAGAGCTGTCAGAGTTGACCTGCCTGTCTCTCTCCCACCGGGCACTCGGCATGATTCAATCATGCACACAAACACACGTCTTTCCCTCAGTCCTACGCTCCTCACCCAGACACGTTGTGTTTAATTATCTCCTCAGTGGCGTGAAAATGTGTGTCTTAATGTGTATGTGTGTTTATGTCTGTATGAGATAAACAGGCGCAGGGCTCGCTGAGGAAGTGTCAAGATTGCCACTGGGAGTGGAATGTGATGGCTTTCAACAGAGGCAGGCACACACACGCACACGCACACGCACACGCACGCACACACACACACATACATACACAGAAAGACTGGGGGACCACTTGTAGGCCAGTTTGTGTGTGTGTGTGTGTGTGTGTGTGTGTGTGTGTGTGTGTGTGTGTGTGTGTGTGTGTGTGTGTGTGTGTGTGTGTGTGGGTGTGTGTGTTGTAAAGCTCTGACACAGAGGTGACAAGTTTGTCTCTATTTAGTAGTCAGGAAGAACTGGCAGGAAAAATAAATGCAAGTCCAGCAGGGATACCAATGGGCAATCAGAGAGGTGTGTTGTAGGTTATATCGATAAATATTTTCAGAAAAGTCAATCTAAATTCATTATGTTTGAGGTTCTTTAGACAATGAGATTATGATGACTTTGATGTCAAAGATAAATCCATCAGTGGTATTTCAATATTATAGACATAACCCACCCCCAGATGCTCTGGGTTGTCAGGGGTCTTTGTGTAGCAGTTAAATATGTATGAAGGTCTTTGGAGATGAAGTAGAAACAAGTGAAGGTCATGGTGGAAAAACATTTCCGTCAACTTTGATTAGGATTTCGATTTAATTGCTTAAGACACTTGCTGTGAAATACAATACCTTCATTTAAATAGTAGCTACATTACATACAACAAGCCACTTTTCTTAATGACATTGGTGATGGAACTAGATATAAATGAAATAGTTACTTGGACAGGTTTTGTTTAACACTCTTACTTAAACTGAAAGTTTAGGTAAACTGTGGTCAAATATTAAGTAAAAATAATTAGTGAACAAGACTTTTAAGCATGCTAGATGCATAGCATGTGAAATACCTGTCTGCACTTTGCATTGGAAATTTAGTAAAGTAAAAATTTCAGGAAGTTGCAATTTTGCAAGTTAAAAATTCCCATTGGACATATATGCTCCCAGATATCGTGTTGTCTTCATAACTCGATAATATTTTCACCAAGAGACTAGCTGTTTGGTCCCCATGATGTAGAGAATCATTTTTTTCCCCAGAGCCCCAGATTTTGTTTGAGGCACATTTTATTTTGATTGATAAACTAATACATATTCAGTGGTACCCAATTTCTTTTTGAGTTTTGGAGTTTTTCTGAGTTCCCATCCACATATCAGATTTTTTTGCTTAGAGAGAGATAAAATCAGAGTTACAACCAGATGAAAATGAGGAAATAGCCAAAAATCACTGAAGAATATTAAGTTAAGCAAGACTGGAATAAAAAGAAATTGTAGGGCTTATAGTTTTGGAAATAAAGTTTAGCATTAAGAATGTCGTGAGTATCTTAAGTCAAGCGATTAATGGTACAATAACCTGTCTTCTTTTCCTTTCGGCTTTTCCCTTCAGGGGTCGCCACAGCGAATCAATTGCCTCCATCTAACCCTGTCTTCTGCATCCTCCTCTCTCACACCAACTACCGTCATGTCCTCTTTCACTACATCCATAAACTTCCTCTTTGGTCTGGAAGCACCTCCTGACCACCCAGAGCCTGTCTTAACTCCTTCCTAAAAGTCATACAACACTCTTCCTTTTTCAGCTTCCACCATTTCATCTTCTGCTCTGCCTTTGTCCTCTTCATCTTCCTCACCACCAGAGTCATCCTACACACCCCCATCCTATGCTGTTTGGCTACACTCTCACCTACGACTACTTTTCAGTCACTGATCTCCTTCAGATCACACTGTCTACACAAGATGTAGTCTACCTGTGTGCTCCTACCTCCACTCTTATAGGTCACCCTATGTTCCTGCCTCTTCTGGAAGAAAGTATTCTCTATAGCCATTTCAATCCTTTTTGCAAAGTCAACTATCATCTGTCCTTCTGCATTCCTCTCCTGGATACCAAACCCACCCATCACCTCCTCATCACCTCTGTTTCCTGCTCAAACATGTCCATTGAAGTCTGCACCAATGACAACTCTCTCACTTCTAGTAATGCTCTGCATCACTTCATCAAAGTCCAACCAGAATTTCTCCTTCTCCTCCAGCTCACATCCTACCTGTGGAGCACACCCACTAACAACATTGAACATCACACCTTTGATTTCTAGCTTCAGACTCATCACTCTATCTGACACTCTTTTTACCTCCAGGACATTCCTAACAAACTCCTTCTTCAAGATAACTCCTACTCCATTTCTCTTCCTATCGACACCATTATATAGAATAGCTTGAACCCTGCTCCTAAACCTCTAGCCTTGCTACCTTTCCACGTGGTCTCCTGGACACACAATATATCTACTTTCCTCCTCTGCATCATGTCAACCAACTCTCTACCTTTTCCTGTCATAGTTCCAACATTCAACGTCCCTACTCTTAGTCCTATACTCTTGGCGTTCCTCTTCTCTCTCTTCCAATGAACACACTTTCCTCCTCTCTTTCTTCAACCAACAGTAATCCAATTTCCACCGGCACCCTGTAGGTCAACAGCACCGATGGCAGTCGTTGTTAACCCGGGCCTTGACCGATCCGTTATGGAAGTCATAGGTTTGATTCGCCTGTTTGATTTGGCAAACGTTTTATGCCAGATGCCCTTCCTGACGCAACCCTCTGCAGACACTGTAGCCACAAGAAGACACTGGCTTGTGTCCTCTTGTGGCTACATTGTCCTCTTGTGGCTACATTAATAGTACAATAACCTGTATTATTTTTAAATAAAATGATAAAGAGGTGATGTGTATTGATGTTTGTCACAACCCAGCTGTGTATGTCTTTTTTAGCATTAGGAGGTAAAACACAGAACTGGTAATCCCACCTGCTTCTAGAGCATTCCTCTAATGCTGAGAATCAATATTGGTTAACAAATATGACCTCCCTGAATCTCTGCATGCATTTACATTCATGTAATTTGTACGAGTGTGTGTTGGTACGCATATTGTTTGCGTGTCAGTAATAAATATCATTTACCAGAGTAACCTTTCTGCTCTGCACTGAATTTGTTAATATAATGTTATTGATTGCCCTTCAATGAATGCGAACTGATGAGAATAAAAATGTTCTCAAGCATGGGCCTATCTGTCTGCATCTCCCCACCAGTCTCCTGAATCTGTTTTTTTCTTAAATATCCTGTCAAAATGTTCACATCAACATGAACTATTGTTAATGTTAATCAAACAAAAGTCAGAAGATTAACTTTGTTCACAACGTTTTTGTCAGAGTTAAAATGGGTTTAATTACTGCACTATGGGAAATGTTGTTTTGGTCAAAGCACACTTTTTACCTATTTATTTTTAGACACTCTGACCTTTAATGCTCTCATGGGCCACATAAAATGATGTGGAGGGCCACATTTGGCCCCCTCGCCTTGAATTTGACATATGTGGTTTAAACTGTTGGGGGACTTCCCATGATGCATTGAGATTTTCTTTTCATACATTCATATCGCAAATCTCACTCATAACTGAACTTCTTCCTCAGAGTCTTTGTCTATTTGTGTTGTAGGTTGTTATTATTATTACTGTTGCTGTTGCTTATAATATTGTTATTATTATTTTTGTATTAGTTTGTAGTTACTATAAATCAGTACCAAAGTCTATAACTGTTCTCTCTGGAAAGCCCCTTGATTCAATTTTAGTGTGATTTGCTACCACATAAATATAATTAACGATTCTTGATTAAAATATGATTGTTTGAGATAATTGTTTTATTTGTTTGCATAGTTGTTTGTGTCCAGTCATATTTTTTTAATTAAAAGCTAAACATAAATATCACATGTCAGTGCTGCTGTAAGTGTAGAATTAAATGTCTCTTTAGAACCACTGCCTGTTTGTCACTGAAGGACCTAAACTTTCATAGAACAATGACATGAACATTGTGGATCACTTAATTAATGGCAGAGTTAGACACCACAGCAGTGCTATTAGTCCATTGTCGAAAAGAACATCCCAATAACTTATAGGTGAACTGAGAAAGGATAGTGGATGAATTAAACATCACCTAAATATTACTTTTGTAACCACTCCAATCCTTAATTTGTTTTTTGAAATGCATGCCTATTTCTTTCTGCTTGGAGTTCTGATGTATGAACAGTAGAGACAGAGACAAGCGCACAGCCCCACAGAGATAACAGCAGGATACCTGCAAAAGTGTCTGGATTTACTGATTGTGCATCTAAGCAGGAATGCACCACTACACACACCCACACACACACACTTATTTTTTTTTCTTAGCAGTGATTCTCTTTGTTTTAAAATTTGTCTTTTACTAAAAAAATATTTAAAAGTATTTTTAGTAAAATGTGTTTTTGCTCTATATTCACGACATTGTCCCAACCTTCACATTTGTTATTGTTACTTCCTGTTTTGTCTTTCCTTTTTCTACAGGAATTCTTACCTGCATTACGGAATGTGATCGAGTGGAGACATTCATCTACAGCACAGAATAGAAAGCTCAACCACACTTTGCTGACAATGCCTTTTGTGCTGGAGCATCTTTTGTCACGGACAGGATTAAGACATATGTTTTGAATGCTATATTTTAAAGTTTTTCTGTTATTGTCTGCAAGATTGTCCACATAATCTTTCTTTATGTCTCTGTATATCTCAAACAGTATAATTGTAAAGTTCATAGCTCATATTGGACTACAGCTGGTAAATATTTGTAGTACCAACAGTCATTCATTCATCTTCTAACCGCTTTGTCCGCTGTCGCGGGTCACAGGGAGCTGGAGTCTATCCCAGCTGACTGAGGGTGTGAGGGGTGATGCTAGTGCACAGCAGAGCCACACAGAGACACAGACAAACACACACACTCATGCACTAAAAAAAATCTTTAGAATTGTTTTATGAACTGAAGGCAAGACATGAAACTATTATGCACAAATATTTTGAATTTCATTGCACTTTAAAAGTTAAACTATACTATGATTTTCCACATTGACAGTATTAAGGCAGCAATGGTATCTCAAAAAACAAAATTGATAACCATTGCAAAATTCAAACACTACACACTAGTGTCTGGTGGCGGTCAGAAAATTTTAAACAACTATTATTGGATGCAGTGATATGTAACTGCATCCAATAATAACTGATATGTAAGTTCAGCCCTCTGTCTCACAGAACTAAATCATTTCTATTGACTCCAATGAAACCTGCCTCGTGCTTTGGTGAGTTACTGTCTTTATGATCTACATGTTTACCTGTGACCACGTTGTAAATAGGTTAAATAGCAGTGGTGGTCGGTCAGGGCCAGCAAGGCCTTCTCTGCTGGTCTAACATAACCAGAAATCATGAGAATATTTATGATAAAGATTGATTATATTTTATTGCATTTTCCTTAAATAACTATATTCAAATATATGTATGAATATATAATTATACATTTGGATATAATATGACCTAGGCCAACACTGGGTCAGTGTTCTATTTTTAGGTTAGTGAGGTTTTTTCCAATCAGAATTCAGCTAGATTGTGTTGCCAGGTTGAATGAAATCTGCCCAGGACCTTCAGAATCGATAACAGTGGTTCGATCGAACCCCTGGGTTCGATCGAAACCTAGGGGTTCGGTGAGTCGGTCGCAGGGGTTTGGCAGAGACGGAGGTGAGGACAAAACACCTGAGACATTTTGTTGGGTATTTTGCTGAATATACACAAATCACTGTGTACGTTTGACACATCGTGTCAAGTCGTGATGACACGCCCCCCTTAGCCATCACTGGCTACAGGTGATCACAGGTGATGACGCTACATCGATTAGCCTACCTGTGCTACTGGGGATTTTGCACACTCAGTAGTAGATTTATGCCTGTCATGGTGGTACGTCATCTGATTGCTTTCTTAATACTTTAATTCATAGTAACTATGTTGAACAAAACAAGAAAGTGGTCGGGCGAATATGTGCAATGTGAATTTACATGTACTGTATAACGGAACGTGATGGGAATCAGCGTTCTGCATGATTTGCAATGTCAAGTTGAGCAACTCTAGTCTGGCACTGGCAAAAATAAAGGAACACTTCCTTAAGCTGCATGGAAAACAAAAGAAACGGACTTTGCTGTGAAAATGACATAAGAGTAGCACTAGCCAAGGTGAAACCACGCATATCTGAACTGGTCTCTCAATAACAGCAGCAGAAGTCACACTGATTTGCAGGTAGGTCATTTCATGTGAGTTCATGCACTGTCTTGGTTTTGTTCTTTGAAAAAGGTGACATTAAAGCACAATTTATTAAATACACCAGTAAAACATATACTTATGTCTTAAATTTGAAAAAAACATTTATTTTTTTTTACTAAAGAAGGGTTCGGTGAGTGAGTGTATGAAACCGGCGGGGTTCAGTACCTCCAACAAGGTTATGAACCACTGGTGTAGAATGCAGGTCTCCCTGCACTGTGAGTGAACGGGAACATATAGTTAATAAACAGATGCGATAGCCAATCAAATCACAAATTGGAGAAACTAAGGCCTTCTAGCTGGCCTCACGTTCACCTGACACGTATGTGTCCTGTGATTGGATACTCACTCTGAGAAGGCGGCGCCATGCAGATGCACATTTGAAGAGAAGCTCTAGTGAGGAGGGTCCAATCCCTGAAGTACTAACCCGTTCTAGCTAACCTGACCAACTAGTTAACCTGTTCTAGCTAGTGGATTGTTCTTGAGGAAAGAAAGGAGAATGGATTTTGTGTTTAAATGAGCCGTTTGAACAGCTGTTTTGGTGAGTACAAGCATTTAATTTATAAAAGTTTTCATATTTAATTTTCTTGTAATTTAATTTCATTTATATCAAATCAATTATAATGAAATAAAATGACAACTATACTAAAAATGAAAAAAAATTCTTTCTCTTCTGCAATGTGTGTAAATTGCACTTGCACAGCTGTGTGATTGTAGTGGAAATACACAAAGAGACTTGTTTCCCTGCTGGAAAATAGCCTGTTTTATACATGATAGAGGTGATGCAACACCTAGTAGTGTGTTAGTGTATGTCTGTATTTCGTTTCTCTAGCTGTGGTGTCATAAATGATGGTCATTTCGGTCGGTTTTCTTCTGTGACGTAGTTGTGTGACGTCTATAAAAGGTGTGGCCGTGGGGTTCTTCTGTGCCAGTGACAATAAAAGGAGTGGGGCTGATGCCAGTTTTTGTCCCATTTGAGAGAAGTTATAAACACCTTAGTCCGTGAGCAGTGGTGCGAGCTGCTGACGGTATTATGGGATGTATTTATGCAAGTTTGACTAAGGAAAACATCGCTGAAGGCCTAGGTGTGAAATACACGGCCCGCCACTGTTAAATAGTAACAGGTGATGATGTCGTGATTGGGTATTAGAGGTCATTTTCCTAATGTCTGGAATGCTCATTCTGCTTGGCATGGGGGGCATCAGGTCGGGCTACTCTACACTCTACCTACCGCAGTATATATTGCAAGCCTACAGGCCCCTTGTGTTTGTTTCAGGGGCCTGTACAGACACACACACACACACACACACACACACACACACACACACACACACACACACACACACGCATTTGTGTTTGTAAAATTCATATTGTAAGGCAGGTTAGGAGTTCATGTTAAACAATATGGTTGAGGGGATACAGTGCAACTTTGCAAACATAATAATGTGGTCACAACCAAGTAGTACAGTCACTACCGTAACAGTGAGTGTTTTGTAATATAAAATAAGAACAAAGTCATTAAATTAAATTATATGATAACTATTATTTAAATATGTATTCAATGAAATAACGATTTAACTCTGAGATCTTTAAGATCACTGTAATTCATTTTACAAAAAAATTGCATTTAAATTTGGATGACTCTTGGAAAATAAACTTTGAAATTTGTTTAAAAATTTATTTCAAGTGGTATAATTGTAAAACCCTTCATAATAAATTTCTAAAAATATGCTTTAGAGGGTGTATGGACATACAATTTTAACAAATTAATCGTTTTTATTGCAGTGTGTTGCTGTGTTATGGTAGTGACACCTTTCAGTTGTGGGAAAACATTTCAACAAGATAGACATTACTATATGAAGTATTATTGCACCGTTTCTAGATTTGTACCATAGAAACATGGCACAATTTATCTATGGACAAGGTTTTTTTTTTAAAAAAAAAAAAAACTTTTAAAAATGTGTCTCCAATTCTGAATTTTGCACAAATTCGGTAGAATGGCCAATATGCAGTATTTATATATATAAATGTAACAGAAACATGAGTGGAAAAAATAATTTCCCCAAATAGGGATTAATAAAGTGCATTTCCTCTTTCTTCTTCTAATAGACTACACTATCACAGCATTAAAATAGTGTAATGAAGTAATCAGCAGGGTACTGTAAAATACCAATTTGGAAGTGAGTCTTTTAAATTATAGAAAATTTTCATGTGTTTGGATGGTTGTTGGGGATAAACATACAAGCTATGATACTTTCCTTGCAGTTGCAGTTATTTACATAGTCACTTGATCATTACTTGGTTTATGAGTCATTAGAGACATATGCGGATATGAGCTCTTCTTCTCTCAGCTGCAGTTGGTCACACAAAGCAAACATGCATGCTGTGTGTTCTCATCATGTGAATTTTTTGGTTAATTTTGTGTGCTTGTTTACAGATTGTACTGCTATAGAGGTACGAAATTTCCCGATCATTTTTAGTGCCTCATTTTTAGTGCAGCCAAATCAACTTTTCCTTCTTTCTTAGAAAAAAAACCCTGGTTAATTTGAATACTGATTTGAACATGTATTACCAAGGCAACTGTTTAGCCTTGAAGTATTCAGGTCAGCCCCATTACAATATGTTTTTAATTTACATTTTATGCAGTGTCTAAGCTTTTCTGGAATAAAGGGTAGAAGTTCTGTATTTTTTCTGCCCTTTTCCATGGGACTGTAATGTAAATGTGTTAAACTGTTTAAATAGAGACCAAAGTCAATATATTAAGAGCTCTGTAGTTGAAAGGCAAAGTTACTTATTAAAAATCAATATTTTAGCATATAAATGGATTTGCGACACTTTCACTTGAAATCATAAATCACTTTTAACCATTAAAAAATAATACTGCAGTACTATTCAGTTTCTCAGCCTTTACTTTTGCTTCTTGCAGATTTCTTGAGGACCAGCCCTCCAAACTACTTTACCTCAACACTGACCGCAGGGTTTTCGAAATGTGCGAATGTTCAATCGATCAGTTTTTCTGATGTCTCATTATTGGTAGAGATTATCCATAACCCTCACTTTGCATAGGTCTACACACGGTGTATTGTAGGTCTGTATTTGTGTTGGAATTTTTTGTTTTTTTCTTATTATTATTATTAGCATTATTTGATTAATCTAATAACTAGTAAATTATTGTAAACAACTGCATTTTATTTCTTAAGGTGAAGTTTAAAAGTTCTGTGTGTGCATCTCACTCGCTACATTTAGGTGACCTCCAAGCCCCATTGAGGTTGTCAAGATTCACATATGGACAGACAGAAAGACATTCTTTGCTTTACAAATACATATTGAATATTTGAAGGGTGAGGAGCGGGAGACAGATACATGCAGTGCAACCTTTGAAGACACACATATGGCAGTGAATTTCAAATGTTTTTGCACAAGGTAAGATGCAGAGTGCAGGGTCATCCTTAGTGCACAGCTTCTGGTGAAGCTCAGGGGGTTAGGTGTCTGGCTCAAAGACGATAAAATCAACTATCGCTGAGATTTCGGTTCCTGGTCAGCCTGTGGGTCATCCTCTACTTTTACCTAGAATGTGATGAAATAGAGCTGAATGATGCTGAGTTTCTTACTAAGTACATCAGTGTGTCAGGAGTTCGTTCACACAGCTCTGTCTAAAACCTAAATCAGCACCATGCTCCCAACATTCCATACCAGAGTGCTGTGAGTACGCATACAAACAAATATCTAACCGACTTCCATTCTGTTCACGTCTTATGGGGCTCTAACTTATTGAGACATATTTAGAATTAGATGTGATTTACGGTTTTCTTTGTTACAACAGAAAGCAAGCAGGTGTGTTTAAAAGTAGTGTTTTTGCATTTTCCAGTCTAATAAACTATTTGGCAAGACACTAATCAACTATTGAACCAACAGAATCTAATCAGATCTGTCTATGTCTCTCTTTCTCTGTTTTCCTCTATTTTTGTGTGTGTGTGTGTGTGTGTGTGTGTGTGTGTGTGTGTGTGTGTGTGTGTGTGTGTGTGTGTGTGTGTGTGTGTGTGTGTGTGTGTGTGTGTGTGTGTGTGTGTGTGTGTGTGTGAGAGAGAGAGAGAGACAATGAGATCGTATTTAATGACTATTGACATATGAAAGTGGAGAGCAGCAGGAAGCAGACAGGGTGGAGGGAAACAAGAGAAACAAGATGAGGGATAGTGGAAAGGAGCAAAGACTTGTTGGTATTAATAGTCAATAACGCAGGAAGACACTTTAATTACCACCAGCCAGCTCAGATTAACTTTTATTTCTGGCCCGACAAGGACACACTCATTTCTTTAGTTAGTTTACATTGCTGTATCGTCCTCTCATAGTAAAGTTTTCAATAAGCACAACTCTCTTCACTCCTTACAGTTTAGCACAAATATTATTTGTCAACTTGAAAATTAACCACTTTTGCTATGTTAGGAATATCTGTGTTAAGCAAACAGTGATGGGAAATAACCAAGTATGGAACCAAATGATTTATTGTCTCAGTGAACGCAGCTCCAACACTCGTGTCCTCCTCTTGTTCTCGTTTGTTGTTTTCTCTGTGAACATCTCAGCACATCAGGCTTCGTACCTTTGATGCTTTGCTGTTTATCATGGACGATAAAGCAAAGGCTAGTAGTTTTAAAGGTAAGTCACATGCTGAATGCCACAGTCGCGTACAGTAGATCGTCATCATCAACAGCTGACTCTGGTTGTTGTTGGATGACCTTAAAAAACTGGTTGAGAGGTCCTTCAAGTCTTCTTCTTCTCCTCAAGGATGAAATTATAAGAATCAAAATCTTACCTTAAACTTACCTAAAACAAATGCAAGAATCATGAGTGATGCTTAACACTACATTTTAAAACTATTCATACCTGTTTTAATATGATTATGTTTTTATTTATTTATTGTACAATAACATGATATTATGTGCTTTTAATTTTTTTCTAGTGGTTTTAAGAGTCCACGATTTGCAGTGGACAACACTTTGAGTTGAGTAAAATAAAATAAATTTGATTATTATTTTTCCATGTATTTTTTTTAACCAATGTATAATCAAGTTAACTTGAAATAACCTGTACCTGTATTTTATTTTATTATGTGTTGTTTTTGTTTTTGTGTCAAATATTGTTTAACACCAAACAACAAAACAGAAAATTAAATAGGAAAAAAAAAAAGGGGCAGCAGTGGCTCAGTGGTAGAGAGCGCGCGGTAGAGCGAGTCATCCAATGTTTCAAGATCGGCGGTTCGATTCCCACTCCCGCCCAAAACAACACCCGGAGCCGAGGCGCCCGCGAGCAAGGCACCATCTCCCTTACAAGCTTTTCATTTGGGGCACACCACGAAGGAGCTGCCCGCCACTCTACCATTGCATGCGTACAGGCCCCCTGTGTGTGTGCTTGTGTGTTCAGGGCCTTTACACACATACAGTATGTGTGCATGATTCAAAACTAGTGTGTGTGCCACTAATTTCCCTGTGGGGATTATAATCAGTACGTATATAAAATAAACAGAAATCAAAAAATAATGGAAATAAAACAGAGTAATCATATGTTTGCATATCTTAATATGTATGTATATTTTTTAAGTATTTATGTATGACACCCCCACCCCCACCCCCGCTGCCACGATTGCACAAATTTCCCCACTGTGGGACAATAAAGGATTATTATTATTATTATTATTATTATTATTATTATTATTATTATTTATCAAACATAAAATGTTGTGTTGGACTTTTTATTAGCAGGAAGCGCATCAGTGCGTCATTCAAGTCAGTGTGGTGGAATACCTCAGTGGATTAAAGCTTGGCTTAGCCTCTACACCCCCCAAGAATAAAATTAAATTAGCAGAGGTAGAGATGTAAAAGTTAAATTACAGTACCACAGTAACGGGGTTTAAATAACCTCAAATGGCGATTATACTGTAGTTTGGAATTCAATAAATAATAACTTATGAGCAATTCAAATTGTGTTATGTTGAGAACTGTCCTTATGTGCTGTATGTTTATACACAAACAGAGATACTGTTATTTCTGTATCAACTGCAAAGCATGGGGTATCTATTTTTTTAGTGCAGATGACGTCTAGTTAGGAGTGCTTAAACAAAAACCAGGTGTAAGAAAGCATTTGAGACAGGTTCATGTGGTGTCGTGTCATAGTTTACACTTCACATAAATCACAACAAGGTTTATGTCCACTGTCTCCATCTAGTCATTTGATGGTTTTGATATCAATATGCACACCATTAAGTGCTGGACAACATCCTTTGTAATTTCCTTTTTCCAGCTTTCAGTGTAATGACCTCACACACATTCACTCAGCATTTGTGTTGTTTTTATGGTAATAAAAGTAATCATGCAAATTCATGCATTACAAATTCGTCCCTGAATTAGGTTTTTAACAGATGTGTAGGTACACTGCACTGTGTGTGTGTGTGTGTGTGTGTGTGTGTGTGTGTGTGTGTGTGTGTGTGTGTGTGTGTGTGTGTGTGTGTGTGTGTGTGTGTGTGTGTGATCAAAGAGAGCATTCAACAGTGCATTTCCATAGTAATTTGATCTTCTGTCAGTGTTCTCTGTGGTTGATGCCTACTGAATTAATAAAGTGCAGTATCTTCTTTTCAGCATAAAAACACATCCTGTTTTAAGATTTGTTGTATATTAAGTAGATTTTCAGAGGACAGTCTGAAATTACTTTCATTGATGTAATTTTTTTCTCAAAGGAAAGAACATTGGACCAGATTAAACCACTGATCAACACTGACGTTGATTTTGAATTTTTAAAAATGAAACACTTCACCACTGTGGTCGTCTTACTGCCGTTCTGGTTTTGACAGTGTCATTTTCTACCATCTGCTTTAACCTAAAATGTCTCTTGACATGGAACTGAGTCATCATTTGCAGATGAACTTCGTACATTATTTGTTTCTTATCATGTGTATGCAGCAATATGTCTCTTGCAAGTTGGGGAACCCCCCCCAATCATAAGGACATATTGATGCCTGTCAATCGATTGTATACATACAGAATCCAAAATGCTACTATCTGCACAGATGCAATATCCTAAATACTACTGCCTGCAGCTAAAGACTTGTCTTCTGTATCACTGCTCTCCCTCTTTCCCTGCTTTTGTTTTGTCTGTGGCTTCTTATCCAGGAGAATGATGAATGAAGGCAGATGATGGGACAGAGGAAATGAGAGACAGGGGGGGAACGTTGAGGAATGTTAGCCCTCATTTGTGAATCTCTGCTGCCAAGGGGTATTTTGACGATAGTAAATCTGGTTTCCTGTTTGATGTTTTTGTTTCTGTAGGAATGAAAAAGATAAATAAGTTTTATTGGAAGAATTTTTAGTTCCACCTAATGATTAAGAGCATTGTAAATTAAACCACCAGAAGTATGCATAACCACTGTTGCAAATTAGTGGTATATTTATTGATTTATTTCTCAAGTGCCTTTCATCTTGTTTATTATTATTATTATTATTATTATTATTATTATTATTATTATTATTATTATTATTATTATTATTATTTAAAAAAAATAATAATAATATATCATAGGCTTGATTTTATTGTAATTTGCCACTTCTGCTCACTATACTGTATTCTTATATTTTGCAACACTAACAGACCCTAGAGTAGCAAGTCTTGCTCCTGCAGAAACCTTCAGGCTGATATTTAATACTTAAAGTGATGATTAAAACAGCTCAACAACCGTGAGTCAACATCGGACAATGAAGATCACATCTGACATTAGACATTAGAATATCTCAGACTCTCTGTCATGGATAAAGGAAGCTGTACATATATGATAACAGGCCATTAAAAAAAATGTTCCTGTGTGAGATTTAATGGGGTCATGAATGACCCGCTCACCTACTCCTGTTTTTTAAATAGCCTGGTCAGATGATGCATGTTCTTCGTGTTCTTTGGTGAAGTTATGTTTGGTTCAAACAGGTAATAATTTTAGAGCTGTAGACCAGTTTGTGTTGTACCGTAGGAACAAGGGATCAGGTCCTTTTCTTGTTTTTTCTTCACAACGAATGGTTTTGCTATTGACGCTACTTATGTGATAGTAAGTTACTAATACAGCTAAAACTTTAACATGGAGCATATAGAGTATTTTGTGTTTTTATGATAGTTGCTCCTGTGGTTACATGTCATGTCACAGTACTTGTCAGACACAGTCAAGTGAGAAGCAACTGTCTTCACTAGTGTTCATATAAATGTTTTATTTTTCTCAATTCACATCCTCTTATTAGTCCTAACTATTACTTTTATATCTACTTTTTAAGTGATTTCTCTCATGGTTGGCTAATGAGTTACTTTTCGTCTTTATTTCCACCCTGATTTTTCTTCACATTCCCATCTCTCCTACCTCCCTCTCTTGCTTCTCAACTTTTATCCTCTGCTCCTCTTGCCACATTTCCTTTTCTTTCCATCGCCTATATAATAGTCTCTCCCCTCCCCCTCTTCTCCAGATCTGATCCAGTTTACACTGATGAGAACACTGCATTAATTATTAATTCTAAGACAGCCAAATGTTCTTCAGCCTGTTTATATCTAGGTATACAGTAAATCTCTTCAAGCTCCAGAGCCTGGTCCACTCTATGCATTCAAATGCCTGGTATCAATGACTGGAGACACACACACACTCAACGCGTCGCTCACTTCAATCACACACAGAGACAGCCACACACTGTAAGAGCACTGCAGTACAATATAGTGTGTGACCTCAGTTCACCTTACAGAGTAACCCTGGATACTGGTACACCACAGAGAACAGACAACACTGTATTGCACAGATAATGCCCAGTGGCTCAGACATTCCTGGTATGTCTAATCTATAAATATCATTTACATGTTCCAATATTTCCATCTTTTAATTGACTGTCCATTATTTCTTTTCAGTTACTAAAATGTACATGGACAAAATGTTTGTTCATTGAAGTAATTCTCACTTTATTAAACTGGTACTTTGTCAATGTTTTGAAATGTTTAAAAGTTCTAATGAGCACACAGAATCACACACAGGTGCTGGGTGGTGTGTCAATGTCAAGGCCATTCCAGTTTGGTTCTGTAATTTCTGTTTTCCTTCACACTGTCTCCTTTTCTCTCTCTTACACACACACAAACACACACACACACACACACACACACACACACACACACACAAACACACACACACACACGTACACACACACACACACACACACACACACACACACACACACACACACACACACACACACACACACAACTTTTACTATTAGCAGTGACTCTTACCCACTGTAGTAAATACAGATACACACAGTGATCCTTTGTTTACTGTCGTGGCTGGTGCACATTCAGAGCTCATCTGCTGCGGCTGCACCTCTGCTGCTAATCTACATTCCACAAGACCTGTTTCACCCCTCTTAAAGCCGGTGTTTTTCTACACTAGTAATCAGTTGGTGGCAGACATTATGTGCTGTATCAGCTAAGATGTGTAAAGTGGTGTGTTATCGTGCTGATATATCTTGACACATCAGCTACTCCTGAAGAGTTCTGTTAAAATTGTACTGCAGATTCTTCAAATAAGTGACACTGAGACAAAATTATTGCTACCATTAAAGAAGGATTCACTTACTGCATAATGTTGAAGAAATCTTCTCTTCAGGAATTTAAAAATATGTCTTGCAGAAGCATAAAAATGAAAAGAGGTAATGATGTGTTTGTTTCCTTCTATTGAAAGCTCAGGGAATCTGCTGATCTCAAGAATATCTGTGAGATTATTCTCCTGCCAGTGTGTGTGTGTGTGTGTGTGTGTGTGTGTGTGTGTGTGCGTGTCTCTCCGTGTGTATACATGCATTCACTCATGCATGCACTGATGTGTGTATTTGATAGTTTGATAGATGTGTTCAGACAGCTGCTGTCAGTGAGTGTTGGTCATCTGTCTTTTCTTGTCAGCTGTTGACAAAGACAGAATGTGAGGTGAGAAAGGGTTGCAGAGAGAGAATGAGAAAGTCAGGAGGTGGATTAAGTGTTGAAAGGAAGGATGGAAGGGGGAAGTGAGAATGAGAGAGGCAGGGAGATTGTGTTTAGATGGAGGAGATTGAGTAAAGAGGAGGAGAAGAGGTGTAAAGTATTAGCGGGTGAATCAACAGGCATCAACTTGTTCCTGTAAGCGAGAAGTAGACATAAAAGTGTTTCCCTCACCAGCAGCTGTTTCAGCTGTTTCAATCAAACTGTGGAATCACAAGTCTCAAGAAGCCAAAACAACTTTTTTTTTTTCATAATTATTGCTGATTTTATTTTAAACATCGTTGACTTCATATTTTGTTTATGTGCTTTACAAATGTAGCTATTGCACTTCACACCAGGAGGTGGCTGGGGCAATGTGTTTTCAAGTTGCCAGCAGTTTGTGTGATGTCCCAGCCTTGTGAACCAAAGTCAAGAACTTCTTGAGGGAATTTGATCAGACTTGAAGGGAATTTCCATTTTAAATCAAAATCAACATATAACATTTTAAAGGTCTAAACTCCAATCACACAACCTCATAAAACATATTTTTCCTCAGAAGTCACCAATTAATTGATTAATTATGAAAACGCAGGGGGAAAAAATGCCCAATTAGTCTGACAGAAGAGAAAATATTTATCCAAATAGCAAAAATCAGCTTCACTGTAACCTCAAAATTTTCTGCAGAAATGCTTTTCTGTCCATGATTCACCTCGACTCTGAGGCACCAGCGAAGTTCGTGTCCATTCTTGACATTTGGACAGATACAAAATTAGTGACACATATTCTGGGTGCCCAACTTTAAACTGCAGTGATAATATTAACCTCTTGTTGCTAATTTGAAGATGTGTTGTAGGTGTGATCCACATTTTAGAATTTGTAGCTTGTCAGAATCACTTTCCAGCTCCAGGAATGAGAACACGCAAAATGAATAATCTTACAAATAAAAAGACACACAGCTGTTGTGACTAGAGCCTATTTGACTCTCTTTGTCCTTCACTATTCTGTAAAAAAGTGAAGACTGTGTTTTTCTCACCGGACCTTATTGATTGGAACCCTACGTATCAATACAGTGATAACTTTCATTCCAACATTTTCACTACATACTGCAAATTGTATTTTGCAGAGCAGACTCTCCACAAACTGCATCTTATCGGCGAGGCGCACCTCCATGAGGCAGTAAAAATATCAATATGTGTGAATCACATAGAGGTCATTGATGTGGCCAAATACTTTAGCTCAGCCGCAGTTTTATGATCCTCCATTTTATCATCCATTCAGTCCTAAGTATTAATTAACAACAACTGTGATGGTTAACCTTGTTTTGTCCTTTCCACCTTTCTTTCCCCCACTTCATTCACTTAATGCGTATACTTTAGCAATAATAACTCAACAAACCTCTTATCACTAATTTCACACTCTCCTTCCCTACCCACCAACCCCACTTGAGTTCAAAGTTCATCCTCAGTGCTGAATATGGCCCCTACTTCTCTTATCAGTCATATTACTCCTTCTCCTCTCCCTCATCCTCTTCCTCCACCTCTCCTCATCCCCATCTTTCCTTGACACGAGTAGACTGACATGAACTTTTCAAATTGGTGTCAGCACTCATCTCTATACATCTGTTTTTCTCTCACTCTTTTCCTCACTCTTTTGACATTATTAACTATATTTTACATTTTTTCTCTCTCCCTCATTCTCTTTTTTCACCATCTGTAATTTATTAACATTAGCCCACATTTCCCTCTTTCTCAGTGCCCTCTCTCCACAACTCTCCCTCCATCAGTGCAGTTATACAATCAGAAATTAAATTGCCTGGGTCTTGGTTAGATAAGTGTGGCTATGAAGCCAGCCGAGCGGTAATTAGATGTTAAATTGGGGACATTAATGTTGCAAAGGCGGCCTGCTGTTTCTCTCTGCATTATCACAGTCCAGACACACCTTCAAACAACTGCATTTAGTATGACCTTTCGCCAAGAATGTTGCTGTGTGATTACATGTGTGTTTGTCCATCTATGTTTCGTTGTGTATATATGTCTATCTGCCAAATGTGTGCGTGTAGCCTTTTCACACACAAACATGCTTATCAATCAAGAATGAAGTAGTATTTTTGCATTGCCGCTGTAAAACAATCTCTGTTCGAAACAAGTCTCTCTGGTCATCATTGTCATTAGATATTAGCTTGACATACACTGAACCTTGCAGAACTACATCTTCAAATTTCTATAATCATTTAGACACTTCCACCCCAAGCATTTGTGGTCAACAACACAACAGTGTTTTCACATATGAAAAGTCTGTAACTGCTTGTAGAATCATTTTCTAGTATAAAAAAAACCACTTGACAAATATTTTTAAAATGTCCTTGGATGATTTAAAAAAAAATCTGTCATCTGTCATCAATGTCTGTCATCAATGTAATCTTTTGTGAGGAACTTTACAGTGCTTTGTAATACACAGGTGATTAAAATGAACCTCCTGGCCTTAAACATAGTGGTCATTGTGTGGTCCATGAGGCTTTACAGGCTTTAGAGTTGACAGCCAATTGATGTGACAATGGACCAGAGGTCAATGTTTTTGGATATTCACAATGGGTAGTTACTGTGATAAGGCCAACGCTCATAAAAAGAGTATGTGACTCATGTAGTACGGTTTGTCTCATCCATCTCTGCTCCATTATAGTGGCATGATGTGCTCTGGTGAGTTCAGTGTGTTGTTCACTGTCTGCTGATGTATGGCTGGTCGTTTAACGGCGGTCCAGTTTATCATGTAGTGCTGGCCTGGATGGTCCTCTCGTCTCTCAGGATGTCACTTACCTAATGGGAAGCCATACATCACACTTGGACCGCACACACAGTGCAGTGTACCTCCACATCTTCACAGAAAGCCTAACTTAAGGGCTACAGAGTATAAAATACGGACTAAATCACTGATCTCTGCATTTATTTTTCACACCAAGGGATAAACAGCTTTGGGAGAAGGTATTCATGTTTCTATGAGTAAAAACACAATGAGTCTAAACAGTGTGATAATGATATCCATTGATCAGTATGATCAATGGATATCATTACCGTTCTAAATATAGGAACTATCTCTGTGAACTTTACATATTCTCCCTCCACTAAAAATATTCTATATCAGTGAACTGGTGCCTAGATCCTGGCCATACAAAAATATAAGCGTTACTGGTTGTTTGTATTCCATGTGGAGCCTAGTCCACTTCCCGAAAGAATGAATGATTGTATGAATGAATGAATGAATGAATGTTGATCGGAGAACAAACAAGAATCAAACAGGTTTTACTTCCTCTGTATAACAAAAGAAAGTCGCTATCAGCAGGTATCAGCATAACTGTCTGAGCACACTTACAAGACAAATTAGGTTGTTGACCCAGGTATTTCCTCAAGGACATCTACTTTTTAAATTCAGTCCCATTTCAGAGATAGAATGAAGTATCCTCTATATTTTTCATACATATTATTTCAAATCACTATTGTTTTCTCTCCTATTTCTCTTCACTTCTCTGCCCTGCTTCTACTTTTGTTTAAATCTTCTCACCTCAAGTCTCAAGTCTTTCCATTTGCCAAATGTAGTCTCTCACCTCATCTTCTCCTTAACACTCATGTTCCCATGTCCTTCTTTCTCCTTCTTCACTACTTCTCACTCCATTTTTCATCAAGTCTCCTCTTTTCATCTTCCTTCTATCGCTAATTCCACTGGTACCTGACAGGGGTTGTCGTAGCAGAACTCTAACCTTAATGAAGATGAAACAGCCCAGCATGTGTGCTGTGGGGAATACAGACCTGTGTGAGCAGTGCAACGAATCACCTTTAAATTAAATTAATTTCTCACCCTCATCTACCTCTGTTCCAAAGTGTATTATTTTCTCTATCACCGGTTCTGTTATTATTCCTCTATTACCGGTTCTGTTCATAATTTTTATGGACAGAATTTCTAGGCGCAGCCAGGATCCGGAGGGAGTCCGGTTTTGGGACCAAAGGATTATATCTCTGTTTTTTGCAGATGATGTTGTCCTGTTGGCCTCATCAAACCTGGACCTTCAGCGTGCACTGGGACGGTTTGCAGCTGAGTGTGACGCGAGTGGGATGAGGATCAGCACCTCTAACTCCGAGGCCATGGTTCTCGACTGGAAAAGGGTGGTGTGCCCTCTTCAGGTTGGTGGAGAGTCTTTGCCCCCAGTGAAGGAGTTTAAGTATCTTGGGGTCTTGTTCATGACATTATCAGAAGGATGGAACATCAGATAGATAGACGGATTGTTGTAGCTTCTGCAGTGATGTGTTCACCGTATACTGTAGGTCTGTTGTGGTGAAGAAGGAGCTGAGTCGCAAGACAAAGCTATTGATTTACCGGTCAATCTATGTTCTTACTCTCACCTATGGTCATGAGCTTTGGGTCATGACCAAAAGAACAAGATCCCGGATACAAGCGGTTGAAATGAGTTTCCTCCGTAGAGTGGCTGGGCACACCCTTAGAGATAAGGTGAGGAGCTCAGTCACCAGGGAGGAGCTTGGAGTAGAGCCGCTGCTCCTCCACCTCAAGTGGAGCCAGCTGAGATGGCCCGGACATCTGTCCTGGATGCCTCCTGGACGCCCCCCTGGGAAGGTGTTCCGGGCATGTCCTACCTGAAGGAGACCTCAGGGGAGACCTAGGACATGCTGGAGAGACTATGTCTCTCGGCTGGCCTGGGAACACCTCGGGATCCCCTCGGAAGAGCTGGAGGAGGTGTCTGGGGAGAGGGAAGTATGGGCATCCCTGCTGAGACTGTTTCCCCCGCGACCCAGCCCCGGAAAAGCGATTGAAGATGAATAGATGGATGGATGCATTATTTTCTCTTTGGATTGAGTTTGATCAAACACAGTGAGATCCAACCAACTATTAACACATTTTGGTGAGAATCACCTGGTAATCGTAATTATTATCATTATTATTATTGTTATCATTACATCCCGCGAAGCGGTGATGTATTGTAATTGTCAGTGCTTATGTGTTCATCCGTCCGTCCACCAAATATCTTCACAACTGTTGCAGATAGAAAGATGAAACAAAAAGCACATTACTCGGGGGATGAAAATGAAATGATGACCTTGACCTTGCAAAAACTAGGTGAAGGTCAAATTTCAACTTTTGAACATTTTTGCACATATCTCAGGAACCGGATGAGATTTAAAGACGACGTTATATTCAGGGAGGCAAGAGTATGAAAATTAGATCACATCCTTGACCTTGAAAAACTAGGTCAGTGTCACATTTTCATTTTTTCTTTTATTAAATGATACTGACCTATGAAAGTAGGTCAGGGTAAAATTTTGAATTCACAGGTGTCGCAGGATGTTGCAGTCTGTGCCTAGTTATTATTATTAATATTAATTTTAGTATTATTATTACTATAATTATTAATTATTACTAGTAGTAGCAGTAGTAGTGGCAGTATCATTATTATTATAGTTGGTGAGTGCATCAGTCAGTTACTGTATATACAGTAGTCCTACAGTCAGCTGAGAAAATGTACCATAGTCCGTAGGATGTTGTTGGGTTTCTACTGTATTTTCTAATAGCTCAGTTGTATTCTGTGTCTTCTCACCTTTTTTCTCCCTCACTGGCTCTAGCTGTCATGGGTGTATTTATGTAAACTAGTAGAGTGGTGTTGAACTATCAGGTGGATGGTGTAATTGAATGGCAGGTCAGCCACAGAGAGGAGAAGAGGTTAGCAGAGTGAGAATATGGAATCAACAGAAATGCATTGGATACACACCAACACACAACACTTATCTGGTATCAGCAAGGCATAACAATGTGTCCCATGAACAATTTATTTTACCTCACGCTCTTTGTAGACACAGTGAACACAACCACATACAGTACAGTTTATTTATAGGGAAATACTGCACTTCAGCTAAAGACAATTCAGGGTTTCTGCACTTCAGCTAAAGACAATTCAGGGTTTCTGCACACACACACACACACACACACACACACACACACACACACACACACACACACACACACACACACACACACACACACACACACACACACACTAACACATACTCCCAATAATCAGTCTTCTGCATGGCTGCCTGTCCAGCCCTGACAAGCTGATGCAGAATGTTAAACACACTTATCCAAGAGCCTAATTAACTTCTCTCCTGATTGTTTACTCCAGTCTGAAGCAGTCACGTCAGGATCCATTAATGCTGTCAGTATTGGTCACATTTGGATTGATTTATGGTGCCTAAAACACTGTGATCTGGATTGATTACACATTTTATTTGTGATCAGCCTGTCACGGAGAAGCTCACCTAATTGTATTTGTCTAGATGATGAAGTAGTTTTGTTTCAGACATGAAAGGGCTTTGGGAAGCTGGTTAGACCGTGGTTCATGAACTGGTTGTTCAACATGCAAGTAGAATAGATTGAAGTCAAATGTTTTCCTTCCACAATTTTGTGGATACCTCTCCAATTCTGTGGATACACCGACGTCCTCAAAAGTATTTTAACATTAAATTTTTCGAAAATTGATCAAAATTAATGAAGTTACTGTCAGTGACAAGCAGGTTGTTCTAGATGTAAACTGATGTCATTGTCCTTAGCCTCAGGCTACTGCACATGATGACACTGATGCTCACAGACCCCTCAGGCAGAGCTGGTGTGTCTCACAGAAGATCAAATAATGAAATGAGGGCAGGAAAGAGGAGAAGGGAATTACGATTTTATAGAAGAAGTTTTGTAAGGTAAAGAAAAGACTAAAAATAAGGGAAGGGAAGGAACTGGAAAAGGGAGATTTGAACAAATAAGAGAAACAAGGGAAAGTGGAGGGAACAGTCTTGTTCTATGTTTCTCTTCAAAGCCAGTATTATCAAAGTAACAGCTACAACATGTTCTAATAGACTGAGTTCAATTATTTGAAAATGTTCGGGCTAGATGCTGCAAAAAACAATTGTTAGTGTATCCCATGATTACTTTCTGATAAAACATTTATTTGCTTTCTCTGTATCCCATGTGAACACATTTAGAAATATTGTTGTGCATCTGACAATGGAAATGAGCACCTGTCAGATGTTATACATCACAAAGTGGAACGCTGTCCTGCACGAATACCAAAAAGACCATTTGAAAATGAATATTTCAAGTAACTATCTTGATGACGTCGGAAAGATAGCTGCACTCTATTGAACTGACTCCACTCACAGCTGTTCAGCAGTGACCACAGCTGTACAGAAATGGACAAAAATGTCAATTTTTACACAAAAAAACGTTGATTAATGGATCCAATCAGAAATCAGAAAAGGTTTTATTGCCAAGTATAGTAAAAATGACTGTCGAGGAACTTGACGCGGACAATCAGTCTTTATTCAAATAATTTTTAATATATTTTTCTCTGGACGTCTATGATGTGTGACTCTCAAAGCTGCCATTGACCCTCTAAGCTATGTGGTGTGTCTTAGCAACAGATTCGTAACTGTGCCCTAATAGAAGCTCTTTAGAACAGCTCCTGGGGTTTGCAGGGGTTGTCCACAGGGATAACTTCACAGCTAGTCTGGCTTTGTCACATAGAATCAGGTTCCCTTAATGCATTTGTGGTGCAGCCTTCAGGGGTAGAGCTTTCAGGGCTTGTTGGGCTTCATTGAGCTGAAGTCCTAAAACCTCTAGTTGTCTTACTACAAAGCATGTGAGACATATGTGGTGAACTCTGTTGGCTAAAAGATATAGTTTCATAAACAGAAACAGAACTAAAGCTTCTGATTTTGGATTCAGGTTTGTGTGCTCGCCTGTGGGTTTTCATTGTTTAAAATGCTGACATTTAGTTAACCTGTATGCTAGTCATTATAACTCTTCCTCTTTATAGGCCAACAGTAGAAATTACCAGTGAGATAATCCAGAATGCTGTCGACTTGCTATGTCATCTCAATGAGGGCACAATGTTGGACCTGGAGCCACCAAATCAACACAGGACCGTATGTTTGCCTGTAGTCGGGACACAAATTTAATGGTTCCGTTTTGAAAAATAATGTTCTTCTTCATTTTTTTCTTTTTTGAACAGTCTCTTACACTAATATTAATGTGTGAGTTACATCCCAGAGACCCTCCTGACGATGACCCGGGGTGTCAGAATGATGTCCTCCAGCATTAGTTACTGTTACGTTACTTGCTGACATCTTGTTTTTCCTAGCCTGGTAACCCTGCAATATAATGCTTGTTTTTTTGTCAACAATCTGACCTTGTTTGTGTGTGCATACAGGCAGGGCAATATTTTTTTTTCTTTGCCTGTGGTGAATCTCAGCTACATTAAAATTCCCAGTCAGTTGATTCCAGTGGATTGGAATCCTGGTCCTTTTTATGTCATTTCAGCACCTAAGAGTTAGTTTGTGATTGAAGACCAGAAGAATTAACCAGAAGAATGGAGTAATGGGGCCCACAGTGTACAGTGTGTGTGTGTGTGTGTGTGTGTGTGTGTGTGTGTGTGTGTGTGTGCATGTAGGTGTGTGTGTGTGTGTGTGTGTGTGTGTGTGTGTGTGTGTGTGTGTGTGTGTGTGTGTGTGTGTGTGTGTGTGTGTGTGTGTTCCAGGCCCACAGTTCAACATAGTAATTACAGTTCTCATTGCCAATCAAAATGCAAACCAAAAGTACTTACTTCTCAATTTCTGTTTAGCGCTTTAATTTCTCTTCCTCTTTTGTGTCTTTCTTTCAATCATTATTTTGTCATTCTTCCTTTCCTCCTCATCCCAAGTCCACCTCCACCATCACCCCTTACTCTCCCTGTAGTTCCATTGGGTCAGCAGTATGGCAGTTCAGTAGTCAGCATCATTATCATCCAATCAGCTCTGCTCCCAACAAGAAACTGTCAGCCCAGCACTAATACTCGCCGGGCAATTAACGCTATCTCATCTCTCCTCTACTTCTTCTTTCTGTCCCTTTTCATTATATGAACTTGTTCTTTTCCTCTTGTCCTTCCATTTTCTTCTATACTGTGCATTTTCCATTTAATTGTCTTCATCTACTCACCTTTTTTTAAAAATTTCGATTTGCCTTTTTTTTCCTTCTTCCCATCTTCTTCCCCATCTTCTATTTTGGGGTCTTCCTCTATCCTTCTCTCTCCCCTTAGTCTTTCTCTTAGTTGCAGTTCACTCCAGATCAGTGTGGCAATAGCTCGAAAGGAGGGAGAAGGAGAGGAGGAGAGGAGAGAAGAGGAGAAGGGAGGAAGTGTGTATAATTGGCTTTTTAAGGTGTGACAGAGAGAGGAGGGGAAGGGTAGTGTGTGTGTGTGTGTGTGTGTGTGTGTGTGTGTGTGTGTGTGTGTGTGTGTGTGTGTGTGCGCGCGCGTGTGTGTGTGTCGGGAAGCAACGAAATAGACAGTGAAGAAGAGCAGAATAGGAAGGTGTTTTATGTGCTTGTGTGAATGTATTTGTGGTTATCCCCCTGTTTACGTGTGTGTGTGTGTGTGTGTGTCTGTCTGTGTGTGTGTGTGTGTGTGTGTGTGTGTGTGTGTGTGTGTGTGTGTGTGTGTGTGTGTGTGTGTGTGTGTGTGTGTGTGTGTGTGTGTGAGAGAGAGAGAGAGAGAGAGAGAGAGAGAAGAAGGGAGAGAGAGGAGATGAGGTTTATAATGGGCAGATTTGCCTCTGACTGAGATAATACCCCCTGGGGAATGAAGACAGAGGGAGCAAAAAGAGAAAAAGGCATAGATATGGAGGGAGAACAGAACAGAAACAGAAAAAAGCATAAAAAGAGAAAGGAAGAGGATGATAGAGCCAGGAAAGCAAAATAGAAAGTAAAAAGCTAGCACAGAGGTGATAGGGAGGCAGCATGAGATTCACAGAGAGAGAATGTGGAGCATGTGGGTGAGGAGATTGGGCAGGGGGATGAGATTATCGAAGTAAAAAGTATGAGGTTGAAGTGTGTGACAGTTTGATCAAGGTAAAGGTAGAAGTATGAAGGTGGGATTAATTTAAATTAGAAATAAAAGACACTTCTAAACAAAGTTCTTATAATCTCACATGAGTAGATGGCTCACTTTTAATTTATGAAAATGTAGAGGCAGAATGTCGAAAGTCCTGCTGTAAGATGATTATGTAAGGATATGAACCCAAGAGCTTCTGTGGTGACAGTGAATCTAAGGGTTTGAACTTTAGGCGGCACACTGACTAGCAGACTGTGTGTTTTCATAAGGAAATAGATGCATCTGGAGTATTTAGACACAAACGCTCAGAGCAGGATCTTGAGAAAGACTCGAATTTATTATTCGACTGAGTTGTGAACAAGTTGTCAGTAAATTAAAATGTGATTGTCCCTGTAATCAATTTAATTGTCATCTGGAGCTCCATGTGTCTTCAGAACTCTTCTCGGGATTTATCCACCACCTATCGTTAGTTTTTCTTTTGACCTACATGAAAGTTTCACAGGAATCTAACTACCTCTGTGCCAGTGTTACCTACTTTCTGTTAATATGCATCAAAAAATTGTCCTTAAATATAGAAAACAGTATGTAAGGAATTCTGTAGTTCTTCTTCCACATTCAGTACGTATGTGTCTGATCACTAAAAATGTCCTGTGGCATCACTGGTGTCACAATGCTCTGTCTTCCTTATTACTAGTTTTAGTACACATCATTAGTTTAGTATATTATTTTAGTAAATATTTGATATTTCTGCCATTTGTGTTTCATTTCCAGGATAGTTATGAAAACTAATTACTGTATATAAATAGTTTCACACACAGGAACAAAAAGAAGTCCTGTCAGAGGTCCAGCAAGTCTATTTTTGGTTCTGCCTAAGTACTGTTAAGTAGTGACAGATTTCCTGCTAACAGGCTGGATGTGCTTTTGTATGTTCCATCAGACTAATGGCTGAACTCTGAAGACAGAAGCTGGAGTGGTTGCCTCCCTCAGCTGTAGAGTTCATCAAAGAAAGATTGGTTGAGTGGATGGATATACGGTGCGCTCTCGCGCATTCAAGCATCAACACTCGCGGATTTTTGGTAGGCAGTCACATGATACCGTATGTGCATTCTATTGGCTGACGGCAACCAGAAGTGCGCTATGTTCCGTGAGTCTTGGATTTCCGTGAGACACAAAAGTGCTTTAGACAGTCAATAAGAGTGTGGGAAAAGGTAATACAGATAGAAGGTGGTTTGATATCAGTATGGAGAGGGTTCATCAACGTTTAAATTACCCTAAATAATAAGATAAATAGTTAGTCGCTCGATCGTGGAATTCGTTAATCGTGTGTGGGTCCTGGAAATATACATAGAATCACATCAATATAGAGCATGAATCCTATTGCATTCAGTTTTTTAACCAAGCACCTCTGCCAAGTGAATGGTGAGACCAGGCCCTAGCTCACTTTGTTTAAAGAATATTAACCGATTGCATTATCTGATAAAATTCCATAATTTAAACCAGAAATCATTGTGTTCTCAGTTAAGCAGAGTTTTTTCCCAGAAATCTTTCCTACTCTTGTAATGCTGCCACGCTCTGAACCATCCACCCTGTTGATTCCCCACAGACCTCAATTTGCAATGGTTTATAAATAGACAATTCTGAAAAGCATTATACAGTGTCTATTTTAAACCTACAGTCTTACTCCAAAATAGGACAAAGGCCCAATGTTTTCACTCATAGATTATTGCCCCTGGTCTTAAAATGATATTCAACATTTTTAAATTTGACTAGTTAGGTTTGTTTTCCCTTTGATTACAATTCAGTTACTCAGTGACACATGCACACACACAGAGTATAACCTTATTATAATAATTCAAACACACTGAGATCAGATTGTTCTGCTCTCAAATCACCAGTAAACCTCTGTCACTTTCATAGGTCAACATGAAGGAAAAAATCAGAAGAGTTCAGGTCAGTTTGCTTCTTGACAATCTGATGTCAACTCTGACTGAAGGCTGGAGCAGGACCTGGACCTTATGTTTCTTCTTCTTTATGTTACTGATGATATTCCTAATGAGACAGTGGCTACGTCATCTCTAAGCAGTCTGCGTTGGTAATAACTGTGTTCCTCAGTTGCAAACATAGCTTTAGAATGTACACAGTAAAAATTTTCATGTTATTTGTTCTCAGTTATGTGAATAAAATGGCCTAGGTTGTAAGTGCTCACATTTCTCTTTACAATTTTATATTTTGTGAACTGTTTGCATTCCCAGAATATGTCCAAATCCCTGATGGTTTGTACGTCTTTATTTGAGTTTACGTGACAGCAGTGTTTGGTTGACAGTTTGTTGTCCGTAATTTAATCAAGGAGTGACCACAGAAGGTCAAGCTTGTTGATATTGTATGTGTTGTGTTTCTATGTGTTTTGAAAAGGTGCTAATTTCTAAACTGCAGAGGGAAGTTGTGCTAGGGTCTTCATACAACAAAGGATTTAATCAGCAACCTGCTATTTAGCAATCAGCACAGGCTCCGCTTCGCTTGTGTTGTTGACTTGGTTGAATATTATTATTATTACTGTGGTCTTAATAACCAAATGGTGGTGCCACATCGATGAGTATATCACTGTTTCTGTATGTTGTGTTCTCATTGACTCATCATGGGTTATCCCATAAAATAATCCAGCTGAGTTGTGTGTCTGGCCTGTGATTGGATGTCACGGCCAGTTTCATCTGGCCATGACAAAATCCAAATACTTTTAATTGAAATCATTTGAAATCAACGATACCTTTGCAGAGTGATTGAATATATTTTGATCCTTTGCTGCTCCGGTTTTGAAATAAGCATCATGTCAAAGTCAGTAGAATGTGTAGTGTTGTTTTGTTGTGTTGTGAATGCAGTTAAAACTAAAATATGGTATCAACTAACAGCCAGTTAGACAATGTCATTTATAATCTTAGTGGTCAGTATGTCTACCCATTATAGAACACTCATAAGAACGTATTTACACGTACATGCTTCATGCTTTTTCAGCACAACATCAGAGTCATTTTAGTTTTGATAAATTTTGCTGCTATAAATCATGTTGGATTGATCAATACGGAAGAATTTTAGAGATGTTTTTACAGGTTGGGTTATTGTGTGATTTGATAATGTGATAGTGATGGCAGCTGCTCTTATTAGAGTAATATTATGAACATATCCATGAGCAACTATAACAGTTTTCGTATGAGTCAGTTGAGTTGTCAGATCACATTAACAGCATAAACAGGTCTTTGTTTGACTGAACAGTCCAAAGTAGAGCAATCTGTTTATTTAGTTATAAGGCATCTTGACAGTGAACAGTGCATCCCTCTGACAGCAGGCTAGTTTAATTGCTTTCTAGTGTCTGCATTGTTGTACCTTTACTCACAAAAATAAACCCACACGCTACATCCACATTCTAAATAAAGATCTATTGGAACAGAAAATAACACCACAGTCCTCCCCAGTGAGGAATGTGGTTTATTTAATTCATTTTTATTTAACACTTGCTTTTTGTGTAGAGAAGTCTAACTTTGGATATTCGTCACGCGGCTCTGGTCAGGCCTGAATCTGTCTGCGTGGACAGAGATGACGAGAACACCTCAGGAAGAGAATCCTTCAATAACAGCAACACGACTCAAGCAGCAGAGAAAATATCCTGTTGTGTTGATTTAATTAGTAGAACATGCTTTTGTATGTCGATTAGAGGTATTTATTCACGACTCAGTAAGTCTTAGCTACATGTTCTTCATGGGACGTTATTGTATGGGACAAACAGACGCGCAGACTAAATAACTAGCTAACTAAATTGTATTTTTAAGACGAGCATCTAAATTGTGTTGTCCATTTGTGATGCCGCTCTGTGGAGTTGTGCGTGTTGATAATATCAGGTTTTCACAAATGAAGTCAACTCACACATCTCCAGTTAGTGAAATAATTAAATGTCAAATTCATGTTTTGTTTTTTTTCTGCTTGGTAAATCTGTGACAATGAAATACTAATCAACCTGAGAAGGAGAGTGTTTTCCGTCATGTGTTAGAGCTATTGATCCGCTGTGGATTTCAACCAGAGCCTGCAGCTACAAGCAATTACTCTTACCAGAGTCAAGTATGCTGCACTTTATATATTACATACATGTAGGAGGGAGAATGTTAGTTGAAAGAAAATGTAGAAATAGGCTGGTTTAATTTCTTACATTCTATGATCTGACTTCAAATGAATCCATAAATCAGCTTGTTAGCAAATTGATATTTTTTGTAACTTACATTTCTTTTTATTTTCCCACTAAAAGAAGCATATAGGCTTACTTCCATATGTAACAGACTTTATAGTGGGTATGGTTAATCTATATATAAATAATTAGACAAAAAAAAATTTACATTTCATGTATGCTTTGTGGGGTCTCTAAAGGTGTGCATCTCATTTCTGGTTTCTTCAATTTCGGTTACTTTTTTAAAAAAAATGAAGACACTGTTCTGTCATTTTGCTATGACAGAGGTTACAGCCTATCCACATTGACACAAATTGAGTGTTTCCAGCAGCAGGTCCCTCTATGTCTTTGGATACACACTTTGTAGTTAGTAATACTGATGGAGACAGGGAGTTTGTGTAAGGATCATGTCAATGTTTAATCTCAGATTATTTTAAATCTAAGTAGCTGTTTACCTGATGACATCAAGGTAATCCAGTGATGCTTCTTCTCCGCAGGCCAAATAGAGGTGGTGATGAGCGTACTCACAGAAGCTGCACTGGTCCACTTGAATGAGGAAGAGAATGCTGAGAGGATGCTGTCACGTTCCAAGCCGTCTTGGAACTACTTTGCAACATCCTGAAACAAATTCACGCTGTGATCTACTCAACACTGTAGGTATAAACTCTCAGCTAATGAGGCCCTCAAGCTGCCTTTGAGCAAGGCATAGAGTAGAACAGAAAATTAAAAGAACATTATGTCAGTTTCCAGCACTGTCCTTGTGCAATATTGTTTCATGTGCAAAACACAAAGTCTTAATGCACAATATTACAATGTTGTTGTCACATCTGTAGCTCATTTTGTTGTGTTAAATTAATGTTTTAATTATTTGCTTTAAACTGCCTGGTTTTAATTTTATCTATGCTCCACAACACGTACGGACTGTACATATTCTGTTATTTTACGTTTGATATTTATCATATTTATCACCTTACAGCTCGCCACTCATGTAGACAATTCATCCTTATTATCTGCAGTAAATTCTCATCCTGTTACTGGTGGAAGCCTGACTTGGCACTCAATCAGCTGGTTGTGGCCACTCACCTTTGTCTACGTTCATCACTTGCTCTTTAATGTGCTGCTCTTTGGCCTCATAACGGTCCCTCAGGAATGAGTAAAGATTTTCTGAATCGTGTTCTGTCTTTCAGTTCTTGTATGTCCCGCGACCCGCGATAGCGGATAAAAGCTGTAGAGAAAATGGATGGACTACTAATGTACTAAATGTACTAATAATCTGATATTCAT
>CM023615.1:7455506-7628006 GCA_013358685.1 Antennarius maculatus
TTTTGTTGCAACTATTCCCTCTAATAAGCATGTCAATTTTCACTAATACCACCTCGTTTTCATTCATTCATTTTCATAACCCTCTTCATCCGCTGTCACGGGTCACAGGGTTACTGGAACCTATCTCAGCTGACTGAGGCAGGGTACACTCCAGGCGCGACACCAGTGCACCACGAAGCCACATGCAGACACACAAGCACACACACACTCACACACACACACACACACACACACACACATACACACACTCACTCCTACGGGCAATTTGAGACCAGCTAATTCACCTGAAGCGCATGTTTTTAGAGGTGGGAAGAAGCCAAAGAACAAGGAGAGAACACACGCAGACACGGGGGGAACATGCAAGGGCCTTCCTGTGCGGCGACAGCGCTACCCACCGCGCCACTGTACCTCCCCACCTTTTTTGAATGCATTTTAAATAGCAATATTACAGATCAAACTCACTTAAAGGTGCCGTATTTTTAATCAATTTCACACAGTTGTCAGATGTCCAACTACACTCTATTCAAAATCTACACTCAAAATCTCAAAATGTTCCAATCAGATTTGGTTACTTGATCACTGATGGTCTTTTTCCTCCCCTCTGCTACTTTGTTCACAAAAAGACATAAACAAACACAGAACATACAGTATTTTTAAGCATTTCACTACAAATCAGAAATGTACATGGATTACATGAGGTCATGAGTTGAACAAAAAAGCTGATGTCGAGATAAGTTTTATGGAAAAGGGGTGCACGAAAGATGACAGAGTTGCATCCAAAAGAGAGAACGTGCTGCAAGGTATCCTGGGAAGTTGAGGACATATAGGAAGGGCGGGGGAGGGGGAGCGGGAGGAGAAGGGGAGGAGGCCTCAAGGGAAAAAATTGAGATTTTAACTCATACTTGACACATTGAGTGGTGTGTGTGTGTGTGTGTGTGTGTGTGTGTGTGTGTGTGTGTGTGTGTGTGTGTGTGTGTGTGTGTGTGTGTGTGTGTGTGTGTGTGTGTAAAAGGATTTAGGGGGTGTATGACACACCCAAGGCGTCTGCACAGCCTCCTGGGATATCGGGATAGAGTGAGCAGAGGCGTCGGTGTTTTTCCAGAATCTGATTTCAATCAAACTCCAAACGTTGTCAGTCTACATTTATGGTAAATAGTGGGTTAATCGGTGTCGAGTGACTCAGTGCTTTAAGTGAATTACTTTGAGGGTCATTTACTGAATTTAGATGCTGTGTTTGACTGTATTGGTAAGGTTGATACAACAACAGCTCCTACTGTAGCTTGAAGGAATTGAAATAATAGAAACTCTGCTGACACACAACAGGGACCCTTGTAGGAGAATTGAGCATGAGAGCATAAGAGTCTAAAGCAACTGATGTGGTGACAGTGTGGCTTTTTTTAAAATTTGAAGTGAAACTGAAGCGTTCTGAGGGTACCTTAGGAGGGAAATTATTATTTCTTATTTAATTTTTGCTGGGAGGTAAGAGAGCAAAGTTAGTAAACAACAAAACATCCCAAGATCTGTAATAATTTATATCCTTTGGAAACAATCTACTTCAGTGGTTTACAGGTCACGTTTTCCAAGTATTTCATGATTTCAAGTTCACAACAACATGAGAATCTTGTCTGTTGACCCTTAATATGAGCTTTAAAACTAATAGGTTGGTATTTTGTTTTGGTTTTTAGGATTTGTTTTTTGTTTTAGGCCTCTGTTAATTATGTAAAATCACTTCTTACTGTTTTGGCGTTAACACAAGGTCAGCTGTCACTGAGATAATATGATCAGACTGACAACTGTACCTGGAAGATTGGGTTGAATGTTTCCAGATGTTGGAGCATCTGTGTCCACGGACACAAAAAAAATTATAATTTCGTTAAGCAGTAACTGCATGTTTTTAAAATTTGCACATATGAAGAAAATGTAGTTTGTGTTGTTTGCTGTGTTTGGTCCACTACCACAGCAGGGACACCCCACCAGTGCATTCTGTGGTGAGGTAAAGTTGAGCTTGGTGTATTTGATTGAGCTGGCAAATCACATTCTACACATTTAACCACTGGCCTCATCGCACATTTGTTAATTAATGTTAAGGTTTAATACATAAAATTTATGAGGATTTACAATCACAAACTCAATATAATATATGGATATTTATTAATGTTAAATCTTGTTTTCATTCATGGCCTTACAATAAGAATCAGTGTTATTGGTACTGTATGTAGAACGCACATTTTCTATCGACAGAGTGGGTCTGCTTCCACCAACTCCACCATGTTTGTGACACCATGTTACTATAGTGACCCCAAACAATATGCTTTAAGCAGAGACAGCCCTACTGTTTTTTTTTTGTTTGTTTGTTTGTTTTTTTATGTTTTAGTAGCCAAATCTAGTAGTCACATTAGAGGATATAATAATGTGAATGCTGTTTAGTTGTTTGCAATCTACTATCACACAGATAGAGTTGTTCTTGCAGAAATCTGCCCCCATAGAGTATGTATTAATTTGGTTTCAAGTAGCTTAAGTTATAAAGAGACCGAAAAACAGAAATAAGCATCTTTCAACATTTACAAAGTTGAGTTTTCCTAAATGCCGTTATCACGTATCCAGGAAGAGAGCAGAGAACAATGTGTCCCCAATAATGGAAAAGACATACGTTATCCACACACTTCACAGTCTCACAGCGACTCACGCATTCCCTCTACAACACACACCTTCACATCCACATGAGCCCTGGCCTTCAACAAAAGCTTTTTAATTATCTTTCATTGATTCAGGGATCTGTTAATCTCAATCAAAGATTCCTCTAATAGCTTGGAAATGGCAAAGGAGGAGAGAGGGAAACGGAATCAGCTCTAAATTAGTAATTTTTTTTTTAACACAAGCAGCTTGGAAAGACTTTAACGGTAATTAAATAAAAAGTGTACCATAGGAAATTGACAGAGAAATAAGGATTATTATTTCTTTTGCTTCATAAATCGATGTGCAAGCTTTTTTTCAATTTCTGTCGATAGCATAAATAAAGATCTGAGTTCAACAACTCTTACTTTCCTTCACACCTGAGCAATAAATAAAACCATAGAAGAAGAGTCTCCGAGTAGAAACTAGGATGTAGAATGTGTTAACGTCTCATGATCGGCCTCGGTCTATCTGTCTGTCCATCCGCTCATCCATCCATCCATCCATCCATCCATCCATCCATCCATCCATCCATCCATCCATCCATCCATCCATCCATCCATCCATCCATCCATCCATCCATCCATCTATCTATCTATCTATCTATCTATCTATCTATCTATCTATCTATCTATCTATCTATCTATCTATCTATCTATCCATCCATCTGTTCGTCCATCCATCTGTCTATTTGTCTGTCCCTTACTTTCTACTTCTATTTTTTTATCTGTCTGTCCTCTACTCTCTATTTGTTTGTCTATCTGTTTTCTACTGCCTGTCTGTCTGTCTACCTGTCTATATCATTTTCTTTTGAGTTCAGTATCAAACAGTCAGGGTACTGGTCATGTAGAGATGAGGAGAGGGTGGATGTGAGGTGAAGAGCAGAGAGGGTTGGACAGAGAGGGCGTGTGCGTGTGTGTGTGTGTGTGTGTGTGTGTGTGTGTGTGTGTGTGTGTGTGTGTGTGTGTGTGTGTGTGTGTGTGTGTGTGTCATCAAGTCTCAGTTGGTTATTGCTCAAATATGAATGTTCCTTCTCCTTGGTGGTGATGTGTGTGTTTATGAGAAAAGTAAGGGAGTGAGGGGAGCGTTTTTGTCTCCTCCTAACCCTGTTGCCTAGCAACAACCATGCTGTGTTGCTGCAGAGACTGGGGTGATGATGTCACCAGAGATCAGAGAGAAGACATTGAACAAACATAGACGCACATCTGTTTAATCAAACATGCACACACTTAAACACAGACGTATTCATGACTACACACACACACCTCAATGTAAGAGACAAACATCCATCCCAGTTTGAACTCAAAACTTAACTTGGTTATCAGCGTAAACACTTTCAATGCACTTTTTGAAGTGACAACTATTCTTAGCACACACAGATAGGAAACAGCGATTGGATCAAGTGCTCCTGGGTAAGTGTGTAGCACAGACATCATGTTCATGGTACACGGCAAGACAGGAATTAAATCAGAGCAATGACAAAAAGAGGACACACACTATGTTGTGAGGAAATTACTGAAGGGAGAGAGAGATGGAGATAAAGACAGCTGAGTGTCTTGTGGTGGAGAGAGGGTTTCTTAAGACAGGACAAAGTACATAAGTACAATATATTTATTTGTCAATTCAAATAATGAACTCTGTCAACTTCTCTAACACATTTGCATTTGCTGTGTGTGTGTGTGTGAGTGTGTGTGTGTGTGTGTGTGTGTGTGTGTGTGTGTGTGTGTGTGTGTGTGTGTGTGTGTGTGTGTTTTATTAGATTATTTTATTTTAAAAATTCCACCACGTCAGCCAGCGGCGGCCCATAATGAGGAGGGTTGTTATTTATTTTTTGTTATGCATTCTTTATTTCTAATTTATGAGTTCTATAGACAGAAAAAAGTTTTTAAAAATCTATACAAATCTCCACAACACGAGGTGAATCAACACTGCAGTATTATTTATTACCTATGACAGAGATGTGTTATTAATCCTCTTTCAAGTGTGGCTCATGTACCTGGAGATGAATGTACCTGTACCTGTAGTTTGCCTTATTCTTTTTTCTTAACTTGTTCTATCTTTGGGCACAAACTGTAGAAAAATTTGATTGGTTAGAATATCCTGAAGGTGTGGCATTAAAGACTTTACTACAGAAGATAACCACATCTAACAGGTGGGACTTCCTTCTGTTCAAACATTAAAATGTGAATCATTCCTGCCTTTGTTGCTTTTATTCCATTTTGGAGTAACATGCAGTGCTTAGATCTGAGACATTTGTGTTTGTGTGAGATGTTCATTTCTGCTGGTGTGTTCACAGTGTTTGGTGTCACTTCAAAGGATTCCAATAACTAATCATTGTGGATTTAGGCATGTCTTCTCCAGCCCTCTTTACTATCTTATTATTTTTATGCCTGTCTGGACATGTCCATACATTACGCATCCCCAAACTCAATTGAAAGGATGCAAGCTTCTTACAAGACTGTGTCAGCTTAACGGCCCACAAAGGAATGATAAGATATATGCATATTTAAAAACACTGCCTGTCCTTGTTTGGAAGGACTCCTACCCTCGTAAAGTAACAGCTTTCCTCTGCGGGTTGTGAAGGAGCTGCAGGGTTTGAGTTGGAAAATAAAGCAAAACTTACAGCAGCTCTAATCAACAAACACTCAAACACAAATGTTGTTCAAGTAACACAAACACAGATTCCATTTCCAAATCCCACTCACAGAATCAAAGATCAATTATAACCATGGAAACAGTAAAAACAATTAATGGATGTTCCGAAACAGCAAAAGGCCCCGCCTCGCCTCAGTACCTGGTGTTTTTGTGTAGAATGTTTTGTGGGGAAAAAATGTCAAACAGTATTTGAGTTACGCTCTTAAAATAACTTGACTGACAGAACAGAATACCGTCCTGTGTCCCTGGCCTCATATCATTTGAGGAGGGGGATAATTTGAAGAAAAATACACACACATATGGTAACATTGTGAGAAATGTCTTACAGGGTGTTTAGTCATGTCAGCATACGTTTACCTATTTCTATCTATGTGTCTCCTTTTATTTCATGTGGAAATGCACAAGCAAACTTACAACTGGGATTTAACGTGTTGGGGGGAACTAATATTCTTATCAATGACAAAACACAGTACTGCTTTAAATCCCGATATACTGAAAAGTTGTCTCTGTGGAAGCAGTGAAATCAACTAAGTGATGGCGTTCGACTGCCACAAAGTTAGAAGCACACACTTAAAATATGTCAAAAACAGGATAACCTTTTCACCAAAGATGCTAACAGTTGTTAAATGAGTGCGTGTCATCTGTGTGTGTGTGTGTGTGTGTGTGTGTGTGTGTGTGTAGGTGTGTGTGTGTGTGTGTGTAGGTGTGTGTGTGTGTGTGTTTGTGTGTGTGTGAGTGTGTGCACCTGTAGGTTTGCATCTGGCTGTGTTTCCTGAGTATGAGGCCCTTTGAGCCAAGGGTTTAGTCATTGTGGAGACTGTGATGCTTCTTTTGATCTGAGACCAGAGACCTGACACACACATACACACACATACACAGACACACACACACACACACACACTCACGCACAAACACACACGCACTCACGACAAATAGTTGCTTTCACCTCCTTCTTTGTAAAAGCTTTGTCTGTCAATCACACACACCCTGTCAGATCAATAATAAAGGTGTATTGTTGCCCTGCTATGGGGGCCTCTCCTCCTCTCTCCTCCCTCTCCCCCTCTTTTCGTCTTGGTCCCCCCTTTTCTTTCCTTTTAGTCACCATCTACACCAATTTCCCTTCCTCACCCTACCTCGGTTTTTTTCTTTTCCCCCATTCTCTTTCTCATATGTTTTCCTTCACTTCTTCTCTTTCCGCGTCTCCTCTCTCCTCTCCTTCTCTCGCAGATGAAAGCAGAGATCAGCTCAGGCCTTTGAAGTGGCTGAGACTGGCACACTCCCACTGGTTTAGTGGTAGGAGGAGGGGAGCAGAGGTTCTAGGAAAAAGGGCAGGAGATGAAAGGAGTTATGAAGAGAGGAGAGGAGAGCAGAGGAGGGGAGAAGAGGAGGGGTTTAATTGAGAGTACGAGAGGAGTTGGGGTGGAGAAGGGAGACGGAAGAAAAGTGAGATGAAGAGAGGAGGTCTGGGCTGAGATCCTAACCCAAATGATGTCATTCAGACTTTACCATGACAACCCGAGGAATGCCTTTTCAAACCCTTGAGTCTAACCAAGTGTAAAAGGGTGGGAGGAGCCAACAGTCCTCCGTAACGAAGAAAAGCCTTGAGGCCCACAACCTGAGCATTAGTTCGTTTCTGTGTTCAGTCACACATGAAGCCATCAGGAGCTCACACAACTCTTCTATAGGCACTCAACTATTAAGTTGTTGGATTCAGAAATGATAGATTTTACCAAATCATCCCTATTAACAAATCTGTAATGTCTGTTTAACAGCACAGCCCTCAGGTGTGTGTTAAACTAATATTTTTAGCTCTATCACCCCCAGCCTAAAGTAACAACCTGTCAGCTTCCAGGGTCCTTCTCGTTTATTCTATCATTTCCAGAAATATGTTTGTGTTTGGCTAAAAATAACCCTATTTTAAGCTGAAAACCATCTGTAACTTACACACATGTGATCTATTAAGCCCAAATATAACTCAAATTGATGACGTTCACCTCAAAATCTCCCTTAAGTATTACCAATGAGGATTTAACCAGAGAGTATTATTAAGTGGTTTAAACAGGGGTTGCAAAACCAAGTCAGTCATGCAGGATGGGAGTGTGTTTCCACTGCAGTTAGGGAGGTGCAGCAGAAACGCCGAGCTGTCACTGATATTAAAAAGAAATGGCCTTACTGAAGAATTGAAGTGTTGAAGCATGTCAAAAAATAATGACTGTAGGGGCCACTAATTCCTTAGGCCTTCAAGTGACAAGTCTTATGACACAGTTCATAAAGCTACGGATCCCCAAGGGTGGTGACGGTGAATGGCCTCTGCCGTACTGGATGTACATTGTGTTGTGTGGCAACACAAGCACACATTTAGTTATGTGACTGTATTGGCCGTCATTTATGTGCAAACAAACATGTCTTGATGCAGCCAAACCCCAGCACTGATCTCCAAACCTCTGACTGGAACCTAAAACCAATTAGTTACTTTCCTGCATCCTCCATGCAGCTGCTCGGTCTCAGGAACACCATGAAAGTTTGATCAAAACCTTTCTGGATCCAATTTATTACATTCAAATTCACAAACTTTTCAAGGATTTCTTGAGCCTGTGGGAGCTGTGTTAATTAACTTAATTATGTAGGTTTTAATCAGCTCGGGGGGGTGGGCTACTGCTGGCTTGGCTGTCAGGCTGCCCTCAGACACCTGGGAGGAAGAGAGGAGGGGAGGAGGGTGAGGTAGACAGAGATAGTGTGACGGCTCTGAGCTGTGATCAACAGGACGTCGTATTTATATAAATGCTTGTATATAATTTGGTTATGATTATAGAGGATTCATTTTAATAGTTTTGTAACAGTTTCATTACAGCAGCAGAGATGAGAAATCAGAAATCTGATTTAGACATCAACATTTCCTCAGCAATGCATCTCAATCCATTTTCACCTCTCACTGGCCCACTGTAGAATTTAATAGCAATGTGTACATGTTAGCTAATATGACAAGAGACACCTATTTAATCAAGAAGTGGATAACTAGTTAAATATATACTGTATGTACGTCATGTGTTTTGCCTTTGGTAGGTGGGATTTTCTAGAAGTACACAGGAAGCAAGGGAAGAAAAGTTTAAGCAGTCACTGTGTGGACAGTTGATCATGTGGAATGATGTGTAACTGTTAACCAATCAATTAACATTTTAAAGTTTAAAATCTATTGATGTTTGTAACTAACTGACAATAAATAAGTCCTGTTTGTCACAGGTGTCAATGTGGTTTCACTGGAAACAATCTGAAAATCAGAAACATTTTTTCTTTTATGATGAAGGTGATTGTTGGTGGTCTGTGCTTCAGGGTCTAAATCAATGACAGTAATTAATTAATTTCTAATAATTACTGTGGTTAAAATCATTTGACAGCTCAGTAAAAACATCCACTCAGCATCAATCTCACAGCTCCGGCCTCTGGGTTCATATGAAAACACTTCTGATGGATGTCATCAGCTCACTGATTACTTGACCAATGTGTCTAGAAATAAGTAACATGAACACAAACATCTGTTGGTCCAAAGCTTTTCCTTACTGCCAGGGTCTTCAGGAAAAGCTTAAGGCTGATTTGTTTTGATCAGGAAACTTGATGCCGTACTGATAGCATGAAAGAGAAGACTTATGGTTTGGCAAATGTATGGGTGAGGTCAGGAGGAGCTAAATTTAAGGAAGGTAATGACTGTTGGAAGGTTTATTTGACAGAACCTCCTTCTCAGCTTCATGCAACATGTTCTCAGAAAAGCAATGCATCACTTCCTTTTGTCATTTTACTGAAGCTCCAGCTGACAGCATGTGACACACACTAAAAGGAAAGTTATAGTGTACATTCCTGCCAAACACCATGAGATCTGTAGGTGGATGTGGACACACTCCGTCAATGTGTGGAATCCATGTTAAACCATTTATGTTAGTCAGACATCTCTATCCAGGATTAACTTTAAATGCCACCAACTGGACTCAGTTCTAGATGTATTTGTTATGCATTTTATCATCTCTTATGGAGAAAAAAGTGAAGCCTTCTGTCCTATCCCTGGGCAACATTCAATGTGGAAACTGCAGTTTTGCAGCTTTCCTCATTTCTTTCATTGTAGTGAGCAGGTTGTGGAAGCAAGTGTGTTCATAAACAGTGATTAATTCTGAAGGCTGATGGTGCTTCCACAACACAGGATGTTCAGTCCACTGATTCAAAAGGTGGTCTGAATGAGAAGGAGGCATCAGGGTGAAATGACAGTCCATTTTATTGTTTCAGAACACAGCAGGCTACAGCAACCAGCTCCTTGCACTACCCACCCCTTTAACAGCAGAGTAAGTCATCCTCTACCCCCCCCCCCCCCCGTCCTTCCACAGCCATCCAGCTAGGTCAGCGACACCCCCTTTGGAACAGCAGAGACACATCAGTGTCTACCTTTAAAGCAAGAAAATAGCTTGATATTTGGACCATGATTTCCAATTCATGTTTTTATACAAAAGCTACACAATGTTACACTTCATCATCAGAGTACAATTCAACTGATTAACTTTAGTGTTTGGACACCATTTAAAATGTGATCAGATTTTTTACTTTGACGGAGCATTACCACTAAATAACACTATCAGAGACTTAAAATACAAGGGACTGCAAAAAACAAATGAGAATAAGAAATCCAGAGTAATGTAAAAAGCAAGCTAGAATCAGTTTGTACCATTACAGACTTGAGGAAAACAGAATAAAAAAAGTAAACCAACCAAAAGTAAAAATGAAAAATACATAAAAAGGGTTTAAAAAAAAAAAAAAAAAATCAAAATGTTGAGATCAAAATCTGTCACATCAGGATTTGAAGTCTTCCTTTCGTCAGGCTGAGACCAGAACAGAACTGCACTTAAAATCTAGTTTGTCCCAATGGAGTTCCCATAGACAGGAAACTCAGCTTGCTGTTGAGTCATCTTCAGGCACTTTCTGAAACCCTGCCTCCTCCATATGGGCGAATCACAATGCAGGTTCATCCGGATCACATGATACAGCTGCAAAAGAGGAGAGTAAAGGGCGTGGGTTAAGACCACACAAACGGATCAAACACCATGCTGCAGCACAACTTGGCAATTAGAAGCAGGTCTGAACATTCAGCAGCCAAAGTGAGTCAAGTCCCCCCGCCTCTCCCCTCATACGTCTCAAACAGACTGAAAGCCTCCCCTACTGTGCTTCTTGTAAAGACTGCCTGCAACAAGCTGTTCTTTATTTCAGAGGCCACGAGTCTACCTGGTGTGAAGATCTCCTTACCTAGTAGAAAGTGTAGTGTAATGTTGGTCTTGGTATTTACAGGTCGGTATCAAACCAGGCCAGTTGGTTGGAGTCGCCCGGTGGCAGACCCTCTATCAGTTCCTGGGCGTGTCCCAGGTCAGGCAGCCCCTCTACAGGGGGGTAGTCCTGGCCAGGGTGGTGGCCACCAAGATCATGGTCCATCATGGGCTCCAAGCCCATCGTGTCCCCTCCATAACCCCCCGAATGGAAAGAACGGTAGCTTGGGTCTGGGGAGGGAGGAGTGGATGGAGGAGGGGCAGGGGAAGCAGAGCAGCTGTTAGACGCATGTTAACAACACAAGCGGTCACACAGTAGTACGATCACACGTGACACGACACAGCAACACGGCACACTGACATCCAGTAGACAGAGCTTTTGGTGAACTGGTTTAAATGTGAGCACAGCTCCACCTGTGACTCTTCACTATTACTTGGGTTCCACCAATAGATCCATCTGCACTGGAGAGAGAGACGGGTCTGCTCCAATTCGGCTGGCCAGGCTCCAATTAAAGCCGTTAGTGCTGGAGGCAGCAGTATAAATAAAATAAACACCGACTAATCCTCACGCTATTGATCAGCACACACTCCCAAGGTCCAGGCAACATTTAGATGACCGTGTGTGACAATAACTGAAAGCAGCACTATTGTATTTCTTAGGAGCCAGATGTGTTGACCGACAGCCGCGATAAAATCAATCTCCATCCTCAACTTGAAAGCATCACTGCCCTTCAGCACCGTCTCCATCTGTCTGTATCAGCAGTGTGGACAGATGGAGCCAAGACATCGGACTATTACTGAATTTAGTTGTGCATCAATATAACGAGAGCAAAGGAAGTCTACAGTCTGTCCATATCCAATAGTGAGAGAGGAAGAAATGAAATAGAATCAATTTATTCCAGCCTAACAGCTCTGGCGTCTTTATCCCCTCCCATGTTTCTCTTGAAATCTACCCGAGGTGAAGAGGTCACTTACCTTCCTGTCTGTAGCCCAGAGGCTCTCCCTGAGCGCCGATGTCTAAACCCAGATCTCCAGTCTGAGAACAGAGATGGAGGATCAGAACCTTTGCAGAAGTTTCACTGCTTGTTTGTGGGGCTTGGGGTACCACAAACCCACAGAAACATGTACACACACTAATATATGGGACTCGAGAAAGGGGTCAATATGGTTTTATCAACCCCTGCAACATTTCATTGTCCAATCAGCCCCAAACTATGGCCTGAAAACATCCACATATCACCTAGTGACAGCCCCAGAGACTGGCTGCAGCAAGTACTCCGACATGCATGAGTGTTTTGTATTACAAATGTACGTCTAAAGTCGACCGGTTGTGTCATACCTCATTCCATGCCATTGGTTCCGTCCTGAAGAGCGAACTTGTGAGTTCTACAGAAAGACGTTTTTTGTAGTCTTGGGGTTTGTCCTCTGACATGCGAAACAAAACTGCTGCAGCATAGGTTGCTGGAGAAGAAGGAACGACAGTACACATCACGTTAAATCAATCTGTATCATCCAGTCATAAGCAACAGCCAGTGTGTGTGTGTGTGTGTGTGTGTGTGTGTGTGTGTGTGTACGTACCAACTCCTTCGTTGCGGCTGTGTAATAGCTCTGTGAGTGGGGCGGTGGCTCCCTCGGCCTCGATGGCCTCAGCAGCCTCTTTATCCTGGGCCAGCTCACACAGGACCCCTGCTGCTACACGCTGGATGTTCTCAATGGGAGAATACAGCAGCTGCACACAGACGGGTTACTGAGAGACGTGTCCAACCTTCACAGTACCACCATGAAAACATGCCTGTCCTTACCTGTACAAACAGTGGAATCGTGTTGAGTCCTCTGATGACTATTCTGTTGTGGACATCTCTGGCCAGGATGTGCAGCGCTCCTGTGCAGCCTTCAACAATCTCCTCCATACGAACTCCCTCCTGATGGAAGACAAACCCTGGTTACCGCAGTTCAAGCTGTGGGACCACGACAGTCGCAGAACAGCTGCTTCACACCAGATCTGATAGAAGATCTAGGTCAGGTCTTCACTCTCCTGGGTACGCGTCATTAGTCACTGTGAGTGTGTGTGTGCTCACCACAAACTGCTGCTGCGTGCCTCCCATGCTGGTGCGTCTCTGCGTGTCCTGGTGCGCTCTCACCAGCAGTTGAACCAGTCTGGGGATGGCGCCCTGCTCCCTCAGAGGAGCGTGGTTTGCAGGACAAAGGGCCAGGTTACGGATCAAACCCACAGTGGCCTGAAACATCATGCTTGTTTTTATTTTCACACAGTTACAACAATATATTCACAGTTTAAAGTACTTTAATGGATATATATATAAAAAAATGATGACACACTAACAGTTCTGTGTGTTTGTTCATCTCTGCTGTGGCCAGAGGGGTTTAATTGAAATGAGATAATGGCGACACCAAAACAAAAGGTTTGAACGTCCCAAAAGGTGGCTCTCCCAACCCCTCTGGTTCACCATGGTAACCTCTGCTACTCATCAAACTTGAGTTAGAGGAGGCTGTCCAGAGTTCTGACCCCTCACTGATTCTTTATCTGATTTCTATGTTTTACGGAGCAGATCAGCCTCACACTACATGGATGGAACTACGGACGAATTAAGGATGCGTACGCCTAGTTCTGTTTTCTGTCAATTTGACAGTGTTTGGGTTGCAGCTACAAGACAAAGGATTATAAAATGCTCCGTTAGTCTTCACAGAATCTTTCACACAAAATGCAACTGCTGTGTAAAATAGTTAACTGCAATTCTGATGCAGAAATACATGACACACATAACGCATTACTTAATGGTACCTGATGGAGGGAGGGGTTATTTTCTTTATAGCTCTGTATTTTAACTACCCGCTGCAGAAAACACCCCAGCTGAGGTGACTTCATTATGATAGTTATGTTTTCAGGTCTTCTGAAGCAACTTGCTAAAAGACTGTAGGATCGTGTCGAACCTGCTTTGCATTAGAGCACACACAGCTCACCTCCTGCACACACCTGTACAAATACACTGAATAGTCTAAGGCAGACGAAAAAGAGCAAAATGTGTGACAATTTGTGTTCCAGCAGTGAGACCAGCAGCACCAGATTTAATAGCAGCTGGCCCATACACTGATTCTCACAACAACAAGAAGTGCTTATATGGCTGACAGCTACTGGCGAGTCCGTGTGAGTGTACCTTAATGAGCGGCCAGTGAGACGGTGGGTGCAGCAATTTGACGACCACAGGAAGTCCGTAGTGTAGTCTGACAGCATTCTGGGCCATCTCAGCGTCCTGGTGTCGAGACGTGAGGTGACGCAGAGCGCAGATGGCTGGTTCTGTGATGTCTTCTCTGTCCCCGGCCCGGAGGACTGTACGGACCAACGCCTCAATACCTCCAACCTACAGAGGGAGGACACATTACTCAACTGAGGGGAGTAATGCTAGAACAAACGAAGACAGTTTGTCTTATAACTATTATTATAAAGCCTCTCAAAACAGTTACTACTGAAGTTAACACCGATTCGAATGTGTGGACCCTGACCTGGCAGACCATCATCTTGTTCTTGTAGTTGTTACAGGTGAGGTTTGACAGGATGCCAGCAGCACAGGTCACCACATTAATGTCGTCACTGCCGAGCAGCTGGACCAGAGTTCCTAGAAGACCCTCCATTCCCTCCTGGAAAGAAAGAACAGTCAGTTACCATGAGAAGAGAATCCAGAGCAATAACGCTTCGTTCCAAGATGATTCAACAAAGATCAAAAGGAAAATGTTATCGTGATTCTCTCTACTAGAAATTAAGTATGCCCTTGTTCCTCGCAAATAATGCGTTCCAGGAACCACAAGCGATTAATGAATTCCACAATCTTCTGTGTTACCTTTGCCCAAACCGGATGCCATCAGCCAATAGAATGCTTGTACGGTATCACGTGACTGCCTACTAAAAATCCATGATGAGGTGATGCACGAGGGCGTACTGTATTACTTTCTTAAAAGGCTGAGCAGCGAGCAAGCTCCTGGGAATTCACTTATTCTCCCTGTCATTCACAGAGATGAGATTTCAACACTTAAATACGAGCAGCAGTTTGCCTCACCTGTTTGGTGGCAGCGTCTGATAAGTTCCTGAGGGTCCAGAGACAGTTCTGGACCAGTCTCTGGCTGGGGTCTGTCAGGTGGAGTCCCAGAGCCTGCATGCCTCCTAAACCGAGACAGGACATATTACTCTGAATGTCACACATTTAAACTACTAATTTCCTGTTATTTGACAAATCGCATTGTATTTGTTGTCTCTTCAGATGCAGCCAGTGCATGTAAAGCTCATGGTGTTACTGAAAGACCACACTTACCAGCTTCTACAATGGCAGGTTTGTTACTGGAGCACACTGACAGAACTTTGAGAACACGGCTCGTCGTCCACAACAGCTTCTCGTAGGTGTAAGTTCTCATGATGTTGACCAATGCCTGGGGGCCACCGCTGGCCAAGATTATCAACTGGACAAGAAAACACATCAACATGTCAATAATAATAATGATGATTTGTTATTAGAATAATAAATTTACCAAAAACGTGTGTGCATGATTCACCAGCAGTGATTTCTGAGTACACATACACACCATTACCCACTTACCTTGCTCTCCTGGTTTCCATAGGCCAGTATCTGGAGACAGTCAGTAGTGATGGCTAGGAACTTGACATTGGTCTTGTTGAGCAGTGCCACCATCTTCTGCAGACCGCCGGCTAAACGCACCGCCATCTTGGCTCCTTCTTGGTGCAGGAGAAGGTTGTGGAGAGTTGTGATGGCGTAGAACAGGACGGAGTCCACCGGCGACCTGCAGAAGAAAGGTTTGTTGCATTAATGCCACATTTACCACCTTGGGTGAGAAAACCGTTAACATTTGTCCCGTCTCTGACAGATCATAATAATAAAAATAATAATAATAATGGATTAGATTTATGTAGCACTTTTCTGGACACTCAAAGATGCTTTACATTGGATCCATTATTCATTCACTCCTCATTCACACTTGGTGATGGTAAGCTACGTGTGTAGCCACAGCTGCCCTACGGCCCCTCCGACTACCACCGGAACAATCACACACATTCACACACCAGCAAGTGCCCCACTGGAGGCAAGGAGGGCAAAGTGTCTTGCCCAAGGACACAACGACAAATGACTCGGCGGGAGCGGGAATCGAACCACTGATCTTGAATTATTGGACGACCCGCTCTACCACTGAGCCACGGTCGCCCAGTCTGCTAAGTAATGTCTGCTCTGATTTTGGCCAGCGTCTTCATCCAATAAAAAGAACAGAAATGAAGTAACTTCTCTCATCCTCTCACATACCCGAGCATTTTGACTAAAGCCGGGATTCCCCCAGACTTGAAGATGGCGAGCAGACCCTCTCGGTGATGGGACAGGTTGTGGAGCGTTCCTGCAGTACAGCGTGCCGTTTCCACATCATTCGTGTTTTGCATGGTCCTGACAATAGCAGACACCATCTGAGGGGAACGCATGATGGCGTGACGAGAAGCCTCTTTCTTTGAGAGCTGGTGGACCATCACCGCTGCTTTGTTTACTACGACCTGATGAGACAGACGAGATGAGCATTAGGGAACGATAGACACTAACAGGTGAACACTGAGCCACGGTATTCTTGGGTAACTACCTGGTCCTCATCATTGAGTAATTTGGTGAGTTCTGGTATGGCTCTGGTTGCCAGCTCAGCATCATCTTGGTAGTTGATCAGATTAACGACGGCGTGTTTGAGCATTTGTGAAGGCTCTGCCAGCCTCTGAACGTTGGTGGGGTTTGCTGCATCATATTGGGTGGAGGGGATCTGAACACCCTCCTCGAGCGTCTCAGGGAACATCGCTGCACGCACTCGCTGGGCCCGAGTCATGGCGTACTGGCCATCTATGTCTGGGAGAGAAATCGATTGACAATCAAACTATCGTTTGATGTATAATGGACAGCGAGTGTCCGCTGTGTGAACAACAACCTCTCACCCTGTACTTGTTCCTGGGAGTAGTTCTGGTTGAAACCCTGCTCCCACTCGTACATGACCTGGTTGTCAACATCGTCTTCTTCAGGGTTGCCCTTCCCACTGAGGGAAGGGGCCGTTGTGGTGGCCCCTGAGTGGATGCCTGAATCCAGGTAAGACTGTTGCTGCCAGTGACTGACAGCGGCTTTGCGGTCTGGCTCCATCGCCATGTCCAGCTCCATCAGATCAGCTGCAAAGAGAAGTGACTTCAGAATATGTCGACCAAACTTTAACAGCATTTGGATTACACCGTCATGCTCACTTAAGATTTGAAAAGTGTAAGATCAATATGTGCAGTTTGGTGTTACAAATGAAATTCTTATTCCAACAAAGTAAATGTATAATTTTCTGTATCCAATTGAAGGGTCAATTAAGAGGTTAGTTAAATTGCAAGTGTCTCATTGTCAGTGTGTGGGATTTTCAACCAAAGAAGCACAGCATATACTGTCTAATTGAAAGCAATAACCGATTCACTTCTTAAATGAAAACATACAGTATTTTCCACACTATAAGGCGCACCTAAAAGCCTGTAATTTCCTCATAAACCCACGGTGTGCCTTATATATGAAATAAATTATACAATAAACAATTCATTAAGGGTGCGTGTTATACTCCAGTACATCTTATGGTGTGGAAAATACTGTAAATCTGAACAAGAATTAATGCAACGTTTAAAACAATGCACTTTGTGTATGTGTGTGTTGCAATAAATGACATGTCAGAAGAAAAAGAGCAAAAAGGTGAAAGAGTTTATGTTTGAAAACTATGAACTCACCTTGGGAAGCCATGTTCCTTTCTCAAACTGCAGCCGACACAGCTTCCTGATCTGAAACGGGGGAAAAAGCAGTCGGTCAATCTCAGAGGCAATTCATCCTCCATTATTCCAGCCTCAACCCTGCTCACTCCCAGCCTTCATTCCAGCCAGCCCAACATCAGCTATTCTACTTTAAACATTCTTTCCTTTCCCAGCTCTTTGATTTTCTCCGTTAAAGCCAGACATGCAAACAGCAGCAGTTGACACACACAAAGACGCCATTAAGCGAAGCAGCAAGTCGCTATTTAGGTGAGGAAGCACAGAGGAAGTGGATAGAGAAGGAGGTGGAGGGCAGAGGCATTCCGGCCCGACTTTGAAGCCAAAACCACACTGGGGAAAAAAAGGAGCCATTTGCGATGGCGTGAAGTAGCACGCAAGAGGAGGTTCAATCAGGCATCAGACTAAAAACAGCGGTCCGCGAGGAAATCAGTTAAAATGAGGCATGGAAAGAAGGGATGAATGTCCACAGAGTCAGAAACGCTTTCCTCAAAATCTGTCACAAGCACATGTGGTTATTCCTTGATGGCTTCACAGTTACCCTTCTACTAAATGATTTTTTAAGTCGGGGACCCATGTGGACACGCTTCAATACTCAAGCTGCCGGAGGTACAATAAAAGGTGGGCGGCAAAGAAAAAAGTGAACTGATTTCTACCCCAACAGACAGACTTAACAGTCAACTAAATAAAGAAAAATCTGGTGTAAATGTCACGTGTTAGTTCCAGAGTAAACATGGAAATAAACCAAATGGCATGTTGTTTACAGCCCTTCACAGGACTCCAACTTGACCTTAACTGACAGGGATATTGATGTACCCCATGTTTGTTAGGTCATTGTGTACCATGAAGAATTTAAACAAGTTTATATCTCACTTGTATATAACTTAACTCCCACTATGACCTACAGAAAAAATAAACTGCTGACATGACGATGGTCTTTCATAAAAAAGTCAGAAATAAGGACAAGACACTGTCAAGATGACAGACATAAATTCATTCAAGTGTCAGCGTGCTGTCAACTAATACTGCTGATGAACCAAGAAAAAATTAAAATCAGGGTGAAAACATCCAATGGCAATTTTTATTTCTCTCCATGAAAACTACACGTGATGCAACATGCTGCTGTTTGTAAGGTCAGACGCAAACATAGTGCTCTATTTACACAGCCAGGTCAGCACTGGTGAGACTTTATTCCACCCTGCACCACTGTATGAACACATAGTTGCAGAGGGGAAATTGGAACTGGTGCAGGACAACAAGGTCCTGCATGAGGCTCTGCAGAGGATCGGGATAGAGCTATGCTGCCTAGGAGAAACGCATCTAAATACCCAATGCCCCCCCAACATGGCATGAGCAAACTTTCCAAGCCAAAGTGAGGTTGTCTACACACAATACACCAGATGCCCTCTAGCAGAATTCACCATAAAATGAAGAAACAAAATTCTTACACGTTTAAACCCCTGACAAACGCTACATCATCATACAACCGTGTTACTGCAGATACTGTCACCAGATAGAGCCACTTCCCTCTTCTCACACCACCTCAGCTGCCACCACTAAATGCACAACCTTGAATCAGGCTCCAAGACTGGCGTCTAACCACAAACTCATCAACTCAGATTCTTTCGTGCTTTATAGGCCTGCCCTCACGTCGCCTGACTCTGTCCTAATGCATGACATATGTCCCACACAAAGCTGCATATAAATCAAACATTACAAAGGGCACAGTGGAAACATTTATCATTTACGCTGGTGGAAAATGTTGGTCTCCACAGCTGGTGCAGGAGACTGAGCCAATGACTGCTTTTTTTGACGGGTAAACAACTAGTCTGGTCTCCAATTGTGAAACACAAATGGCAGGCTAACCCTGAAATTAGACTCTGACCATTGACACAAAAACAGTCATTTCTGTAGGAGTTCCTTCCTATCAGGCTACCAGCCTGGCCACAACAACCTGAACGAGGCGTTCCTTTGATGCCAAATGTGAAATCCAATAAGCAGTTGTGTGTCTGGTCCAGATAGAAGCCGTCTAACTGAAACCAGATGACTAATGAGTGACACGGTCACCTAACTAACATGGTCGTCCTGGAGGCTGCAGAATGAACTGAACACCCATAGAGAGATGAGGTGAGGGAGGGTCACATTAAACTATGCTCATAGATCCATCAAAACACACTTTGGCATACACACATGTGAATGCAGCCAGAAGTTAATGTGGATGTACACAAGTCCCTGTGAAATGACGTATAATCACATCGCCGCTGTCCCAGGACAGAACTTTAAGGTTACGGCTCCAGCACAGAATATAATGACCAAAAATGGAAAACTTCTCTTTAACACCAAGGTGATTTCAGGAGGGAGAAGGCTTGGTTTTAAATCTACTTATCACAAATAATCATGCCAAATTAGTGATCAAACCCAACTCCTGACATTCATAGAAACAGTTGATGGAAGTACAACTACAACTGATGAAAATACAACAGAATTAGGATAAAAGGGAGTATTTTTTAAACCTGAAAATGTTCAGCACACACTAATTACAAAAGAACCATTAGCATATTCCACATGACTTGATTTTAAGTTTTTATTCGAAGATTTCCTCATGAAGTCATAACTATCGTCAATCATGATAATTTCTACTCCTACAAATCAAGTCAAACTAAGTTGTTACAGATGATACCCATTAACACATCAGCAGCAAACAAATATTTGACAGCAATGTCTGAAAACTACTTTTTTACAATGCCTGTAAGAGGATGAAAAACCTTCACAGATGCAGACACTAAGAAGAATCCTCAGTTATACCACAGGACATTTAATTCCTTTAAAAAATTGTGGAAACTTTAAATGAACCAATCACAGTACATCTAAAAAAAATACATTTATTCATGACTAAAATTCAAAGCAGCCATGCAAATCTAAACTCTCCATTCCCATTTCCTCTCAGCAGAGACCAGAAAAAAAAAAAAAAACAGCGAGTTGTCAGCAAATTTGAACCAGTCTGCCATGAAGTTAGTTCAGTGGAGCCTTAAGGTTTGCCTTGTATAGAGAAGACAGAACCACACCGTCATTAAAAAAATACATCACTGTATAAATCATCTTTGTCTAAATTACATTTCAGTTTTTTAGCCTGCAGACATTCGGAGCTACATTTCACAGTCTCTTCTCTGTAACATTTAAATTACACAAACTTAACTGGAGGAAACATTGTGTGGGTTAAAGAAGAAGAAGAAAAAACAACATTAGAGAGCAGAGCTTCAAAGGAGCTAAATCCATCTGAACTCCTGCGCAGCCTGGTTCCTCTCAGGTAAGAAAACACTTGAGTTCAATAGATCCATGTGATTAATGACCCAAACAAGCTGCATTATCAGCCCAGGCATGGAGACAGGTGGTGTCAGAGGCTCCGGTTGAGGCTGCCTGCAGCAACTCACCGCTGCCTGCCAACAACACACAGACTCGCGCCTTCAGCCACTGCACCGTTTGGTCCATGCCTAAATGCAGAATGATGGATGCCTATCGAGACACAGGCGCTGCTGGAATCTAAACAGGTTTACACGTGACACCTTCAACCATTACAATCATGTCGAGCTATTTAATACAAAAATTGCACAAGGTGCTCGCATCAAAAAAGGCATAAAAAATATTTTTTTTAAAAAAAGGTCAAGAGAGGGTAATCACTTGGCATCAATGGATGTTTAACTGAATCTTCCATTATGCACAACCTTTCCTTTTTATTTCAGGGAGGACAGCTGTGGTTTTAAAAGAAAGTTAATTATAGAAAAATTAAAATAATTTTTATTTCACGTGATCTCGACCCATTAATAAATGCATGGAAACCAACAACAAAATGTGGGCACGTTCATAGTTCATCTGTCAAAATATCCAAAATGAAAATGTTCAGTTTTTGGTAATCTGACTGAAAAAGGCTGGTGTTAATCTCGGGAGGTGGATTACCTCAAACCACTACCGGTGTCAGACGCTTCTGCACAACAAACTGCAGGCAGCGAGTCGACGGAAAGAAATTTTGCTGACGAGATGACTGGTTTCTAAATCTTTTTCTTCCGTTGTGTAATCTGATGGGGATTTTCTCTTGTGAACGTCAGGAAACCAGATAAATACATTTAACCCTTCCTTTGGTGAATTATGCCGCACAAATAAAAACAGCAAAACCTGATGCAATGACTTCTGTAATACTTCCATTAAAAACCTCATCTTTATCACGTTTGTATTAAGAAAAAAGATACTCCAGATACTCCCTGAAAAAACAAAACATCTATTGGATTAAATCACGGGGTTTACCTAATCCAACCCGATTAAATTATAACCAATGCACCCGGCTTGTGTCAACACCTCAGATAAAACGGATTTTAAATTGTCGCCATCGTGTCGCTTTGCTGTCTGCATCAAAAGCGCCCGCACAAAAAGTAAACACACTCCTACACATTTAACAGGACACACTAACAGAATGACACCCCCACCGGAGCCATCAGCACCCCCCCAACCCCACAGCTGCCCACACTCTCTGCTCCACGGACTCAGGTTTCACTCTGGCTCCTCCTCGTCTTCCTCCCTCAGCACAACGGCTGCGAGGAATTTGTCGGTCTTTGTTTAAAAGGACGAGAGGAAAACAGTCAACGAGCTATTCACTTAAAAAAAACAACAATTAATTCAAGTCACATTTATGACCTCAGTGTCTGATTGTACAACGAAATGCGTGAATTTTGTGTTTAACTTTGTCCCAAATAAACTCAACCTGAAGTGTCGGAGAAAGAGTTAACCTTTAGGTTCTCGTCACTCGGCCAACACAGATTTGTCTTACAACAACTTTATTTAACCAGGCTGCACTTTTACTCATAATATTACGCATATATTCACTTTATATTAACTTTAAGAGTCCGCTAAGCTAACACAACTGTAAAAACAAACGTGACACTCCAGCGGAGACAGCGTGAGTCAGAATAGAGGAATGTGGCCAGCGGCACCAGAGGGCTAACAACTAGTTAGGCTAAGCTAGCTACGACTAACCAACTAATACCAACACTAACAGCGTTAACCTAAAATACAGTTTAATGTCTCCCAATGAACTGACAGCAATAAAACGCATTGGACACATGAAACAATCAAACTACAGACCGCTGCCTGCTATAAAACCTACACCGGGGTAAGTCTCAGTATCGTCGGTAGAGCCGTGTTTCCATGAGGCGGTGGCTGAGCTCCGTCTCGCTAGATGCGGCAGAAAATCCCCGGCTTCCCCGCACAAAACTCCATTCCTCCCGGCACCAGGGGGAGAGCCCGGTAACAAAAACAGACAAGAGTGGAGTTTGAATAAAAAAGCCTACCCTTGGCAACGCAGAAAGTCAGTCCACTCGGATCCCGGAGAGTACAGCCCACTTAGAAATGGAAAAACTCGAGGGGAATGTGAGGATGATCGTCTGCAGGGCGACCCCGTCCACTAAGTCCCCTATCAGACTGCAGCGACTCGACCGGAGGAGTAGAGACTGGAAAATGTAAGATGGCGGCGTATTTATATAGACCGCAGAACTACTCTTGTGGTCATATATCCTGCCGTGTGCTAGAAAAAGTAGAAACAAAATAAGACAAGCATTGGATTTATCTCACTTGTATGCACCTCCAGATTTAATAATTTACCACAACGACTACAAGAATTATTATTTTTTTGCTTTTTATTGCGCTCACTTTCGTAAAACAAGCTAAAATCAAGGTGTACAGCATGAGTATGAATACACAAATGAATGAAGTTCCGGTAGACTAGAAAAGGGAAATCCGATTCCTTTCCTCAAAGTAAACCTCTTGGACTGTGAAAAACGGACAGTTTCCATGATTTGAGCAGAGAGACAGGGAAAGTTTCAATGCAGGCAGCATCACTCCAATTACCACTGTTTCTCTGGCTCAAGAGAACCAACAGCTTTGTGGATTTAAAAGTGAATTTAACTAATCCACGATACTAAAAGGCCTAAAAAGCACAATTATGAGAAGTCAGTCACTTTTGGATTTGGGGTATCAGCCATTTAGTTTTCACTCTGTCCTTAGATTGTTTTTTACATCCCCTTGCAACACTGAAAACAAAGGATCAGCAAGATATTTCCATTACATCAATCAATAGGTTTCACGATTCAATTTCTCTACAGTGACTTGTCATTTAACTACCGGTAACTCTTTCCTAAATAAGACTGGGATTAATCCTACAGATAATAAAGCAAAAAGTCGTTCAGCAGGTTGGGGCACCTTGTTGGGCCTTCTTGTTATCAAAATCATAAATGGGTATGAAGCAAGAACGCTGTTGATTATTGACATGGTTTAAGTGGTATTTGTGAATTGTATGGTGAAATCGTTGGAAGGATATGATTTACTACTTTTTCCTAGTTTAGGATGTAAAAAATTGAACTCTCGTAATTACACTATATATTTAATTGATCAAACAATGCATGGTAGTTAAAAGGATTATGGCTTCAAAAATCATAGAAATGGATTAATCATATTTTCCCCACTTCATTAAACACATGTCCAATAAGTTTTTTAATGATGTATGAGCATAACCAAGGTTCTTCATGTGAATAATGTGATCTTCTCTTTCTTCCGGGTTCTCTCTTCAGCTTTGGCTATTAATTTTCAGATTCTTTTCATTAGGATTATATATAAGTAAGGTAGTGAATACAAAACACAATAAATTTAAATCACATTTTAAATCCTGCTTGTGTTTGGCCCCTTAATCTGTTGTGTAGGGTGGAGATCAGGTAGTGTGCCACCCTCACACTGACTGCTCTTCTGGCAATATCATGGGTAAACAAAGGTGAGATCCATTCTTGTCATCTGCCCACAGACTATTTCATTTAGAGACTATTTCATTTAGAGTTTGTGGGTGGAACAGATTAGAGAAAGCTCAACACTTAGAGTAACACAGTAAATGCAGGAATCCCTGCTTAGGACACAGTATACATGATATTAATGAGAAGTACAGTATATCAAACCTGCGCGAGCACATGGATCCACCCTGTGTTGTTAAATTATATAATTAAAAAGTTTTGCCAGTTGTGATTTTACTTTGAATGGATTTCAGATCACAGCAACTATTCCTGCTTCCAGTCAGAGCAATGAGTTGTGAAATCAAATAGCATGGTTTATGTAAACACCTGATGTCACAGCAGCATGTACATATAACCAAACAGGTGTGGAATTATGGCTACTGATGGCCCACTGAAACAACAGCTCAACAGGATGACATTACATTTGGAGTTTGCAGATGTTTTGATCACTTTCCAAAACACAAATCAGTGCAGAGCAGTGTAATGATCAAAAAACAAGCTGGAGAAAAGAAATGATTACAAAGATGGCTGAGGAAATATGAGTCGAAAATGTGGGTGATAATGTAAGAAAACTGAGAATCTCTAGGAAAAATACATACAAACATAATATTGTGAAAATTGTATCCCTGAACAGAGAATATCATAAATGTGATTTGCAATATAATTCAGGCTTGTGTTAGCTGGTAATCCTTAAAGCAGTCTCACATGTACAGTATACTTTGTTGAAAGTACTGGTACATGTGTGTCTGTCCATATAGAAGCCTCTCTGTCAGTGAAGTTTCACTTACACAAACTAAGCACATGATTTGACGTAGTTTAGAAACATTGTAAAATGAAGATGTTTAAAACGTAGTTACAGTAATTAATGCATCCAGTTTACATTGAATTTAGAAGTGCAACATAAAGCATATTTTAGATGAAAAGCAAAGTTCAGTGTTTTTAAACAGTACATGTTGCCGAGTGTTACCCAATGGAACCGTGTTAAGCCATCATGAATGACAATGCTGATGAATTCACTGTATAGAGACTTCTCAAATGTAAATGTCTTGTAATAGATTAATTATGAATCATAACAGTATGTTATTTCTGTAACACAATGCCTCCACGTGACAAAGTCCAATGAATAAATAATGTCAAAAAGTCATGAGAATACAATTTATTTTTTTCAAGAGATGATGCAACACAGTAGTTTCAAAGATGAACTGTGGGTAGTTAACATTTTTAATCAGAACCAGATTTGTTTTCTAAATGTCATACTGTGACCACAGGATTAAGAGCACAAGGTCAAAAGTCTGATTTATGGTCTGTTCAAATTCTACTGAAGTCGCAAACTCATTCTGTGTCTGGTAAACTGTCTATATTTTACATTTATCATAAAGTACTGTATCCACAGCTGAGAGGCTGTCCTAGTTTATCGATCTATGCTACATTTAGTCCTGTCAATGCCTGCTGGTGATTGCCTGAATTTACTAATATTTACACATCACCAATATAAAGTTATGTAAAATGAATCAGTAGATTGGAGCTTTCAGCTGTGAATTGGTGTAATTATTTTGAACAGAAAGATGGAGGAATAAATTTAACTAGAAATTTGGAAAGTTTTCTCCCTCTATAAGAGGAGCACAATCCAGGTGCTTAGCTCACTCTATATTCTTAAAATTCTTACTTTCTTTTCTGTTTTTCAGAAGAGTCTTGAGTTAAAGAGGAGAAGAGCAGAAAGTAAAGGCCTGCTGTACATTACATTATTTTAATGATAACAAAATTAAAGCAAATTGGAGTAAAAGGCTTAGTAGCACACAATACCCTGAGTGTATTTGACTTGGATAATACCCACCTGAGTTTTATACTCACTATATTCTCATCTTTTTATCCAGGAGTCTGTGCAAATGTATATGGAAGTATGTGACGTTAAACACAAATGTGGGTCAGCTTCAATCCTCTCTATCCTGGTTTATCATCTAGAGAACACTCAGCTTTGGGACACATGAGGTTAAACATTTAATTTAGTTTGATCCTAGAGAGATTCTGCCAAAGACTAATCCATAATGCCTGTGAAATGGTCCTTCATCCAAGAGGCTGTGCTGAAATAACACACAGTTCTGTCCCCAAACATGCTGTGCCTCTCCAATGACCCAGCACTGCACCACTTCAGGGAGCCCACACTGCACTTGTTCTTCCAGCTGGAAAGGCCATATCATTTTCCACGGTGCCAGTGTTAGGAAATCACAGATGAATATTTACACCTGCAACACATTGACAAATAACAGATTGTATAAGGACAGCAGATGGGAAAAGCTGTTTACATATACATAAGTGCAGTCAATAAAAAGTTTGTCTTTTTAATTTTTTTTTAAGAATATTTAATATAAATATTATATATTCAATGCAAATCATGAATGCACGTATTTTTTTGATGTATTGTCTATACCGTTTTAATGATTCTGCATCATTGCTGCTACTATTTGGCTTCTATCCAACATTATGCACTGTGCATGCTGACGTCATTCCACTTTAAGTACCAGTTTACTGTATAGCAGATATATGTTGCTTATTCATTAAAGGTGACGCCTTGATCTTTCACAATTTCTCCATGGAGCCAGTTTGACAACATTCACACATCACAGTCAGTAGTTAAATATTAAAAATAATTCAGAGAACATAATTTGACTGAGAAATTATTCAAATACAGTTTTCCATTTTTAGTCTTACTGTTTTAAAACAGAAGTGTGCTAAAACAGACTCAAATAAAGACCAACACAAGTAATAATATGCAACTGAAAGGGTTACATTATTCATTGCTTGGGACACACACAGACACACAACCAATAATACTCTAGAACTGTGAAAGTATTCCATCTACATGTGGTTTAAGTGTTGGTGCCTTCTGTTCAGAGGACGAATCCCTGATCGCACAAAGCCCAGGCAATAGAAATAACACACAAAAACAAATGTGTTGGTCTCCCTGGGGGTTAAAACTCACGCGGGTCACATTCAGCACCTACTGTTTCATGCATTTGTGTGTGTCATATTCTTTAGTGTGTGTGTGTGTGTGGGGGGGGTGTATTGTGCGTAGAGCATTTAAGGATGTTGTAATGTGTGTGCTTGCAAGATGTAATTTGTACATACACACATAATGTACGTGTATACCTGACATGCTATAGCTTTATCAGAACGGTGTATTTGGTGCTGCTGTAGCCAGCAGGGGACGGAAAACGGAGTTAGCATCCGAAATCCCCAAGAGAGCTGAATGCCACACGCAGCCATACACCAGGCCAGTGTCTGAGGGGTGTGGTTCTTTTCTCTCCTCTGAAAGAAAGGGGCAGGACGCAGCTATAGATAGGGGCAGACTAAACAAACACCCCCCAACACAGAGGGACAGATACACAGCAACAGTAGCTGGGGTCAGGGATGATAGGGCCACGTGGAAGGAATGTTTGTTTTGGACTGACACTCTGGTGTGTAGGCTTGTAAATTATGGCCTTCTTGAAAGATGTCTCTTACACAGCAGGGAAAACCAAACATATAATTTGTTGTAAGAAACTAAGTTACAGATGTCTCAATCTGTTACCAGTGATAAACTTTTTAAGGTCTTGAATCCACTTGGTTTATGCATCTCTTCACTGATTTAATTAGCTTTTTGTTTGTTTTTTTACATACAACATGCAAATATTGCATCATCTAAATGTAACCACATTCACTGCATAATATACAGTAGTGAAAATATCACACAAGACGATTAAACATTTAGTCGCTTTAATCTATAGACTCTGCTAACCTGTTAAGCGTCAAAATTGTAATACAGTGTACGAAGAAGAGGATAAAGAAAATCACGTCCTAGAAGAAGGTAAGGGGACACTTCAGGGACCAGATATGGGACTCAGGCTACAGTGGGATTATGAGGTTTGGGCACCATAAGCCGATATAGGAAACAATGTGGAGGAAACTCTACAGTACTGGCAGGGTGGTGTTATGTAGTTGTGCTACAATGCAATACAGGAAATCATGTTAAGGAGAGAGAGTCCTTTGTCATCTGCAAACCTTGAGCCTTTGGCAAAAGCATTGAAAGCAAGTTGTGGTTTTGAAATAATACAGGAACTTAATTCCCACAGAAAAGCCAAGTGCAATTTAGTGTTGACCACACGACATCAAAAACACTCCTTGCTCATTTGGAATATCAGCCCAGATGACATTTCACCTGCCTGCCTTGAATCCTGCATTATTACGACAGCAGCAGGGCTCAGCCCTTGTGTCTATAGTGCATTAGTGGTTGCCATGGTAAAATGTCCTCCATTCCGCATCTATCTTGCACAGAGAGACAACACTCAAGTCATTTCTGATAGAGGAAATTGATTGTCTGAGAGTCAGAAACACCTGAAATCTACAGAGTTCAGCTCTGTGATGTTCCATCATTTATGCAACATCATGCTGTTCATGCATCGCACATTCTCTGCAGGAAAAAATAGTGCAATGAGCCTTTGAACAAGCAGGACCATGTTCATAGATACATCTAAATGTATTGTGTTTTTTTATGAGCGACTTTGGACCCACTTTGTTTTTATGGTAATTTAAATGACATTTCTGTTTTTGTTTTAAAGAAGATTAGGAGAGGAAACTAAGATTATACCCTGAATTTCAGTACATAGTGCTCCCTGATATTTCATCACGTCTCAAGATGTCATGTTTAAATTGAGCTAAACCCTTATGCTGGAGCATAAGAGTTTAGAGCTTTTAAAAGCTATTTATCAACTGGATTATCGTCAGCAGCTGCTCATTAGAACCAGTGGCATCTGAATTTATATGCCATTTGTGTCACATATCCTAATGACTGTTGCTATTATTGTCACATCAATATTAACTCAGAAATCATTTTAACAAGCTGCAACAGTGTTAATGTTAGCTCGATGGGAAAAAGCTTAGGAAGTGCAGCTTCAAATACTCCTCTCCATCATGATACAGCAGACATCGCTTAGTTTGGAAAGACACTAAAAAACATAAATCATGCAAAGCTAAAATTATGCAATCAGTACGACATGCCACACTAGGTGTAGGATGTTACTATGGTAGAACACACAAAAGGGGATAATAATATTAATAGTAATAATATTTAATTATTTCTTACTAATTGTGTTGAAGACAACAATTACTGATAAATTATCTGATCAATTTAATCTGATACTCATGCAAAAATCTAACAAAAAAAATTTATGCTCCCATGAATATAATAATAATAATAATAAATCAGATAAATACATTTTTTATCATTTATAAAATGCAGTCACACATTTTTAAAGACTAAAATAATATTTAAAGTTTTAATAAATTAGTGGAAATGTTGAACATTCATTGATAATTAAAATTCTTAAAATAAATCACGGTCAAATCTGTATTAAAGATGTGATTCTCATGTTGGCAGCCTGAGCCACATTATTCTGCTCAGAACAGGAGAGCAGTTCTCCAAACCACTGTTTATGTTCAAATCAATTTTACAAATCATGACTGAGCATATATTTCCACTTATTCAATAATTATAATTTGGTTAGTCTCAATGATTCGAAGCAACAACAGCGGTATTTATCGCAGTACGGCATTTATCGCAAAACATCTCTGCAGCATAAAACAACATCCTACACGGCTGGTTCCGGTTCACCTTCAGCTGAATCAATTTAGGAAGCCAATTTTCTTCCAAACAATCCAATAGTGAAAAGGACAAGGATATTAAAGCCGTCTTATTAAGAGTGAAGTCTCTATCATTAGCAAATCAATTGCTTTTTATTCACATTCAGAGAGGTTTGAATGAACTGACGCCCTCCACCTTCCTGACAAAGCCTGCCTCACTGACACTGAGCTATACGTGAAGGGAGAATGCATTTTCTTGTACACACCATTTGAAAATGTCCTTTAAATTTTTATTCTTGTACCTAATCAGCTTACAGACAATAATGTCAGTTGGCCCATCGATGACCTCTAGCATGACCTTATGCTTGTGCGCATATTCATTCTTGACAAAGACGTGCAAACAGACATAAACAACAGCCGGGCTGTATTGTGAACGTTAAAACTGAGTTTCAAAGGCTGCATCGCAGACACGTATGCACACACCAACACAACAACGCTATTCTGTTTACATAGATGGCTGAACGTGAATAGCAGACTGAATGGATTCAATGCTGAGGAGAAGACAATCCTTTTAAATGATTAAAGATTATTTGGCCAAGCGGGCGGTCGGTTTGACGCTAACAAAAGTGGAGGCTGTTCATATGTGTGCTGTCACCATAAAATAATATTATTTATCTTCTCCATTTTTGTTTAAGAAGGCACCATAAATGGAAATAGATTCAAAACTATAATTGACTGAAAATCTTGAATTTAATGTTTTTCTTAATGATGGTGCAATCTAATGATATGTTTTAGTAAACACACAGTATTATCTGATACTAAACAAACAAATATAGCTGGGGACACACACACACACACGCACGTACACGCACACACACACACACACACACACACACACACACACACACACACACACACACACACACACACATATTTATGAGCCACTGAATATGCTGTCACACATACACAACCTTGGGCAGGTTAACTCTACTGAAATAGTTTTCAAAAGAAAGGACAGAGGAGACAAATGTGAGAAATAAGATGAATACAGGCTGTTTGACTTGAAGTGGCATCAAGGCCTTGAAAGTCTCTAATTTACAGTACTTCACCAACTATAGAAATCTTATCATTTGTTGTAGACAAGGTTAAATATATTCTTATAAGATGTATGCAACGTGATAATACATCTGAAAGGTGTAAGTATTTATTATCGGCGGTGATAAGAAATATGAAGCGTGGTGGTAAATATGAAAGAAGCTTTTCCGTAAATTGCTTTTGATTTTGATCTCTGTGAGCGGTCTGTTCAAAAGCTGAAGAATATATAGTATAATATATAACCCTTCTGCGTTACAATATTTGAATAAAAGAAAGACAAAAACAAAAACAATGCACATTCTTAATCATCTCAGCATCATCATGAATTTGATCACAAATCAAACCTATCAAACGAGGTGCATTTAAGGTGTGCAGCACTTGAAAGCCAGAGGGGGAGCTATGCTGGTCAAAAGATTTAAGTGTGTGCTTTAGATCTAATTTATTTGTTTTTATTTTAAACAAGAACTGTGGAAAATGAAGGCACAAGCAACATTAAAATTTTACAGAATGCTTAATAATAATAATAATAATAATAATAATAATAATAATAATAATAATAATAATAATAATAATAATACAGTAATAATAACAATAAATCACATACATTTACATACATTTTTCTATAGAGAAATTGGGTAAAATATTCCCCACATTCTTTTTTTTTGTGTGCAAGACATTAAATTGTTGTAGCTGGTATGACTATTTTTTCTATACATTCAGTTTGATTTCAATTTATATAAATCCTCTTCTGATATAATTTGTGATAGCTCCATATTATTTCTGTAACATGTATTAATATATGTCTGTATTTGTCATTGCTATATGAAATCATAGATTAATATTAAAAGTGTACATCTGGACAAATTGCATTAAATTATAACTGAGCAAACATGCAAAAGATTTAATTGTAACATTTTGCGTAATTTGACAAGAATAATTTTATTTTTAAGTATATGGAGTATTGTGAAAAGAAAAGAAGCTCATTATTTTTTCTGCATGCTGCATTATGTGTGTAGCCCAAAATAATAGACCATGTGTATCTTTTAACAAATATTTTTGAGGAATAGCTGCCTGCAATAATAACCCCATCTGTCTCATGTTGATAAAGAAAAGAGAAGTCATTTTTCACATTTTTTAACAAAATGATTACACCACTATTTTGTATAAAATCCAACCCAGGGTACTGAAAAACGCTAAGAAAACAAATATGCAGTATTGCATGAAAATGTGACGTGACAGAGGTGACACAAGCTTGTAAATAACGGCTATGGTTGCCACTTTGGCTGTCTGTCTCCCTGGCCACTCTGTTAATCCACTTATGAAACAATAGACAACAGACCCCCCTAAGAATTTATTATTTTATAAAAGTGTTACTCTGCTGGTCCTGGACCCTGACATTTGAAGTAAAAGTTAGTGAAACTACATGATTGTGATTTGTTGTAGACACTAAAGGAAAAACAAGAAACACTTCTGTGTCCTGGAGACTCTGAGTCATTTTTCACGGTGTCTTCCCTCTTGCTCTTTCTCCTCAGCATTATCCCGACAAAAGCCTCACACACTCACACACATACATCCACTCCACCAGTGTGACAGACAGGGAGACAAAATGGCTGAATGGTGATAGACGAGCAGTGTGTTTCTTTACGTGACGTCTAATCAGCCAGCACTAACGTGTCAACTGAACACTCACCCTGTTCAGTGTGGAGACATTGTTCTACCGACAGAGGAAAAAACTAACACGGGTCTGTGGAACAAATAAATGAAGCTGCAGCTGTAGCCAAATTATTCTCAGAAAAATACGCAGCGGTTCAGATATTTCTTGAAGTATTTTCAGCGGCATTAAATGGTGGAGGTGTTAGTGGCTGTACGCTGTGACAGGGCTGGACCAAAACTACCCTTTGAAGTCCACTGCAGCAACACGGCTAACACACACACACACACACACACGCACACACACATGCACACACACGCGCGCTAAAAATAGATGGATGGACAGACAGGACAGACAGACAAACCAATAGATAGATAGATAGATAGATAGATAGATAGATAGATAGATACATACATACATACATACATACATACATACATACATACATACATACATACATACATACATACATACCACAGCACCAGTCTCTAACAATACGATTCAGTTCCCATTGAAATCAGTGAACAGGAAGTAACCGACAGCAGACCTGTGTTTGTGTTTATCACACGATGACAAACCGTCTCACAGCAGCCTTCCATAAACCTCAATGACGCCACGGCAACGTTTCTTTCTCTGCATCCACATGCATTCTAGGGTTTTACTTTGCGCCTGTGTGCATATGGATGCTTTCCCCTTGAAATGGATTCACTTTTAGGCACTGCATCATTGTCAGCTACACAGAGAAGGCTTGTGATGACTGAAAACACACATTTAACCTTTTGCACTGCCGTAGTGGTTTCAGAAGAGAGTTAAAAAGCCCTTTGTTGTATTTGTACTGTTACAGCATTGTGGCCTTGCTGTATGTTGGTTGAGGTGGGTCAGGTGGTGAAGGCTAGCTTCACGATGAACACAAGACACAAAGAGTTATAAGTTGTCTTTAATGTGTTCATAGAATCAGAAATTTGAACAAGGAGGGTTATTGTGTCAGTGCTACAATGGCAGTATGTGTTGCCGCAGCACCATGATACTGTAATCTCATTTTGCTTCTTTGTCGACATCTGGAATGTGTGTGTGTGTGTGTGTGTGTTTTTGTGTGTGTGTGTGTGTGTGTGTGTGTGTGTGTGCTCCCTACATAAGAACTATGAGGCTGCTGATGCTTTTCTCCTCTTATGACAAGGATGAGATTGGAACAAATGACCCCTGCTCTGTGTGTGTGTGTGTGTGTGTGTTTGCATGCATGTGTGTGTGATACTTTTGACAGATGGACAAAAGGTCCCCCTCAATTGTTGAGCACACAAACATTGATCTCACAAGTTCACTTATAGGTACACATATGTGCAAAATGAAGTACTAGCACATGCGATTCATGCACTGTTCAGCATGCACACACACACACACACACACACACACACACACACACACACACACACACACACACACACAAACACACACACGCACACGCACACACACACGCACGTACACACCTTCTTCCTTCAAATAATCACACACAAATGTTGATGGTAACGAAACAAAAGGCATACAAAATAATGAAAGAAGTTGTGCGACCAAAAAAAAAAACCAGTATTACGACAAGAATGAATAAAAACAAATATAACAAAGTCTCCTGTCTAACAAAACCATTCACTAAAAGCAAATTTCTCACCCTCCATCTTACAGCCGGCTGGCCGACAGGCAGACAAAGAGCCGCTACCGCAGTGTGAAAATATAGTGACGTAGCTGGCTTCATTGTGGCAGAGTGTGTGTGCGTGTGTGTGCGTGTGTGTGTGCGTGTGTGTGTGTTTCCATGTTCTCTGAATTGAATAAAATAAGCAAGCTATGGTTTGGAGTGTGTGTCTGTGTTAAGATGCATTGCTCAGTGTACTTCTCCGTCGTTTCCACATGAATATTCACTGCACTGACTGCATATGCATGCATGTCTTTCACATGTATTTTGGTGATTTGGTCATGTGTGTTCATGTGTGTATGGTGGGAGTGTAGTGGGGATGGGCACAATCTGGCTATAGTCACAGCATCTGACTGCCAGCTCCTCTCCTCTCCTCTCCTCTCCTCTCCTCTCCTCTCCTCTCCTCTCCTCTCCTCTCCTCTCCTCTCCTCTCCTCTCCTCTCCTCTCCTCTCCTCTCCTCTCCTCTCCTCTGCTGGTGGTAAATAAAATTGCCTTGGTAGAATTTTAATGATGGTCTATCTCTACATAGACACACTGGTAAAGAAACACAGAATACATTAGAATCCCCCCCAGTAATAAAAATCATACGACTGGACTCAACATCACCCAGGGAGCAAAAAACCTCCACCAAGGTGGCTCAGGTTTGATCTGGATCACCACCAAAATCTAAAAGGTTTTTTTCCTTGGGATATATTCTACCTCTCCAAAAAATGTAAACACAAACTGTTACAAATTGTGAGAGTAATCCTGCTAACAGACAAACAGAAGAATGCCAGCAATAACATGATGGAGGCAATAAAAGGACACCCTCACGATCTAAGGCATAAATTGACTGGATTTAACTGTTATTGTCACACACACATGAGTCATTCATTACTCAGTTGGTTAGCTCAGAATTAGCTTTTTCCTCAAGATTAGTAATGTTAATGTGTTTTCATCCAGCAGTGATGCATTTGACACAATAAAACAAATATTATAACACAGCAATGCCTCAATCATTTATTTGAATCCTGTTTTGTGTGGTGCAGAAGCTCACCTGTTTCAGGTTGTTGTTAGCAGGAGATGCTGTGTGAAGAAGGCCTTCAGGAGGCCAAGCTTGGACACAAATCACAAAGAATGGGGCACCAATCGAACTTTAACATCCCATTAATTAACAACAACACCAAAAAAAAAAAAAAAAAAAGAAACCTAAATGCAGAAGAAAAAATGATAAATTATTCTCACCCATCTTCTGGGTAGAATGAATGAAATTAAAAAAATAATACAGAGTAGACAGAGACGAGAGATGGAGAGGAGAGAGGACAGAATCTAAATGAGAGCAGAGACATGCTAACACGTTAGAGTTGTGCTTTGAGAGAACAGGAGCAACAGATGCAGTGGTGGTGAATTGTGGAGGGTATTAGGGTAAGGGACACCCCAAAGTCTCCCCCGCTGTGTGCATACGTTTGTTTGTGTGAGTGTGACAGCGGGGAGCAGCTCAGTGCAGGACGCTGCACACAGCAAGGGGTGATTAGACATGGTGGGGTGACCCACATAAAAGACACACACACACACACACACACACACACACACACACACACACCTACACACACACACACACACACACACACACACACACACCATGAAACTTTCCTTTTTATGGCAAGTGTGCCATGATAACCATAAAGCTGGGATTCTTTAGCATTATGTTTAGCATGGCCATTGTCACATGACACAGTGCAGGATTTGGTTGGCAACTGCAGGTCCAATAAGCCTCAAATCCAGCAGAGGCTTTTCACCGATGAAACACATTCTTCTGAGAAGTTCCCACAGGGTATGCGTTGTGTTGTGCTGGCGTTTATTACCGCTCAACATGCGTTGAGGTTTAATGGGGAGGAAAACTATGATGTGGGCTGGGAATATTCTGACATGTAGAATTTATAACAAGATGACAAACAACAAACTTAAATCTCCCTATCAAGTAAGTTTTATTCAGTCTAAACAGAAAGACAGTCCATAAAATGTTTAGGTAGGGTTAGGGTTATCATAAAGTGTATATCCCATTGCATTGGATTACATAGAATTGCATCACCCACCCCAGTGCATGTCCCCTTAGGGATTTGACCTACACCATAACTGTCACTGGAACTCCTAAAGTTCAGTGGTATTATTTTGGGTGAGATTACATTCAATAATTTATAATTTGAATTTTTCAGTTGTCCTTTAAAATAATTAAGTCTGTCTGCAAAACTGGAATAAATGTTATAAAGGCCTGAGACTATGAAACAAGGGCCATTTAGTTTTGATAATGTACAGGTTTGGAACTACAAGAAGTTGTCTAAAGCTGAGATATAATGGTGTAATGATATAATGGCCTATGATGTAAACAAAAAGATATTACATGTACAGTAATTTGCATCTATTTACATACTCTTAAATGTGATATTGAAAGGATAATTCTATATTTAGAACTACAGGATCTTAATCGTGATTTGTCTGATATATGGGGCAAGTCTGTCATCCTCATATTTTTCTTAATTGATCTACTTTTTCTCCTAGAAATTACACTGTTTTAACACTGTTTTTTAAACAGTGGATTAAACCCACAGACAATGTTTAATTTTCTGAGTGATCTACATTTATGTGTAGCACCAGAGCTGGATGGAGGTGGTCAGGCTGGCCGGCGGACACACAAAGGGCTGGAGTCTGACACTACAATGGGTTTGAGTTCACACGCTGATCTGTGCTCTGTTTAGTCACCAAAAAGCACAGGGTTTAGGGAAATGCTTTAGTTCTGTTCTATTTATTTACTGCTTTTATGTGTCCATTGTCAAATTGTGTTTTTCAGTGAATAATTTGCTGTGTTCGATGACTAGTCACAGACATTAACTAATAACATTTCTTTATTTTGGTTAACATGATATGTACACTATAACTGTACTTATTGTTACTAATTGGCTATATGTAATCATGCCATGATCTGAATTATTATGTTATTTTTTTTACCTGAAATGCTAAACAAATCTTAATTGTTTGTGTAAAAAATGAAGTTATTGGAGCTAGGCTTCATCTATTTGGTTGGATTACTGTGTTTGATAAAAACAACAAAATCAGACTTTCTGATTTACTGATTGACGTGCTAAAATGCGGAAACTTACTGTAATCATTTTATTTGGTACGAATTTAACCTACACAGGCATGGGGAGAACATGCAAACTCCGCACAGAGCGGGACTTGAACCTGGAATCGCCTTGCTGTGCGGCGACAGCACATTGGCTGAACTGTACATATGTGCGCCACCGTGGCACCCAATCTCAAGTCAACAATTTAAACTACTTTGATTGTATCTTATGAGGCAGAGGATGTTGATAGATGATGCTAAAAGAGAGAATAAATGTGACAAAGCAAGAAACCTGATAAGAATATATCTCTGATGAGGTTTTAGTCACTAGCTCACAAGACCAGGTCACTCTTCTGGTAGCGTAGGGGTTAAGAGGGTGGCACTGAGATGGCAGTGGACGTAGTAGCAGAACCAGAAAAATGGACTAAACTGGTGATGTAGTGGATGTGAAGCTGTGATGACATTATGTTCCTGTCAACCATTTCTGTACGTCTCGCTTGCGACTGAGGAGACCTTCACTCTGTAAAAGACAGGCCCTGGATCCTGGCTGCAGTCGGCAGAACTAGTGAATACCATTGGCTTGGTTTAAAGCTCAGGACTCGATTGATGCTGTCTGAGTCAGCTCATCTATAAAAAGAAAAATCACCACATCAAATGCATGTGTCCAACTGTCCATATCAAGACAATGATGTGTAAGTGTTTGTAATGTTAAAGTGGCAATTGCAAATTTTGAAAATATCAATTTTTCCATTATGTTACTTTAATGGAAGTGTGTTTCTATACGGTATTTGTCACACTTTCAGTGTGACAAGGCCAATTATTTATCTATGTCGAAGCCACATTATGTTCTCCAGTAACTCCAACACAATGCTGTGTTCTGTAATAAATCTTGAGCCATGTCTTTTTTCTCTCAGATAATTACAATTTGGCTGCTCAGCTCCTCTTCCTCACAGTGCTTCACAGCAGACAGATTGGTGAGTTGGCCTGCAGTTCTAAAACTCTCCTTTCATTATCCTTATCTCTCCATATCTTTCTTCTGCCCCCACAACACACACATGTACGCACACACACACACCACACACACTTTGGCTGTGCCTTACTGCTGCAAATCCCTCTGGCACTATGTAGCGTGTGCGTGTGTGTGTGTGTGTGCTTGTGTGTGTGTATATGTGTGTTTGTGTGTGTGTGTGTGTGTGTGTGTGTGTGTGTGTGTGTGTGTGTGTGTGTGTGTGTGTGTGTGCATAGCACAGCAGGGAGTCACCAATTACAGCAGTGATTAAAACCCACTGTGGAAAAGGAGAGAGATAGATGGAGAAAAGACAGATAGAGAAAGAAAGAGCTATAATTAACAAGGAAACATACATGTTTCTTCCACGTGCAGCTTTTTTCACCAGTGTTACTGAAGTGCAGGTGTGATGTCTGTCAACAGCACGAGAATAGTCAGGTAATGTGGTTTTGGCCATTTTCTGTGTGAAAGCCAAATAGAATCTCCATACAGATGGGTGCTTTTCTGTCAACATCATTACTGAAAGTAGGATCATCTGAGATAATCATAGTCAAAGTGCCTTTTCTCAGAGGGACTTAAATCATCCATCAGCCCTTCCTCCTACCCCCTAATAGATATGCCATAATATTTTGCATTTTGTATGTGAACATTAGTGGACACAAAGTTGGACATTACATGATACGAATTCACAGGATGTACACTGAAGCTCTCCTTTCCGGTCTTTGTGGCCAACAGATTCAGAGACCATACATGCTGTGGCCTCTCTTCCTGTCTGTTCCTGCTACTACTCCAGTCACTCCAGTCGAGGCAGCTGCACCTCTCAACCGTGTGCTGGTGGTCACCAGAAGAGGAGGGGTCATAGGACAATGTGAGGATGGGGTGACTAGGGAGGCAAGGACTTTAGGAAATTAGAAGTATAACCAAGTCTTAGGTGATTACATTATATTGATAAATTCGTCATCATGAATGGAATCTAACTGCAAAATGTGCCTGCAGGTTTGATTATTTGTAAACCTCTCGATTTGTTGCTGTGTCTGACGCGCTCTTCAGATTCGTATTAAGTACATTCAACAGTAACACATACTGTATGTGGATCACACAAATATATTGCATATTTCGATATCACTCAACAACAGCAGAGTTTTGGTAACATGGTTTTAAAATTATGACAAAAATTTCAACGTAATTCATTGATCTACTACAGGCCTGTACTACTTGTGCAGATATAACCAATCTATCTAATGAACTTATAACATAAAGTCATGTGTTGCAATTGTGTCAGATGGCAGATTTAACATAAAGACTCCCCCCCCAAACACACACACACACACACACACACACACACACACACACACAACAACTGTAGCAGTGACGTGCGGTCAGCCTCACCTGCCATAATGAGAGAAAAAAAATGAAAAATGGAAGAAATAAAGTAAATGGTTATATTTATCCAGTGATGGGTATTATAAAATTATTTTCCATTCAACATCACTAATTTTAGGTTATTCTTGTTCACAATTGCTGGATTTTCACATTTACCACTGAAATACTGAGCAGAGACCTGCGGTGAGGCACCAGCCAGCCGAGCTTCACCACGGATTGCGTAATGGCTCGACTAGCTGTGCTGGTATGCTATACAGGGAGACCGTAATGCTATCTATTCTATATTTTGCTATTAAAATGTTCAAACTCATTTGCTCTATGAAGTAAATTTCCATAATTTAGCTAATGTATATAATGTACAGTGTTTTTTTGTCAACAACTCCATGAGTGTAACGTCTTTCTAGAGTTGAGTTGTCCTGAAACCACTGGGTAAAGGCACCACGTGTGGCATGCAGTTCTCCTGCCTCATGGTAGGGGGCGCTGGTGATCCCAGGGATTCGGCTGAGGATTCTTCTTCCTTGGCCGTAAAAGAAGTGACAGCAAACTACAGCGATTCATTTGTTTTTTGCTCACCTTGCTGCTCCTTGCCTTACTAGGCAAGGAGCGGTGCGTGGACTTCATTTATAAGTAAACGCAACATATAAACAAACATGTAGGTAACAACATAACGTATTTTTTAAATAAAATGTGCTTATTTCTGTGTTACAGTTTGCATGTGTAAATAATTCTGCTCTGAGACTTCTGCTCCACTCACTGTTGATAATTAAATGGTGAACAAGCTACACTGTAGGTTCATATGTTTGTAAATCTAATTATGATGAGATCAGTGCCTCACCAGCCATGAACACCACACGTCACTGAACTGTAGTATCTTTGTGGGTTTAGATCGCTTCGGTTTGGAAAGTCATTTTGACATGTTGACTGCCTAGTAGTTAAAGGTAAATCTTACATTCACAGTTTTTATAAGAAACAAAGAAGTTGAATATGCTAATGAAGAATTTAGACGTTAAAAGCTACAAATACTAATTCCCACAAACGAAAACAGAATGTGTTCAAAAAAAGTTAAATTGTTGCAGATGTGAAGGTCATGCTTCATTTTTGCAACAAATGACAAGGTTTTAATTCCCACATTGGTGCTGACTTATTCAAACAATTCCTTCAACACAGAATAACTTCTTCTTGCCTTTGCTGTTTTATGTGGGTGACGTTACTGTTGCTGTTGAGTTGAAGTTTTGTCTTATCTTGAACGTGTTCAACATTCTGACACAATATTAATTTTGCCTGTGTCTTCATTAGATTTGGAGGATGGAGTATTTATTCAGCCTTAAAATAAACCGTGCAGGCTGAAAACACGTCAATCACTTTGAATTTAAAGAAACAAGGTTTTTCTGACTCACAGTTAGATGAGGATTCAGCTGATGCCTTGCTCATGGCCCCCTTGACAGATTGCTTTCAGTCAAACGGTCTGTTTTGGGTTTGGACTGTCTGGAAGAAAACCTGCTGTTTGTTGGTGTGTACTTGTCAAATACAACCGTGTCGTCCACCAGAAGGACAGACAAACAGTTCGAACACACATTTCCGACATAGTGATATCTTCCACCTCAAAGCTAAATTAAAATTCCTTGATTTATTTATTCATCATATGGAAAGCCAGGTTGCCTCTTTCTAATGAAGCCAGCGGACAGTTTGATGTTTGTGTGCATTTGGTGTGTGTTTTGCTGTGTGTGTCTGCAGAGTGGCAGGTGAGTGAGCTATCTGCAGTGCTCACACACTCACCCCCTGCTGTGTTTAATCAATACCATTCTGAATTCCAGCCTTCACATGTGCACACAACACTGACTCACACACAGACACACACCAACACTCAAGCTTTGCAGTATCTTTCCGTAGGACACCAAGGGAATACTAAGTATGAGCAACTTTGCACTTTTACTTTGCGTATAAACAATGCGCACACGCGCAAACACACACACACACACACACACACACACACACACACACACACACACACACACACACACACACACGCACACACACACACACACTCACACATAAACGGTGAATATGTGCTTCTTTTTTGTTTTTGTGGTACATGCCCAAAATGGGTGGGGCTTATTAATTATAGTCCATCTTCTCTACTGGGAGATGGAATATTAAGACCAGTGAGGGGAGGAGGATTGGGCTTTAACAGCAACAGACAATAAGAATTAGAATAATATGTTTTATTTCAAAATGTCAGTAATGAAATGATAAAGTAGTCTGTTGCTGTATGCTGATTGGTTTAGACGTGAGTTGGTTGATGGTGAAACGCTTAAAACAGACATAGACATCATTCACTCCAGGGAATACGGCCCCCAAACAAATTAGATATATAAATAAATAAATAGATAGATAGATGGATGGATGGATGGACAGACAGATAAAATCAAGGCCTTAACAGCCTTTAAATGAAAAAGGGATTCAACAGTCTTGTTGGAACAGGTAGATTTTTAATAAAATTAAGTTTGGACTCCACCTTTTACTTTTGCTTCATTGTCATTTGGAACTCAGAAGGTCAGCATGAAGGCTGTGACTGTTTGTTGTTTGCTGTATTATTTGTACAGCAGTTCCGTTTTTTTTAACCTCGACAGGATAGTCACGAAACTGCAATTTAAAAGGATGCTAGTTTCATCACTGTTTCTGCTATGTGTTGAGGTAAAGCCTTACCCATCAGTTCCATATTTATTTATAATATAGTTTTGCCCTTTTGCACTTTGGTGCTGCTGTTTATTTTTTAACTCACACTTTCTAAAACCACAGAATCTTCATTTCAGCATGTTTGCAGGACTGCATTTGCAGTATTTTGTGTTACGAAATGTTTTTTTGTGATGATCATCGGTTTCACAGACCCAACTACAGACAACAAGTAAACAACATAGATTTCATCTTGTATTTAAATGTAAGATGAAATATATGTATTTAAATAAATTCTTAACTTTTTAAGAAAAGTAAATCATATCAGTGGGTAATACTTTGTTATATTTTGTTGTATTTTGTATACATTTTTTGGCAGGTGCTGATAAATGTGTGAAAACATGCCTATATGTTGAACATTATTACATTTCATTAGATTTTATATTGAATTGACTAAATTTTCACAGGCTGCACTGTGCCGGCAAACATTACCTTTAAAGGCCAAAGATTTTGTAATAAATGTTTTTTTCAAAATGAAATCATAATAATCATGACATTTCAGATTTAAATAGTAAAAACTGGGAAGCAATCAGTTAATATATCCATATAAAAATCCGAGGTGATCACAGGGCAGAGGAAAGAAGAAATCTAACTCAGAGCTATTTCCAGGATGTTTCAGAGCCTCTAAATCTCATCCAGGCTGTCGATCTTCACTGCTTAAAATAACTGTAGTTACAAAACCCTGAAAAACATCCTCTTTGAGATGTGAGTTAATTAGAGGAAATACAGAACCAGGGTTTTTACCAGACACTCACTCTCCTTTTTCTGGCATTCCCTTTTCTGGACATATTCTATCCTCCTGGTACCTTCCTCTCCTTTCCAGGCATCCTCTATGCAGCCCTCCTCACACACACACTGCAACTACCAACCAGCGGCCCCCCTGCTGTGGGAGCAAACACTCATCGCACATGATCACCATGACGATATGGAAATATGAATTATGCATAAAGGCAGCCTTGCCTTGCCATGGGTACAAAGCCGTGTGGGTGATATCCTCCTTTCAAATTATATGGAAAATGTCCCCTTATTATTAATAATATAATAACATATTCTGTCACATTATTCTCTGCTGCAGTACCGTGTCAGGAAGTTGTTAGGTGTTCACCACTTTTAAATCCCACATGCACAACAAACTAGGAACCAGTAATAAAATTTTATTCAGGAAACATTTATGCATTGTATCCTCAATATTAACATTAACATAAATGATGACGCGTTCTATTCATATTCCAAGTCTAATCACAACAATGCAGCTAACTCCAGTATTACCCTTTGATACAGCAGTGGGGGGAAAGTAATTATAATTTGCTGACTTTGCTTTCCTTTATTTTATTTATTGTCATTTTAAGGTCACGGGCCAATTAAACATTCTCACAACGACAGTACATAATAGGCATGCACAAATGTAATACAATGCCAATCAGTATGTTCTCCATTGTTTCCCAAATTGAGTCCAAATTGTAGTGCAGGCAGGCATTTCATCAATGCAGTATTAAAGGGATCCTGACAGTGTGACAGTATGTTTCAGCTCTCTGCAGCTAAACTGTCACAAGAGCCATCTATCCAACAGGATGGCTATTATTAGATATTTGCCTAATACAAATTTGACATTGAAATTATTGAAGTAGCAACTGATCCAGTGCTGATGTGCAGACAAAAAGTGCCTGGATATATTTGATAAAACAAAAGAGGTTTCTTGATGTAAAAAAAATGAAATTAATAGTCTCTAACACACAACAGACTTGGTCAAATGTTTATGACTGGAAAGGTTTATTATGGGCCCATGTGGTTTCTATGGTGGTGGTTGAGCTACGGAGCCAGACTGAATAATAGATGTTATTTTTCACTTGGTACTATTCTGTAAGAATAAAAAAGGTAGTAGAATATCTATCACATGAGAATTTTAGTTAGCCTTTTTATCACAGACACCCTGTAGGCACAATAACCACCACATTGTGAGTTTAGTAATTCATTATATCTGCTTACCTACAAATCACATATAATCAAAACATTTTTTTTCTAATTTTCCTTTCTTAAATATATTTCCCACACGGTCATGAGTTTAAACATTTTCCCCACAGGTTGGTATTTAGATTTAAACATTTCTAATCAGGAGGAGAATTTGCTCACCTCCTCCTTGTCTTCCTCCTCCTCCTCCTCCTCCTCCTCCTCATCATCATCATCATCACCATCATCATCATCATCATCATCATCATCATCATCATCATCATCATCATCATCATCATCATCATCATCACCATATTTTGGCATTTACAAGGATGGCGTCACAACCAAATCTGTGTTGACAAGGTGAGAAATAGACACGCAGCTACAGGTGCTTTATTACTGCTGTAAGAAAATTATATTAAATTTAAAAAACAGAAATATTTTTAAATTGTATTTTTTTTTTAATTTTATTGAATTAAACTTGCTTTTTTTAATGCTTTATATTGACTTGCCAGTTGTAGTATGTTTTCAGCCTGCGTTTATGTATAAATATGTGGCGTTACCACATATTTGATGTTCCCGGGTCTTAACGCTACATTAGCAGTCTAAACCCATCTAATTATCTTCTCAGTGTGGCAGCGTGGAGCTATACACTAAACAGACATGACAGACAGAAGTGTGTGCATGTGTGGATGTGCTTTAGGTAGGTATGATGGCGCTCCCATAACTGTACTGACACCTCCTCAGTATGTAAGAACCATCTCTCATGCTGCATTATTTAAAGATAGAGAGGAAGACGGAGACCGGAGGGGAGGTTGTTGGGATGAGAAGAGAGAGGGGGGAGGGAAGAGGGAGAATTAGCTATCCTCCAACAACGCACCTCTACAATCTGCCTGACTTCTAAACCATCACGAACTTGATTACAACACTATCCTCCCATCACTTCCTGTCACTCTGTCTTCTTTTCAAAAAGTACTTCATCTTTTCTCAACTCTGTTTCTACTCGTTCATCCACCATATTCCAATCTCTCTCTTCCCTTTCTCCCCTCTTTCCCCCCTCCCTGCCTCCCTCCTGTTCAAGCTAACAACTTGCCAGAAGAAATATGATTAGCACAGCAGAGAGCTGAGAGCCACAGACTGCTACAGAAGTGACACACACACACACACACACACACACACACACACACACACACACACACACACACACACACTGGGGGAGGGAGGAGAGTTGAGACAGACTCAGGTTGTGACTGCGTTAATAGCGGGGGCAGCACAGCGACTCTGTGGTTAACTAATTCAGGAAATTTCAGTGTGGAGTTTGCATGATTCCCCCATGTGTTTGCCCCAGGTTCACACACACACACACACACACACACACACACACACACACACACACACACACACACACACACACACACACACACACACACACACACACACACACACACACACACACACACACACACACACATCCCAGGCAATCAGAAAGTCTAACCTGCCCTTGAGTGAGATTATTTGTCTATCCATTTGGCCATATTGGGAGTGTCCCTGTCATGTGCTCAGTGCATGCTGGGAGAGGCTCTATTCCCTCTCCCCCTCCAGTGTGACTGCTAAAAGCAACTCAGACCGAAATCTCATTCTGAAATAAAAGGGCATTTTGTTAAAAAAATCTGACAATAACTGGAAGGCTTTTTATTATTATTATTTTTCCTCAACATGAACAATTACAGGAATACAATTTTCCAAATCTTAATTGTGTGTTTTAATAACTCAATCAATAATGACATAACAGTAAAGTTGTTTCCACTCTATGGTACCTAAATGCAACATGACATGATTTTAACTGGTTTTGATTGGTTTTCCATTAGGTAAAGGCACCTCGTAACTGGAACTTAATCTTTCAGTTTCATGTCTGTTTCAAGAAAAGCTGAGCAGGTAATGATGGTGAGGTGATAATAATCTGAAAACAGAGAGGATCATTCCTCTGTTATCACTCCATGAAAGCAAGGATTATCCTGCACAGCACAACCCCGTGACCACAATATTTGAAAAGTCAAATAGCAGCCTCAATTTTTTTAAGAGACAGAATTATGGAAAATAGATTTAAGAAACCAAATTGTAAGTTTTGATTCATTGGTTCAGGAGGTGCAGATATTCTTGCTTTTGTAGCTGATGAGGTAGTCAGGAGAAGTGGATGAGAGGTGTATGTTGCCTTGAAGGTGATTGGCTACGTAGAGAAGGTATCGTCTTCTGAATGGATACTGACCTCCAAAAAAGTATGTAATACAAATGCTGAGTTGAGTTAAGTAGAACCAGTGACACACACAGTGGAAACACATTATGAGCTATTGTGAATGGAGTTTGATTCTCATTCATTCAGAAGCAACCCACAATTTTCTTCATGCAACCCTTGCTCATATTTAATTTGTAACAGGGCAACACATTGTAAGCACAGCTGTGATTTCCATTTAAGGTTTTTTTTTTAACAAATCTGTACACAATACAGAAAACAAAATGATCAACACAAACAGTCATATTTATTCAAGACATGAAAAAGCTGATGTGTAAAAGCAAAAAATCATTTACTGTATTGGAAAAAACCCCATAATAATTACATCTAAAATCATAGATAGCATCAATGTAACTTGTGAAAAGTTTTCCTTTTGTTGGTGTGAATTTTCTGCATGTGTAGTGTTTCTGAATAAAGTAAAGAGGCCTGGAGCAAGAGAGAGACTTTGAGAAAATGAGTAAAAGCAGGAAAAGGCTGGAGGGGAGGGTGGGGGAGCAGAGTGGTTTTAGGCCGATTTGAAAGCCAGCAGGTCACAGAGGTTCCCTTTGAATTTAGAACAAACCACAAACAGTGAATGTCTACTCCAGAAGGCTGAATGACTGAATTATAATAGCTGCCTGTTTCGATCACATCCCGTCAGTCTCAGCGCTCCTTTTCTTAAGACTGCTGTGACTGGCGGGCTAACATGTGGGCAGGTCTACCATTTACAATTACACATGAGGCATTTAGCTGGAGCCCTTATCCAAAGCAACTGACAATAAGCAGCAACAGAAAAGACTAACGTGTGATCCCATGATCCTCTGCAGTCTGGTAAAGAACAGAGGATCTATGGTACCTAAACCGGTACACAACCGGTACATCACCAAACAGGTGAGAGGACTTCAGACAGGTCAACAAGATGACAGCACAATAAATGTATCCATCAACTCATCCCCTGATAAGAAAAATAAAAGCAATGTTGTTGGTTAAATTCCACCTGAACTGACCCTGTAAACACCTAGAACACACTATCAGCTGAGAAAAAAAAAAATTCAAAAATAGTGACTAGTTTCAAATCATTAGAAATGTTTTCAAACACAGGAAAGCCCAATACACGAATATGCTGTTGTATACCCTGTATATATGCATTAAATGTATATTTATTAAATTTATTTTAAAGCACACAGTGGGTAATCTTTATTTACAGAATATTATTAGTCTTGAAAATAAGGTTAGGTGTCGAAGGTCAAATTAAATTAATATAGTTTCCCAACATAGCAATTAGCTAATGACATACTAAAGGTTATGTCGAGGTCAACAGCACTAATCACGCGTCATTGTCTTCACACCATTTAGAGTTTAAATCTTTTGACATCAAGTACAGAACCAGGAGGCTAATAATCCTTCTCTCCTTTTCTCTTATTAACATTCTCCTATTTGACAGCACATACCTACAGCTCTTTGTGGGAACTGTGTTCAATTTTTTTGTCAGTCAACTAAATAATATTATCATTAAATTACCTGAAAAGAAACACAACTGATCATCCTTCAATCCCCCTCACTGAAGGAAACAGAAAAATGGTGATCTGTTTTAAGATTCAAGCATTTATCCTGTCAGTGACTAGCTGTCATCATTTCTACAGTGTGTTTGTGCTAATATGAAGATGTAGTCTCTTCTTATTAACCTACACACTAGTATGCAAAGCACAGCAATACCCACATGATACAACATGAGTTCACACTGCGAAACCCCACTTAAGCTGCAGTCTGGCATACAAACACAACCATTTCTGTTATAGCTCCAAACAATTTTTCAGGCTAAACAATCCGGCAAACACAGAGTTAACCTGAACAAACAGATTCTCCCTTTATTTTTGCTGCATAAATTTCAGTTTTCCCCTGAAAGAAAATAATAGGCCAATAATTGGCTGGAGGTTGTTTGAGTCTCCTCCTCTTTTCATGATATTGAGAGAAGAAACCTGTTGTTTTATTTCTGCGTAAGTTTCCATCTAACCATGAAATCATAGGAAAGCAAATACTCTGACCCGTGTCAAATTAAAGAGTTCACGTATGTCAATCTATCATTTCAGTTTCGTCATGTCAGAAATCTAACATACCGTAGGTTCACTCATTCTGGAGTATAGAGAATATCAAGTAAGGTCCTAATGTTGTTTCATAGGATGTCATCAGCATTTTAATAACATTATAAATTGAATCTGACACCTCATATCTAACAAACTGTCTGACCATGCAGGGTGTCTTCTCAAAATTAAAATGTTAGCCCGTTCTAATGCACTGCACCCTAAAGATGAAGAAGTAATTTATGACATTGAAAACTGTGATTGCACCTCAAAGAAAATAACGATTAATTACTGCTAGTTTTATTACAGTTTTTAATTTGATGCACTTTTTTGATAATAATACAGACAAATAAGATATATAAAAACACAAATATATAGATATATTTCTATGTATCTCAGACTCACTAAGTATTCGCAGGAGAACATTCTTGTTAACAGACAACATTTCTATGAAAAAAAAACAAAACAGGATAAAACATGTCAGAACAGAGCACAACAAAACTCAACAGAGCAGGTACTCACTGAGATAGATGCAGGAATAGCCCCCAAAACACATCACTAAAATGCAGAAAGTCTGTCTACTATCCTGTCAGAGTGCAAGCTAGTTGTCTTGGCCCTGGCTGGGCGTTATTTGTGAGCCAAATCCTTAAAGAACAAGAAGCTTTCTCTGTGCCTTAAACCTGCCGACAGACAGGGGGCTTTGAAGGCCCCCAACCGAGCTCGGCTCAGAGCTTTGAAGCCAACTGAAAACTCTGCTTCATGGGACTAAATGAAAGCCAGAAAGAGAAGAAAGTTGGGAAAAGCGAAGCAACATTGAAAACTCTTGTTATTCATTTTCTGCTGGTTCATGGCTGTGAGTTTGTGCTCAGTTTCATGATTAATTGCAGTTTGTGTTTTTAGTTCCACAAAATATTATGTGAGGTCATTGGTAGCCTGACAGGGATGAATTCATATGACACTACAGTATGACATTGGTCTTTTATTAGTTGCATTTAATTGTTAGTGGTATTATAACATTTAATGAAACATCCGTTTTTACTGTAAAAATTCTACTCAAAACTAACTGCAGCTGTTTTTTTTTTTTTTTTAAAAAAAGCAAAACTTGGCCTCTGTTTATCTTTGCATTTTTTTAATGATGATCCAGAATGTAGAACATGTTTCACATATGATAAATGAAAAAATGAAACAATAAAAAAGCTCTGGAGTAATATTGGTTCAGTACATCTCTATTATTTATTACTTATTAGTACACTGTTGTAGAATTTTGTATTAAACTTTTTCCTCTTTTACCAAGTCTTTCCTGCCTGCTCAGAGGCCTCCATAATTTTCATAGAAAACATATTCACCTGGGACAATAAAAAAATTCTCATTCAGAAAAAACATTTTTTACTTTGTTTTTATTTTATTCCAGATATATTTAGTACAGTATTTACATTATTGCAATTCTTCTCTAACGGTTATTTCCAAAAGCTAGCACACATCATACTTAGTAAAGGGTATAACAATAATGAGATTTCTGTTTTTCCACTCAAAAATAGAAAATCTGTTTATTTTTCTTGCATCAGTTGAATCTTGATTTTCTTTTTTTCATTATTATGTCTTCATTTTCAAGGAAATCTATGTAATGCAGCAATGATATACATTATATAGTTGGTGATTTAAAGATCTCAAAAGAGCAAATCAAATAAGTTAAGGTCTTAAATGTTGGCACTGAAAACACTGAGTGGGAAAATCCCTGTTTTTCATTTGATGTCTGAACTTGAGCTCTGAAAAACAACTCTGGTGCCAAGAACTGTTCATGAAACATCATTACCGTGGTACTTTTCATGTCACTTCAGCCTAATTAATTATCAGAAAAACAGACAGCATCAATCTAACTAAAGCCTGTGTATTTTCAGGATGTTGCAGCTGTTTTGGACACACATCTATGATCAGATCAGTAGCTCTGAACTCTCAGATAACCATTAATCACTTTCTCCTTCTCTCTCTCTCTCTGTCTCTGTCTTCTTTCAATAAGTCCTTTAGAGGCACACAAACCATCTCCAGCAGACAAAACAGTGGACAAGCCTCTATGATGTCCTGGTTCATTCTGCTCCTCTCCTTTCCAAAGCCCTGGGGCCGACGCTATGGGACCCAAAACCAACACATACACAATAGAGCCTTGTTGAAGCCGCCTTAATGTTTCTAATGTTATGTAAATGAGGAGAGAAGAGGGCAGGGAAGGAGGAGAGAGGAGCAGAGCGGAGGTGGAGGCAGTGGGAGTGTTTGTGTGTCCGAGGAGGCTGCTAAGCTCCCATTACCAGGGGATTAGGCAAATGCTGCCGTTGTATCGATGCTGGTTCGACAGCGAACCACCAACCCTAATCCCCTCCTCTCTTCTCCTTCCGACAACGCCTCGTCAACGCCTCCTGTCCTCCTTTATACAAAGTCCGTTCATTTGTTTAAAATCTTCATACATCCTTCATCTTTCCGACTCTGCTATTTTCCAGTAATGCATGTGCACTCTACAACACGTACAATAAAAGAAAACCCCACGCTACTACAATTACTTGATTCACAGCCAGTGTAAAATTTGTCTGTTCATTGATTTCTCTAACATGTGATGTGTGTGTTTGTGAATGTGTGAGAAAGTGATCAATATTGAAAGCCAGAGAGTGCCTTTCTGGTGTGTCTGTGATGTGTTCGCCTGGAGCCTCTGAGTACCGTTATGACCTACTGGCTTCTGAACGCATCATCTCTTCAGTTCACAGCTTCACAGACTGTGGGCAGAGGACGGCTGCTGGTCTCTGGATGCTGTGCACCTTTCTCCAGATACACAGGTGGCTGTTTTAAAGGGATGCATTAGACATTTCTCTGTGTGAAAGTGAGAGCACATTTTTCTTGCAGCTCACATTGCTTGAAAAACATTTTTCTTCACCAAATAAATGCATTTTAATAGTTCAAAGATCACACCAATATTAAAAAAACAAACAAAAAAACAAAAACAAATAAAAAACATTTCACTATAATAAAATGTTAAAATGTATTGGCTTTTTTTGTTTTCATTCAGAAAGGCAAAATAAGAAAAATGGAAGAAAATAGAGTGATAAGGCCTCATCAAACGTATCTGAGTGTGTTGATTTTTTGTGTGTTATCGGCGACACGTTTGAGGGCAGAATTTGAAATATTATCAATTATCACATTAACACAATCAGAGAGGAGCTGAAAGGCAGCACACACATGTCCACATACGTATGCACACGCAAACTACCCCCACATAACTCTGGAACTGAAGCCCCCCCCCCCTGCTGAGAAGCTCAAACACACCAATTGAGGGTGGGGAGCTGGTGGTGCTGGTGTTCTCGGAGGGAGGAAGAGGAGATTGCTGCAGAGTGATGAAGAAGCGTGAGGCTGGTCGGTGACATTGAGTCCAAGGTTAAACGCAAAATTCCCGGCAGTAGAGTTTGTAGCATTGTGAGAATTCATGCAACACAGTGTACAATTATATCATTACACCCTAATTTATTCATCCTGTTAAATTATTTTTCTGTGTTTATTGTTGTTGTCCATACAAGCAGTGGCCTGCTGAGGAGTAAGTCCTTTAAGATAACTAGTGTTTAACTAGTGGGAGTGTATCAGTCGCATTGGTGTTTTTGGCTGTTTTGTTTAGATGAGAATTTAGCAAAGTCAAGTGCAATCCAGTGATTTTTTTTTGTTGCTCTCTATTTTCATAAAAATGGCCATAAATTTAAGAATCTGTGTGATCATGGACACAGCAATCTATTGCAGAGACACAACGATGGAAATGGGTTTTAAGTCTGCAATGAGCAATGACTAAATGTATGAAAAAATCGGACCAGAGGAGTCAGTTGGGGTTAGGTGGGGCGGCAGTGGCTCAGAGGTAGAGCGGGTCGTCTTATGATCCAAGATCGATTCCCGCACCAGGAGTGTGAGCTGACAGCAGCAGGTGTCGGCTCATCTCTGGAGCACTGCCAAGGCACCTTTGAGCAAGGCGCCGTGCCCTTTACAAGTTGCTCATGAAGGGAACACCATGAAGGAGCTGCCCTGCCACTCTTCCTACCGTTGCATGCCTACAGGTCCCCATGTGTGTTTGTTCTACAAGGACCTGTACTCACCAATATGTTTGCATGCATTTGAAACTACTAACTAGAGTTTGCTTTCTTAATTTCCCTTGGGGATCAGACAGTATATAAAATTTAAAAAAAGATTTTTAAAAAATGTATCCTCCTCAAGGATTTATTGGTTCGAATTACTGACCTTACACTACGGGGACAACACTCATCATGATTACAGCTCAACCACTCTTAATCTAAGTATCATTAACATTAAGAAAATCTGGACAGACATCAAGAATTTACAAAATAATCAATCTTTTCAATTACACCCTAATTTAGCTTAGCTATTTAAGATAAAAGTTATTGAAAGAGTTGGATTTCTGTTAAGGAGGTTTATGGTCTGTAACAGTAAAGTATCATGCAAGCAGATTAAATTCTGATTCCAATCTGGATTTGGCCACCTTTGATGTGCTTACAACGTGACCTGGTGCCACGCCTCTTTGCCGTAGTCAGTTGATGGATGGATGGATGGAGGGATGGATGGATGGATGGATTTGTACAGCACAACAACCGAAATTTAAATGCATAAGTTTAAAAAATATGTTTTTTTTTAGAATTAGTTCAGTTTTCTGTCATCGTCCCACCTGAGACTGAAAGACAAGTCAGAAATAAAACAGTATCTTCCACAGCATTGCTATAGTATCCTGTGTTAACACTGTAGCAGCTTTGGAAAGGTTGAAAAGAAAAACAAACAGGTGGTTGATTCTGTTATTTTGTGTAGAAGTTGTTCCTAAGGTAACACTGACTCAGGGAAGGTCAGTACTGGAAATACAGACACATCTTTCCCAAACAGCTGATTGAAAGAAATAATTTACTGTCAAATTTCATTTTGTTTCTATGTGTCAAACTAATGCATTTCTTCCATTGCACATTCCCTTATTAATAAAAATTTTGGAGCAAAAGCTAATCTAAAATAGAAAATCCCATAATTTCCACACCATAGAGGTTAAAATCACAGTTTACAAACACTGACAGTTCTGATATAAAGGATTACATAAAGGAATAAAGGATTTCATTCATTATGCGGACGATGGGGAATTTTGCAGTGTTGGTGAAGTGATAGTTAATCACACTCACTGTTAACTGATATAGCATAAGAGATGTGTGTCTATTTAAAGTCTAGACGTAGCCATTTAGAGAGACCTGTTACTAACCTGGAGAGAAGTGTTGTGTGTTTGTGTTGTGCTGTGTGCATCTTAGATGAGGTGTTGGTATGACGACTCCACTGGCATGCTGTATGGAAAAAGAGGTAGAGGGAGAAGAGGAACATAACTGATAGGTACAGACAAACCTCACGAGCAGACAGAACGGTATGTCAAGAGGGTAATGAGCTCTGTGGAGTGTGAGATATGAGTAATGGAAACGTTGTGATCTGTGAGGGTCTTATCTGGTCTGTTGTGACCATTAGGAACACTTTAGTTACTTCACATGTTATTTTACGTTTCTGATTTCTACATTCTTCAACCAGTTCTCTTAAACTCTCTGAGTCTGTGGATTAATTCAACATAAAAAAACAGGTTCTGGTGTCATGGAGGATCCAACTAAAACTGATCGATGGGAATGAACTGGAAGTAACTGAAATCAAATAGATATAAATGTGTTATTTGCTATATTACTGGGGGCTAAATAAAAAAATTGAAATCATGTTCATGTGTCAGGAGACTGCATCCTTCACGCAGTGGGTTGTAATAACCGTCTAAATTTCAATTTAAATGGATGCTGAAAAAGCATTTATTTTCACCAAGTTTTAATATTTTTGCAGGTGTTAGTGTATTAGTCTGTTAGCAGACTAATAAAACGTTTTCATGAGTATTGATGGGATGGCTGTTCACACAAGGACAAAAGAAATGTTTCCATGGGTCTGTGTTAAGGGGCAGAGCAAAGACATTTTTAAAAAATATTCAAAATAGGCCTTTTAGAAACAAACAAACAAACAAACAAACAAACAAAAGAAACATTTTGAGCTAATGCTAAATTATGTAATGGATGTGGTGAAATCTGGTAGAAAATATGGCATCAAAAGAAGAAACCATAAACTATTTGAGTGGATCAAAATAAATGGCCTGATCCAGAATTGTTTTTTCATCTTTTACTCAACATTGCAGGACAGGGATTTTTTTTAAATGACACATAACTGCTTGGCAGACAACTATGAAACTGGATGGAAGGGTGTGGTATGTTTCATGGAAGAATCCACCAAATTTGGGAGATAAACTGGATATATGATCAGATCAGCATAAAATATAAAACACAGATAAATGAATTGAAGAACATTCATGAATATAGTGAAAGATAAAGAGGTGGATCCATGCTGTTTATTTCCACTTATTTAACAGAGGCTTGAAGGCTGCAGTTTCAATGGCAGACAGGTTTTGTTGGTATTTAGATAAGAGTTTGATTAAAGGGAAGGTACGTGCTGACAATCTGAAAAGCTTAATTTACACCACCTTAATAGAAGAAAAAGAATAAGAAAATGTCCAATTTGAGAATATTCATGGTTTGTTTCAAGATGATTAATACATAATAGTGGAATGGTAGAAAGATGAAACTACTTTTTTAATCTCTTAAAACCATAATTAGCAATAGGCAGTGCTTTAACAAGTCTATTTGTATATATGTAGATAAATCTAATTTTGGGTCAATATGAGCTCTAATTTATGTGTAATTCCAATGCAAAGTGTTTTTAGTTATTCAGTATAAAACTTAAATGACATCTAGAAGGCTAACATAAATATAGCCTTTCATTTAATCATAGCTAGCACATCTATAAAAGTGTAGATGTACTTCGTGTCTTCATTAGTAGTTGAAAATGGTGAGGTTGGTATATAGTATGACCTCAGCCAAGAAAGTAAATAAGTAGTACACTGTAATACAATGAACTGGATGGTGGATCCTGGTGCTTTTGAGCATTGATGCCTGTCATTCATGTCAACATAAAAAAGGAGAAAGACAAAGCAGCAGATTAGACAGGAGACGCCCAGTAGACGCTTTTAAAAGAGGGTAATCTTTATGTCACAGTAGGAAAAATATTTATTCAATAATAAATTATATGACGCTTCATTCATTACATCTGCATTTTATCAAAATAAAATATGCAGATACATAAATGCTTGTGTATGCATGTATATTTCAGGATTGAACCCAGGAGTTCTCTATTGTTAGTCACATAAGGTGTAAAAACAAACAAGTATGGCCTGAGGGCTTAATATGTACAAACAACTGTGAAATTAAACAGAAGTAGAAATCTAGTGTTCCTCTCAAACGAAGTAATAGCAGGTACCTCGAAAGGAGTGAGCAAAATACTGACAACATTTTAAGTAATTTCATTTGAATGATGAACCATTTCTCACTCACACTGAAGAATTGTGGTTCTCTGGTGAAGAAGAGCAAACGGCAGATCTTCTGAAGCGCTACACGCATGACAATCAGCAAATGTATGAACTGACTCTCAAATAGTTGACAGTCAGGAAATTATCTCTGACCATTGAAAGAATGCATTTTTTATTTCTTGAGATGATTTCATGACTGAAGTTAGCAATGTATTTTAGTCCAATTTAATGTTTCTGACTGAACTCCCAACACGATAGAAAAACATATTTGTATGAATAGCTGAATATCTGTGTTAAATAAAGTAAATGAGAATCACAGACAAGTCAGCTTTCACCTAGAGGCTGTAGGCCCCCTGCCCAGGGGGGTTGGAGACATCTGAAAGTAATCCTGATGATGCTGAACTCCAACATACAGTATATTCAAGGTGTTCCTTCAACTTGCTGAGAACATCTACCCCATGTATGGAGCTGATTCAGTCAAAGTTTTATGACTTTGCTCTCTCCATCCAATTTCGATTCTGATGAAGATAGTTGGGCTGATGTCAACAATAATGAGGGCATAGAAAGGTTAAAGAAAAAATAGTGAGTCCCCATTGATTGAAATTAGTTGGTATTGCAAACTTGAAAGGTACTTTTTGACCAAATTGAATGATGTATTGCCAAAATTGAAGGATCTTGAGAGTTTGTCAAGTCAAACCAGCAGAAATTCTGATATCAAGCATTACCTCTCTATAAGCTAAAAAAAAAAACCAAACAAACAAACAAAAAAAACTAGACAGAAGGTGAGGGATTTGAGAATGGCTCAGTACAACAGAAGTGAGACTTGTTAATCTGTCCAAAGTTTGGGGGGGTGAGGATAACTGCACCCTCCTTGTTACCATAGTGTCTGAATTTGGGACCTCTAAAAATGGCTTTGTGAAGCAAAGAGCAGACAAACACAATTCCTAAAATCCAATTCCAGGCAGTCAGTTTCACATATCGACAAAAACAATAAACAGATCGACTAAACATCGACATGCACATAATGTTAGAACTAGTCCAGTGTATGGTATTAATATTTACTGGACTGGTGTTGTTTGCTGCAGGTATGAACACTATTTATAATTTAAAGGTAGTAATTGAATTGGACACATGACATTACAGGTATGTATGCTATAAATATTGATAACCCTATCTTCAGCTAAAGAATGAAACATTCCTTAGCTGATTATAGTATTTACATTTCCTATCGTGCACCACCAGATTATGATACAGGATCAATCCTTTGGCTGGTGATTGAATCAAAAATGGCTCCTAGACCTGGACAATTCATCTTTCATTAGCAGTCAAATTGATTTTTCTTTTTTTTTTAAATGAATACATTTGAAATCCCTGTTTGTAGTAAATGTGGGGCCTCTAAGGCCTCTACGGTCGGATGATTTTCATTTTTTATTTGGAACAATTATCAGAAAATGAAAGGCTGGAGTGACTGAGTCACTTGAGGATAAATATCACTGAACAATGTCCAAAGGAACATCTGCTGTTAGAAACAATTGTGAAGAGCTTTCTGCCTCCAAAGCAGAATCAGATCATAGGTATCTTAAAGCGACAATTTACAGTTAGATTGAAAAGCCGAGAAAATTGTTGGCCTGATAGTTTCAACAGCTTCAAAAGAAAAAAAAGAACAGTAATGGCCTGGCTATTATTGACCCTGTAGGAATTAATGAAACTCCCAAGAGTTTTGAAAAATTATGCAGTTCAGAAATGACACATTGAACAATAGCAGAGCAACATTCTGTGGACAGAATCTCTTCTTTACCTGCTACAGTCAAAGCAGGTAAAGCCCCAGGGCCCAGATCAGCTCTATGAGAATAAAGACGTAAAAATAAATTGCTCCTTTTTCTATCCAATAGGTTGATCTGTTGTGCTTCATTTAGAACAGGGCTGATTATTTACTGTGCAGACCTGGCAAACCTGATATGGAACCCAGAGAACAAATTTATAACCAAAAGATTGTAAGATTTTTAAAAAATGTAAAAAATTGTCCTGGAGCTGGAAAGAATATTACCAAATGGATAATAAACTCTTTCCATTCAATATTGACATTTATCACAAGGAGGAGCTATTTATTTGAAATATTAATGTGTTTTGGCTGTGGAGACGATTTCTGTAAACGGATTACATTTTTATGTAATAAATATAACGCAGATCATCAACAGATTAAACTGCTTTCCACGCGTCAAAAAATGACCCCAATTTTTTTTATATTTGAATGTAAATTTAATATTATTTGTATAATATAATCAGATATTATTATTGCGACACAATGATCAAGTTAGGAAAAGTGCAATGAAATAAGTACTGTCAGTGTTCATATTTCAAATACTTCGTGTCTCCTATTAGCTTGTTTTTCTCTGAACAACCTAGTTTTCACGCATCCCCTCGTCTGTCCTGGCTCACATCCACGTCACATTCCGTTTCCTCACCCAGCAGCTGATGCAGTTTTCTCTCAATAGGTTCCTCTGGCCAACTGAGACTATCATGGGGACACCTGAGTGAGAGCGTCAGGTGTGCCAGTGCCCGCCTAGCCCAGCCAGTTTGACAGATTCTGACTTAATCCAAGGAGTTGAAAACGTGTATGTGTGTGTGTGTGTGTGTGTGTGTGTGTGTGTGTGTGTGTGTGTGTGTGTGTGTGTGTGTGTTCGGCCAGGCGCATGTAACCGGGTAACCTTTAGTCTTGGTTTGGCCTGGGAAATGGTGGGGTGAGGTCAGGTGTGCTACTTCCTGTCTATCTAGCTAACCTGACTGGGAATATATGTGCGTGTGTGTGTGTGTGTGTGTGTGTGTGTGGGGGGGGGGGGTCAGCTGTGGTAGCTGACCTGAGAATTTGGGGATTAGCTTGGATTTATCTGGAACACATACAGTTTGCTGCATGGAGTTGACAGATGATGACAACATGTCAGGTCGGACTGTCTTGGTCTGTTGAGGCCGATGAGAATAACAACATCCTGCTTTGCTTAAAGAGTGCAACTGCTTGAGGCTCACCAGATCAGTCGTGTTACCACTGAAGACCGACACGACTGTCGTGTGAAGCTGTTTGTGTGCTCACCAGAGTTTGTTCCACGATGCATTCATTGAACAAAAGTGTAGCCTGCAGTGATTCTGTGTTCATATGCATGTGTGTGTTTGTGTGTGTGTGTGTGTGTGTGTGTGTGTGTGACAGACCGCAGCGCCTGTACGATAACAGCCTTTTTGTTCCTCCTTCTGTTACGATGCCCAGTTTACAACCTGCAGCTGTGTTGCTTTATCTCTATCATTCATTCACTCACTTTCTCTCTCTCTTTCCCTCTTTCTTTCTCACTCACACACACACACGCACGCACACACACACACACACACACACATACACACACACACACACTCACACACACACACACACACACACACACACACACACACACACACACACGCACCTGAATAAAACATATTACCAGTTTTGGCCAGAATAAGAATAGAGAATCTACCTTAAACCCACACACACTTGTCTGTGTGTGTGGGTTTGTGTTTGTGGGTGTATAAAGTAAATCTATGATACTCTGACAATACACTCTCTCTGTACTTTTGGTAGCACCTCTGACTGACAGAGGGAAACCAGAGGGACGACCAACTCTGAAAATGGGCCACAGGTACCGGTGTATGTAATTGTCCTCACAGACACTTAAATGGAACCAGTCTGTCTAATGGTGAAATCCTAGCTATTCCAGCGATCAAAAACAATGACGCACGTAAATGAGTGTGAATTGACAATGAATGACAAAGGGTCATCACATTCAAGCCTCTCTTAATGAGTTCACACAATATATGTCTCTATGTGTTTATAGCTAAATCTGGAATCTGTAGTGACTTCCCCATGCACGACTGGTTGAGTGTTACTTCAACCAGTCGTGATTGGTTTGCCTCGTCCTAACAAGGATTTGACTATTCAGAAATATGTTACGGCAAACAGCAGCAGCACGGAGCCTATGGTGTAAAATTCATTGCTTGCTATTTCTTCTCATTGATGTCAGTGCTTCAAATTGTGAAGTGGGTACGGCTGATAGCGTCTGAAGGGTATGACTGCATTAACCAGGAATGGTTGTATTTTTGAACATGAGGCTTAATGTCTTGCAGGAAATTGGTTCAGAATCTTGGCATTTCACTGCCAGCATGGGCTTGGACCAACAGTTCAAAGCTGCATAATAAATCAGGTGACCCCACAGCATGCAGCATGATGTCGTAATAAAGCGGGAGATCCCGTTTTGTTGACAGAATAAGGCTGTGCACCGTAGCCACGTCTGTTTGAGGACGCTCAGCTGAACAGGACCAGCACTCACTTACGAGCCCATCGCAAAAACATTACAACACATTATTTAAAAATAGTATTTATGAGTATAAATTAATTAGTGAATAGAAATACATAAATTATGATGCAGAAAATCAATGTGATTAATATTGATATTAATAATCTTTCTAATCAAACAAGATATAAACAGAAATATCCAGGAAAAAAAGCAAATTTATACACATTTCAAATCCAATCTGTATTTTCTACCTGATTTATCAGTTTCTTTAGGTAGTAAAATATTTGAGATAAATATATAAAAAACAAATCCATAAATAACCCAATATAAACTGCTTTTTGACTTCATGTCAAAACTAAATCCCTCAGATGATTTTTACATTCCTCCTGTCTGAAATTCTCTTCCGTACGCAGGTGCAATCTGAGAGCTACTGTTTGTGTTTGCATGTGTGTCTGTGTGTGTGCGTGTGTGTATGTGTGTGTGTGTGTGTGTGTGTGTGTAAGAGAGTGGCACAGGTGGCACGGAGTCCCGGCAGTGCCAAGGGCATCGGATCGGCATGTGGCGCATAGCCAACCACACACAGCATATGCCAAGGGGGGAGGAGGGGGGGGGGTTGAGGCATAGAGGGGTAAGTGTTTTTCAAACTACCACATGGGTCCACAGGTCTTCTGTCTGCCACCATATGCTGTCAGTATGTCTGTCTACCTGTCGGTCTGTCTTCCTGTCTGTCTGCAAACAGAACAAAGTGCTGTCAATGGTCAAACTCTCCGTGCCAACATGATGGACGTACGATGGGACTGGCCTTTGCATCTCACACACACACACACACACACACACTTGCACTTGACACACACAAAAGCCTACATGAGCACAGTGCCAGCTTGTGTCATTATCATATTCATCAATTATGTAAACAGTTATGTGAACACAGAAATAAAACACTCACACACACACACACACATACACACACAAACACACACACACAAACACACACACACACACACACACACACAAACAGACTCACAATCCCCAAAACACATACATTTTAATGAACTGCCGTGGGGATAGACATGACCTCTGCGTTGCCTCTGCACACGCACACACACACACACACACACACACACACACACACACACACACACACACACACACGCGCGCACACACACACACACACAGATGTTTGACAGTACTGTACATAGCTAAGAGCAGAAGGTGTAAGTTTCTGTTTTGAGTGAGACGACAGCTCACAGTGCAATGTAAAATTATCTGAATATCTATATCTAACTCAGGAAACATGTTTGAAATGAAAGTTTAAAACAGATAAATATTTTGAGATCAGGATGGTACTTTGAAGTAAATCTGTATATGATATATAATGTGTGAATGCTCTTTTTTCACCCTTAGGAAACTATTTACTATTGATTTCACATATGAAAAATTTTGATTCAAAGAGTACAAAATATATTCACAATTAGGCTGCATATACAGTACATTGCGTCCTCGTTACTCGCGGTTGCGTTCCAGGAATTAAACGTAATTAACAAATTCCGCGATAGAACGACAAACTATTTATCTTATTGTTTATGGTAATTTAAATGTTTATGAACCCTTCCCATACTGATATTAAACCACCCTCTATCTGTATTACCTTTCCCCACACTCTGATAGACTGTTTAAAGCACTTTTGTTTCTCACGTAAGTCTGAGACTCGCGGAACATAGCACACATCTGGATGCTATCAGCCAATACAATGTGTGTACGTTATCACGTGACTGCCGACCAAAAATCAGCGATGAGGTGAAGTCATGAGCGTTGATGCACAAATGCGGGAGGGCACACTATAAATCTGTACAATAAGGAAACATGGAAACCTACCACAGTAAAAAATGCAAAAGCTGAGTTGAGCTTTGGGGAAGTTCAGATTCTATGTCTGGTTGAGGTAGAGCTCTTTAACACCAGGGCAATCTCTCAACATGCTGTGGTTCAATCTGATCTGTCATTAATTAATGCTGACAATGTACCCCTGATTTTGACCAACGAAATGCAGAAACAGAGAAACAACTTTACTCTGTTGGCCGTACCTTTTATTATCTCACTTAAAATATTATCTGTGTCTCTGGAAATTAAAATGCCTTTCTGTATACAATGTAGACAGCCTGCAAAAACTCACTGTGAACTGAAAGAGCTTCTGCAGAGGAGACTATGAAATATGAAACAAACAGTTGAGCATGAATATTTCACTTGTTTGTCAGGTCTGGTTTTGAGTGGGTGGAGTAGCAAGAATGGGTTTGTCAGTTTCATTAAAGCAGACACACACGCACACACACACACACACACACATGCAGACATGCATACGTGTGTGCGTGTTAAGTGAAAAAGGAATTTCCTGTTGCAAATGAATCATTCTTCTCAGGATTCTTCTGCATCATCTTAAATGACAATATATGGACGACCTGAGAGCCCAATGTTACAACTTAAGTGCAGCTGTCTGACAGTCACGCCACAAGTTGCATGCCTGAACAGGCCTAAAACATGGAGCAGCTCTAAATGGGTGCTGACTCAGACTCACAGTCCAGTTCTGTCACTAGACGTCATTCCGGTGCAGCAGCATCTCAGACCAGAAGAAACATGAAAGTTATTTACTCATTACACACTATTACTCATTACACACAACTTTGGCATCTGATCAGACCACAAGAAACCACATCAGCTCATGACTGACACCTTCAGCTTCTCTATCTGCAAGATCGTTGGCAACAACCAAAACAACTGAAGCAATGGCTGGTTTATAGAATTTAAAAATATCAGCCCATTGCTATCCCTTCATTCACCACCATCACCTCCTGTTGGAGTGTGATAATGGATGGCACCATTTTACAGGGATCTGTACACAATTGTGAGGAGGTGAAGTCATTCCAATTCTTACATAGCCAGCATCAGCAGACATGTCACTCAGTGAGCCTCATTGGGATGCTGTGGATAAGCTCGAACAACAACAGCGCAACCTTCACACAAACCCTGAAGAGAAGTGGACCAACAATGCAGAGGACACAACTAACCACCTGATCAACTTACAAATGGGGGTTACACCAGACAATAACTGGTTTTTAAGGAAATATAGTGGCTTTTTATTGTAAGCGTCCCAGCACACAGTCGACCAGTGGTCCCCAAACTAAGGCCCGCAGGTCGGATGCGGCCCCCCCTCCACATTTGGCACGACCCCATGAACAGTAGCAGGAAAATTCTCCCCAACCCTAAAATACCAATGAGATCAAGCTTGACAGATGAACACATACATGTGTTTGAGACTGGCTATGACTCGTATGGAACCCGACATTCAACTTCTCCCCATCCAGAGTCATGGGGAGAACATACATAGACAGGCTCTATTTTCTGACTAGAATGAGTTATTCTGAGTATAAACAATTACAATCATTACATAATCTACTGGGATGAAATCTATCTCCACAACCACACTGGTAAATTCATATATTGTGCTGTGTAGGTGCTGTATCACTTGGTTTGGTTTCTCAACCTGCTTGTTTTGTGGTTTTCACAGTTAAGTTGATGAGAGACAGAGCTGCAAACAGTGGTGTCTACAAGTCTACTGGACCACACAAAAGGATTATAAGGAAGGAACACAAGAACCTTGAGAGACTGCTCATATGAGTCTTTACAGTAAGAGAGTCTGCTCTGCCAACAAAGCTGAATTTTTACCTGTTAAGATTGTGCAAGGCACACCGGAAAGTTAATATCCATGGCCTTTTTTCTATGAAGATCCCAGAGAGGGTTATTTGGTTATTGTCTGTTTCATAAATAGTTGTTATTTATTTCATGACTTTTTTCTGTTAAGATCCCAGAAAGGGTTATTAATATTTGGTTATGTGTGGCTTTCTGTAAGACACCCATGCGATCGTCACAGTTTTTCTGCTACAAACTGCCCCCGGGCCCCCATCAGAGAAAGTAAAAGTTATGTGGCCCTTACAGGAAAAAGTTTGGAGACCCCTGCACTCGAGCAATGATCACATTCTTCAATTAGTAACTTGATATGCTGCACATATCAGGTGAGTGGATGGTTAATGAAGGCCAAATGCCGACTAACACAGATTAAAACAAATTTGTGAATGCAGGTTGAAGGGAAAAAAACCTTTGTGTTCAAAGAACAAAGTGTTGCATCTTTTACTTAGACATATCAAAAATGGAAAGAAAAACTGTGAAATTATTTCTGTTTTGGTAAGAATACTTAGTATTTAATAGATCCATGAAGGGCAGTTATTGGTAGTGGGTAACGCTATTGCCTTACAGCAAGAAGGTTCCGGGCTTGATTTGTTTCTATGCGGAGTTTGTATGTTCTCCCCGTGTGTGTGTAGGTTCTCTCTGGGTTCTCCAGCTTCCTCACACCACCAAAAACATGCAGCTTAGGTGGATTGATCAGACTGCCTGTAGGTGTGAGAGTATGCATGAGTGGTTATCTGCCTATGGGTGGCCCAACAATATACTGGCAACGCATCCAGGGTGTACCCCACCTCTCACCCTTAGCCAGCTGGGATAGGCTCCAGTCTAACCTGTGACCCTCAAGATGGACAAGTAGACGAGATAATTGCGGACATCTTGTCTTCAGGAAGACAGATGGATGAATGGATAGATCCATGAGTTGTTATTATATAATATTAAAAAAAAAGACAACATAAATACTAAATCAGTAAACATAAAATATTATATTAGAATCAGGGCATCGTCACATTTCTGCAGATCAGTTCAGGAGATCACGCCTTCAGATGTCTACAACACATGTTCCTGTGTCAGGCTGAATTCTAAAATCTACAGCATACAACCGACTGAATGAATCACAGAATCACACACACACACACACACACACACACACACGCACACACACACACACACACACACACACGCACACACGCACACACACAAAAATCATTTCCACAGGCAGGAAATCAAGGTTCTGACACCCAGACAACATTCACAGCCAAAGTAAATGTGAAGTTTAGCCAACAATAATGACCAGCAGTATTTTTTCAAGCTACATAACAGCCGACTGTGTTATAGACATTGATTTTGTCTGAGTTGCCAATTTCTTTTTTGCTGAGAGCAATGCTGTCTCGCTTCCTTTGAATAGCTGTGATTGTGTCGTTATACAGAAAAAAAGATCCAAACAAGTAACTTACATCCAACACACACCTCACTAACACCAGAAAGAGAAATACATTTCTGCCACTGTTCTTGTTCATGTAAAATACTGTAGTTGTACATGTGCAATAATTGTATTTTCGGGGGCTATCAGATTGTGGGTTTAGCTTACTGAGTCATCTATCCATTATAGTTTGGGTATTAAAAATGATTGAGAATCCCCAGTAAGAATTGATGTGGACACTAAAGCTAGTAAATGTAAAAAAAAAAAAAAGTGACAGAGTGATGAACAGACAAAAAAAGCGATGTGATCTGTGAACAGCAGCATGCAGGGAACACAGCTTTCAGTGGCCTCTCCTGTTTGCTGACTAATGAGTGAATAATTGAGTGCAGTCGGCCCTGCATCTCTCTGATTAGAGCCAGACTGGGGCCCCTGAAAAGACAGAAAGACAAGAGTCAGGTCTTTCTTTCTTTTCGGTTTTATCTCTGCTCACCAATCTCTGCTCTCATCCCAATCTCCACTGCATAGATAGTCATCACATCAGATAATGAATTAAATGCATGTACACTTAGGAAAATAGACAAAATCACTTGCACATTGTTGCTGATTGCTGAAACAATAAGTTGTCCAATCAGACAATCCTTGCTGCATAATTGGCCCAGAGGACAGGACAATGACATGAGCAGCATGGAGTGTGGCGAGAATGAACTAAGCAGAAGAACAGGACTCATGGGTTTTGTTTCAGAAATTAGGTTTCAGCAGCAAATGTCTGTCTTGTTGGTTCAGCAAAGTACATTGTCAGAGGTTGAAGTGTCCCTGAATATGATCCGATTAAATGCAACGTGTGAAAAGTACGGAGATGAGCCCGGAGTTGGATTGTTGCTGTCAGCTCTGCTCCTGCAGCAAAAATGATCAAGTCTCTGCTAATGAAGGATTAGCTCGGTAAGATGGGCAAGTACTTGCTGCACTGTTTGTCTTTGTCAAAGAAATTTAGTGATGTGTGTGCAGAAATGTGTTTGCACCCTTACGATTACATATGCATAACTCATTATTTAATAATTAAACATATAAAACATAATCATTATTGAGCTGTCTCATTCTGTGGCAACTAAACAGCATTAATAAAGCAGGTATTACAGCCTCTAAAAGTATGTCGGTTTGAGCATCAGTGAATACAAGTCCGATCTGAATCATCATATCATATTTAGAGGGATAAAAAAAAAAATCCATAAAAATAAATAATTTTTGCACCAGTGCTTACAGGGAAAAAGTACATCTTTGCAACATCCCCAAAAGGAAGAACATGAACTTTACCTTGTGATATAACCGTCATAATAAATTATAGAATTCAGGAGAACATTGATTGGTGAGAATGTGGAGCTCTTGGTATAAAATGAGAAACATGTACTATGTTAAAGGGAATCTATATGTGGAGCTTCAGTGGAGGCGTTGGCCTCAGAGGCTCACCTTGGTTAGAGTCCTTATTATATCATTATTTTAAAGAAAATGTTGATGGAACCAGCTGATTTTTTTAACTACTACCCAGCTAATGGTGTCAGGAATTGAACATCAGTCTAAATCAGTAAAATACAGCAGAGGTCAAGAAATGTTTAATTCAGCATAGTTAAAATGATAAACCACCATCAGAGGAGAACTACCACCATCAGAGGAAAACTACCACCGGATACATATCATCAGAAACCAGGAATAACATGCATGAGCAGTGATGACAGAATCAAGACCCCCTTCTCTGTTCTTCGTGGTCTTATGTTCACCTAAACTGCATGTAAAGGAGGAGAAAAGCCAAAACATCCACAACTATCTGCGTGAAAAGACTCCAAATGAAACTGTTACACATGAGAGACTCTAGCGTGAACCAGAACCTTTCACAGATACTAAAGTAGGCCGTGTTCCATTCCACATTCATGGAAAGACAAGCAGTGTTGTTCACGTGCTCCCAGCTCTTCAGTGGAGTTCTCCGGTGGTCTATGAAAATGGAGAGAAATGGAAGCACGCACACACACACACAAACGCGCAGACACAAAATCTTGATACAGCAGTGCCTGCAGCCACAATGCAGTCAGAGTGGAGATATGTTTGTGTGTGTGTGTGTGTGTGTGTGTGTGTGTGTGTGTGTGTGTGTGTTTGTGTGTGTGTGTGTGTGTGCGTGTGTGTGTGTGTGTGTTAGCGGGACCAATGCCAGTCCTGGAATGGCTGCATGCCTGACTGTGAGCCTCCTGAGAGGGGACCAGGGGCACAGCAAATTGGCACACTACACTCCGTAGTCCCACCTGTGTGTGTTTGTGTGGAGAACACGAAAAGTGTTTGTGTGTGTGTGTGTGTGTGTGTGTGTGTGTGTGTGTGTGTGTGTGTGTGTGTGTGTGTGTGTGTGTGTGTGTGTGTGTGTGTGTGTGTGTGTGTGTGTGTGTGTGTGTGCATGCACACACGTATACATAGTGATACTTTGTGGGTTTTTCTGGACCCCTCTGGCTGAGCGTAGCATCAGCTGCAGACGCCCTCGCTCCTTCTTCCTCAGTTTTGTCTCTTTCACACATGTGTAGTCCTCGACATTTACAGAATTAATTTCACATTTGGGCTGAGCCAAGAGAAGTCTTTAAGGTTAAAGCTGTCTGCTTTTTTTTTTTTTTTTTATTCATCTAATTTTCAACAAGTTAAATTACAATAAGATGTGTTTTCCTAATGCATATCGACACCCCCCGCCTCTTTGGCCTCCTGCTCGGAAGCCATTTAGTTCTACTGGAGGTGTCGATGTGGTTAAAAAAGCAACAAATACACATGTTTTGAGAAATGTGGGGGTTTCATATAACAGTTGGATGGCATAACTATGATATGCCTGATCCATACCATAGTACATTGATGTGTTTGTAACAATCCTTGAGTAACAACTGAGTGCAGAGGAATCGGATGGATCAGGCTCTAACTGCACAAAGTATAGTTGTTCCAGAGATACTTTCAGTGTATCACCAGGCTGACTCTTCAGAGTCCAACTGAAAGGGCATCCATTTTTGTTAACGCTTTGAGTTACTGAATGGAAGAAAACAGTACTGTACACTGCAATGTTGCTTTAGCCTTGCTTTTCCCATGTTCTCATTCCAGTCTCTGTTGGCAATGTGAACAAACTTACTCTGATTACCACATCTAAAGTGGCCTATCTTGACATTGGTTTTTCACACTGAGCTGCTGAAAAACTGCTAAAATCAAGCTGCGTATTAACATGTTAAGAAAAACATCTCTTTTCACCATATTTTGCTGGATTGGCTGAGGTAAAAGATATATTTCTGAACATGGAAATAAATGACTATCAGGGTAATGTCTGAAGTCTGTTTTGTATCCATGCATTATTGTTGGAAGACGTCAGTCAGTCTCACGCTGAAATGACTGCAACTGTTCAATGCAAGTGTTATTTAATGTACTACAGAACTACAAAACATGGATGTGTAGTGAAAACACATTATTTATAAAATCGCAATGAGCATCTTTGCCCTTAGACTTGTAATTGTTCTCCAGAAATCTGCAGGCATATTGAAAGTCATGAGCTGTGGCTTGAATCATATAATTATGTGCACACACAAAAGTTTTTATGTGCAAATTAAAAGGGAAATAACACAAATATATCTTTGGAAAAAGTTTTTTTGTTTGTTTGGATTTGCATTTTTATTAGCAGGAGAGAAGAGGGTGTAGGGCAGAAAAACACACCCGTGTGCAGGAGCGGGGGTCATGACCACTCCTCTATCCTTTAGCACACAGTAACTTTATCAAACATCCATTCATCCCATACCAGCAAATAAGTGACATCTTCAGAGGGTATAAAGGATAAACAACATTAAAATCTTTTTCACCCATGATTTTTTCCTCTTAAAAGGTTGGATGTCCAAGTCATGATGTTTAGACGGTTTTAAAGTACACTGATTATTATGGGTATTATAGTGTACTGGGTGCACTTCGGCCTATGTCAAACACATCACCTTCAATTTAGAGACAATGCAGTACAATCAACTTGAATTACCTGTTTTTGCTTCAATTTTCTACAATTTTCATAGAATTTTCAAGTGGTCTGGTATTTTTATTTATTTATTATTTTGTTTTATGGTCTAACTGAGGCATGTAGAAGGACAAACTCCGCAAACAGAAAAGCAGGATGAAGGACAGAAGACTTATGGTAGAAGGGAGAAAGCTTATCAGGCAGAAAGAAAGAAATAAAACAGAGAGTCTGGCAGACAGAAAATTTGTGGACACAAAGGGTGGGAATGTCATTGATCTCCCAGAGGACAATACAAAACTGGACCCTCTGCAATGTTACTGCCAGCCCTAGACACACACACACACACACACACACACACACACACACACACACACACACACACACACACACACACACACACACACACACACACACACACACACACACACACACACACACACACACACACACAGGGGTCAGGCCTTTTGGGCGTGGTGGTGAATAGAGACTAATTCCTATTCAGTCAGTTAGAAACTGTCTAAGTCTATAGAGAACCATTGTCAGAGAGTTAAACCCAGCCTGCCTCACGTAACATCAGGCCACAGAACCACTATGCATCTCATTGGCTTTGTTTCAGAGAGTAGAACTTTATTGATCCCTTAAGGAGGTTCCGTCAGGGAAATTGACTTCTCTGTCGTACACACAGCACAGTGACCACACAAAAGCAAACAGAAAAAGCACATAGAAAGTAGTACCAACACCTAGAAATAATAAAAATAACCCACCATGAAATACACAAATGAAAAGGCATAAATAGGCATAGGAAAGTTTAAGTTTTTTCTAGTGTTTGCAGTGTTTATGGTTATTGTGCATATCATCCCTCAGGTCTTGTGTGGACCCTCGCCTTCTTCATCTCCCTCAGAAAGGAGTTGAGCAGTTTAATGGCTCAGGGAATGAAGGCGTTTTTCAGTCTGTTAGTCCTGCATGTTGGGAGGCGCAGCCTCTGGCTGGTCTGGCTTCTTCGGCTTCTCTGGTTGTTGGTAACGGTGTGCAGAGGGTGGCTGACATCGTCCATTATGTCCAGCAGTTTTTCCAGAGTTCTCCTCTCTGCCACTGTTGCCAGAGGGTCCAGCTTCATCCCGACCACTGAGCTGGCCCGCCTGATCAGCTTCTCTCAATCTGATCAGTTTCATTAATGCTTCATAAGGTATATGGCAAATTTCAAAAAGCCGTCAGCCTCCACTTCATCTTCCAGTGCTGCATCACATTATGGAAGATAAAGCTGAAGTGATCACAGAGTTTGTCTTTAGATCACTCTTTTGGAAATGTTTTCATTGTTTAAAGGTTTTTTTTTTCTCATGCAGTCAAAGGCCCTAATATAGAGTTTATGTAACCGGGATGAAATGTCATTTATTTTATGTTCATTATTGATATTTAATGGCTTTTGTTTATTACTAGTATATCAAAGTTATGTTTATTAATATACCAAAGTACGTTAGGTTCCCACACTAGTGTGTAACTTCTGGTCACATGAAATCACGCACTCACCTGTGGGGCTGTGGGTGGCCGATGGCATCACCGCATTAAAAAAGGAAAGAGAGAAGAAAGAGAGAGAGAGAGAGAGAGAGAAGAGAGAGAGAGAGAGAGAGAGAGAGAGTAGAGAGAGAGAGAGAGCGAGCGAGAGAGAGATAGAAGAGAGATGCTAGATATCGAGATGCGCTTATCTCGCGCTCTCCTCTCTCTCTCTCTATCTCTCTCGCTAGTCAGCTCTAGCAGAGCACCACGAGATTTGGGGGGAATTAGAGTGCTTGTGAGGCCTCCACCAAAGTGATTGGTGAACTAGGATCCTGATTGGAGCTGAGAAAAACCATTGTGAAAAAATTCACCTGGTCTGGTAGGAGGCTCTGGAAAACTAGTCCCCCACCTCACCTCCTGTCACACCCACACACACCCACACACACTCACACACACTCACACACACGACTTTGCCAACGGACAAATTACAGCTTGGATCTTGCAAGCTGGATCATTTTGGACATTTACAGTGTGTTTATTCTTGATGAATTAAATATTGTGTGTGGTTTTGCCTGATTTTGAATGTCACGATGCATCAGAAATATTAAGTGCACTTTAGTTGTTAATTTCATTTATTCTGCAGATCGTAAATATTGGGGTTCACTGTATATATATTGTCACAAATTAATACATGGTACCAATTACATTTAAAGTACTGTGTATGTGTGGTTCATTGTTCCATTGCCTCCGAGAACCGAATCTGTCTTCTGATTGACTTTGTCCCAAACGCTGATATCTTTTAAATAATGTAGCCGGGGTACTGGCTACATTTACATTGTTGGTCAGCAAACATGGAACTCAAGAAGAGAGGTTAAACAATGACTGTTTCCTTCTCTTCTTTACTTGTTTTGTGCGTCTTCCTCCCCGTCCCACTCTTCACAGAGCTCCACTCATTAAGGTCGTAGTGTCTACTTACTGCCTCTGTCAAGGAAGTAATGTAATATATTCTATAAGTGACGAAATGTTGGAATTGATCTGGATTATAATCTGGATTTTGGAATTTTTTTCTAATGTTTTTTATTTTGTTGCTGCTATTTCTGTTGCAGATCGAGATAGTAATCGCACAACTGTGTGATATACAATATTATTGTCATCACACTTGATAGGACGGTTGAGAAAATGCAGAGAAATCTCTTTGGAGTGAACCTGGAGAAAGGAGCAGAGTCAGAAGTGTTATTAAGCTTTTAAAAAATCATTACAATGTTCGGTATTATGTATAAACGACCCAATAGATTTTAAAAACACTGTGTAGAATGGTTGGACTTTGAACTGAGAAAGAACCCTTTAAAGTTTGGAGTGAATCCAGTTTAACATTTCTGAACATTTCAATATAAGACTAATTTTCATTTTGGTTAGTTACACATAAATTACCAGAAATTAAATCACTTAAAATGATGTCAATAAAATAATACAGGTGTTCTTGATTAATTCAAATTAATGAAACCAACATTTTTTAATTTTTTTGAATTTTTAATTTTAATACACTGTTATAATCCCCGAAGGGAAATTAAGAATGCACACTGTAGTTTCTGTTAGTCAATCAAATCACACGCATGCATATTAGTGTGTACTGGCTCCTGTAATACACACAACCACACACAAGGGGGCCTGTAGGCATGCAAGGGAGGTAGAGTGGCAGGCAGCTCCTTCTTGGTGCGCCTCAAATGAGCAATTTGTAAAAGGGACGGCACCTTGCTCAAGGGTGCCTCGGTAAAATTACATGTTTGTAATTTTACCAGTATGGTTTCATTGTGAGGCACATTACGAGGGTCATGCTATCGTTGGACTACTACTTTTAGGTGCATTGATCATGATAGGGATACTTTATTTAGGAACTTTGTATATTGCATATTTATCTGTTTATACATGAGTATGACGTGTGATCATAAATGCAAAGTTGTCACGTGTGTCTAACACTTCCTCGTGCATTAAGTCATAAAAACTTTAGATTTTCTAAGAAGTATGTCAAAATTAATCTGACCTTACTAAGATCTCAATTTCATTGTATTGACCTACATATGTTACAGAAGAAAATGATGTCAAACACATTGACACTATAATGTAACACGGTCATTCATTGTACAGTAAATGTGAGCTCATAAACACAATCAGACATTAAATCAAGTCACAACATGGAGTGTTGTTTCCGTGTGGAGTCTGTGTGGGTTCCCTCCACATCCTCCAGCTTCCTGGAAACTCCAAGCAAAGAACAATATACAGGTGACGAGTGCCCTTCAGTGTGAAAGAGAGGGTGTTTGTCTCTCTATGGTTGGCCCTTGTGAATTTTGGACTTGACCATGGTGTGGTTGTCCTCTTACCCAGCGGCAGCTGTATAGGCTTCACCCTGCATGGGATAACCAGCTTTAAAAATTGAATGAATTGATGGATGATGGAGTGTGATGCAGCAATGAGGGAAACACTCAAATATACCTAAGGTATTGCCTTGCACTGCACTATCAAAGTGAGACCCACATGCACCGTTTTAAATTTTTTATTTGAATGTTAAAGGTTTGTGACATATGGCAAAGCTCTATTATGAATGATAAATGTGGAAGAAGTCATGTGGGTTAAAGGGAAAGAAAGCTAAACACTGAAGTCTTCTGAGTCAATTTTGTTATTATCTGATGCCAAGAAAAGCTTCTTAAAATGACAAAATTATATATCCCCCACTGTAAGCTGCATATCCAAAAGAGTTGTGCAACACACATTTTCTGCAGAAACCATGAGTTTCCCAAAATACCCTAAAACAACAATATATTTCCTGGTATAAAAAAAAAAAAAGAGGTCTCTCTGCCAACAACAATGTTTGCATGCATTATCAATAGTTTAGTTGGATCCCATGTTGATAAAACATTTCACACACAAGAGATGATGTTAGCTGTCAGTAGTTAATGGAAATGTTCAAATTTGAGTTTGTTGGAAACACAGAAAACATAAATAATGAAAATGCAGGAGAAAAAAGAGACACAGTGAGAAAATGGGGAAATGATACTTTTCAGTGAGACAGAAATGGACAGAAATCAATTCAGTGGTTTCAGCATATGTAAATATTTACAGCTCATCTGATCAATACAGTGGGGGGGGGAGGGAAAGAGAAAGAAAGATACAGGGAAGAAAAATGCAACTAACAAGGGGTAAATGGACTGAATGGGAAAGCAAGTCAGCCCACACACACTGACACATACAAACTGGCGCACACACAAATGCTCATGCACAGCCAACTGTAGTGACATTTACAGTGTAGCAGTGGTTGTGTGTGGCTGGCTGATGGCTCACAGCGATGGCCTTTAGAAGGGTGACAGGCTGAAATTATCATTAAGAGCATGTGGTATTAACCCCCCATTACACACACACACACACACACACACACACACACACACACACACACACACACACACACACACACACACTCACACGCTTCTCACACGCACTCTTTGCTGCTGTCCAATGCATCCCTGTGAGGTCAATAGCCTAACAACTGCTTTGCAAAATGTTGATGGGACCCACTCTTCTATCCACCCCTCTTCCATTTGCTTCCATTTTACTGCTCCCCGTAGCCAAGCCTAATGCACCTCTTCTATTCATCTATTTTGTCCCATCGCACCTTTTCTGAAACACTGATGTGTTGTCAGATCCCTTAGCTTTTAAAACATGCACAGTGGAGGCCGGGGTGGATGGATGGGTAAAACACAGGCTTTTTACAGAGGCTGTTCTTGTCTTGCATGAAACTATAACCCAATTTTAACTCATATTCTTGTGTTGCCTACATGAATTAAGAATTTTTGTCTGAGTAGTACTCATAGATGTATCTAGTGGCCCAATTTTCCTCCTCAAGCCAATATGAAGATTAAAATACTGAATCAGCCAACTGTGTCTTTTTACAGTCATACCAGTCAGTCAAGAAATATTTCTGTACGACCACCAACACCAAAATCTTTGGTTAATATTTTTTTGGTCACAATTTTGTACACTGTCACAGACAAGTCTATATAAGCTATAGTTTATTTCTGAAGATTAAAAACTGTAAGTCGGAGGGCGCTGAACAGATTGCAAAAAAATAACTGAATCTCCAAGGCCATCAAAAATTCAAGGGAATCATTGAATTGTAAAAAGAAAAAAAATAGTTACCAATAGATGACCAAACAACAAAAAACAATGAAAGTATTGTATGTTAGATTTTCTATCTGCCAACCTGTCAGCTGGTAAGATTACTTTAATTCAAGCCTTGCATTATATTTCCATAAATCCAACCCCACCATTGCTCATCACGTCACTGGCAAAAAACAAACTGTTTCAGGATTCCTGGCCATGTCAGCAACAGCTAAAGAGTCCATAGCTAGAGCTAGCATCATGATGAAGAATTAGGATTTTCTCCCATTCCAACCTTTATTGTCATTTCTTCTCACTTTTTTTTTGTAGGCTCAAATCAAAAGAGCAATTATTTCCTATGCACCAAACTCTGCAGATTTCTGTGTGTGTTTGTTCAGTATTATTTTGACAAGCAATGTGGTATTTTTCATTTTGCATGATGCAAACTCAACATGCTATTAACTATGAATCAGAAAACTGCACTGGGAACACGAGCAAGAACAGCCTGAACAATATTCATTCAAACTGGCACATGATTCAAACAAAAAACAAGGCCAGCACATCCACAAAAAAGACTACTATATTTCTGGAATGTGAATTCATTTTGCCTGCATGTGGGTGTATGTGAAAGATAAACAGATAAAAAAGAGAGGGCAAGGTGTACTGGAAAAGGAATTGTACTCAAAAATTAGAAAAAAAAAGGCTCATATTTTAAAACAGAAATCATTTTTATCAACAAGAGGAAGAAGCAGGCCAAGGACTAGTTCAGATTTAAGTTTATAATCTAGAGAAATGCATGTTCTCTTTACTAGTTTCTGGTCTGTAAATGTCATACAGAAAGGAAATGAACCCAGAACCTTCTTCTGGAGAGAAATTAACAAATAATGAACCTGTACAAGATATTTAGGTTGGAGGCTATTTGTCCGACTTAGTCTGTTGGAACAATAAGTGAGGCAGTCCCAATAGAGGCCAAGTGAATTAGCCCCCCATTAGCCCTCTATAACTATAAAACCATAAACAAGTGATAGGCCATAACGATCTGAAGGCCTCATAGAGTTGGAGTCACATATCACCCTATATGGAAAAATTAACAAAAAGGAAATTTTGGATTAGGATAACTCCTCTCACAAAGGGTCTGAGAAAATGAAAACCAGATTGGCTTTTTATAATAGTTTACATCAAAGTTTTTCAGTCATGGCTTTTGAACCTAAAAACGAGTGGAAGAGGGTTTTTGAAACGGGATACATAAAACACCTTTAAATCCCCAATTCCCTCTTCTGATGACAAGCTCCCAGCAACCTAAAGCTTTTGTTTATTGTGAGTATGTTGCCAGAAACTTAGAAGCAGCTGCACAGATCAGGCTTGAATATTATTCAAATAACGTTAAAATCTCAAGTGGCTCATTTTATTCAAGCTTAAAGCGTATGCTTTCTAGATGCATTCACTGTTTTGTTGGTTCAGACCACAGATTCTCCTTCAGGCAACAGCTCACCTTAATACTGTGTTATGCATCCAAATTCATTATCACACCAACACTCATTTATCAGAAACATTATTTCTGATCAAGGGATTTTTTATTGATCAGTGGTTTTCATCATCACCCCATTACACAAAGCTTCAGGCTTAGATATAGAAAAACACAATTAAAAAAAAAAAAATAAATAAAAAAAAAAAAAAAATATATATATATATACAAATATATATATATGCAGTATATATATATATATAAATTATATAAAAACACACACGTATATGTGTGTGTGTATATATATACATATATATACATATATATATATATACTGTATATAGTCTATAATTATATATATTTTTATGATTATATACGTATAATTATATATATAATTACATATATATAATTTAAATTTTTTAATTTTAAATTTAATAATATAAATATATATAAAAACAGAGCTCTAGAGAAAACCTTTGCCTGCCGATATTTGTTTTTCTGCATTTGTTCTGTTTTATTGTCTAACCACCCCAGGCCAAACCATTGCAAGTGTCTAGTTAGGGGGATTGGGGAGGAAGCCAAGTTGAGGCAACACTCTGCAGCAGCTTTCCTAGATTTATATTCAGGAGCCATTTTCTAATTCTACTACCCAGAATTCAGTTCGACCAGGTCTCTCTCACTCTCTTTTTCTCTCTCCACCTCTCTCAACCCCTCTATTATCACTGTCCACTCAACAAGAGAGCAAGGGGAGAGACACAGGGTTGGGGGGGCTGGAGGGTTAGGAGGAAGGGAATGGGGGAGAGAGAGAGAGAGAGAGAGAGAGAGAGAGAGAGAGAGAGAGAGAGAGAGAGAGAGAGATGTAGCTATCTACTGAAATATTCATGTTGGTGCCAGCAGCTTTTCCATTCCCCGCTCAGCAGGAGGCTGCTGTTTGATACATCCATCGCTCCCTCTCTCCCTGCCTCTCTTTTCTCCCCCTCCCCCCTTCCTCCCTCTGTCTCTTAACTAGTAATTGCTCATCCAGAGATGGTGGTGAAGGCATTTCTCTCCCAATCTGGACAAAGCAGTGTTTATTTAAAAGGATACTTTTTATTTTGAAAATAAAAGCATCTGTGTGCGTCTGTCTTTTAGTTAGTTAACTTTAAAAATTACATTTTATTATAACTGTGTGGATGATACAACATAATATAGTAGATCATATCACCCCTCAGTGCTTTACTGGGGTGTCTACTTCTTCTTTTCCTTTCGGCTTTTCCCTTCAGGGGTCGCCACAGCGAATCAGTTGCCTCCATCTAACCCTGTCTTCCGCATCCTCTTCAGTCACACCAACTACCTTCATGTCCTCTTTCATTACATGTCCTCTTTCATTACATGTCTATACTTTGTTAATGTGCAGTAATTATATGTTTTTTTTTTGTGATGATTTAACTCATTGAGAACAAGCAAAAACTAACATGAAACATTTCACAATGTGTTTCAAATTTATTATATGGTGATATCCAAATCCTTATTAAAAATAGTTTGCCACAAGTGCTGTTTTAATATGGTTACAAACTTGTCTCAGCTGTCCATTTCATATTATTTTAAAACTGAAACAATTGGTAAGTAAATCTAAATCTAAAAAAAGAGACTACCACATGCCTACCAACATGAGTGACATCGGAACAGAAGAACTATAGAATTACATTAGACACTCTATCATCCAATGCTGGACATTATGATATAGATTTGCTTTTTGGTGGCATTATGGTAATTTTTAATCAGCTCCACTTACACAGCTTCTTTTCAACTCTTCTTATTTAAGGGTGTTGCGATTCTGCACTGATTTCCAAACAGGACTAATTATCACAGTAATTTATGAAAAATGTAGCAGCAAGAGGGCACAAGCCAGTGTCTTATTGTGCCGGTCCCAAGCCCATATAAATACAGAGGGTTGTATCAGGAAAGACATCTGATGCAAAAATTTTGCCAAATCAAATATTTGAATCAAATCTATAACTTCTACACCGGAACAGTTGAGGCCCGGGTTAACAACGACCGCCATCAGTGCTGTTCACCCACGGGGGGGGGGGGGGGCGGTGGAAATTGGACTACTGTTGGTCGAAGAAGGAGAGGAGGAAAGTGTGGTCGTAGGAAGAGAGAGAATGCCAAGAGTATAGGACTGAGAGCAGGGACTTTGAATGTTGGAACTATGACAGGAAAAGGTAGAGTTGGTTGTCATGACGGAGAAGAGGAAGGTAGACATACTGTGTGTCCAGGAGACCAGGTGGAAAGCTAGCAAGGTCATAAGTCTGGGAGCAGGGTTCATGTTGTTCTATCATGGTGTAGATAGAAAAAGAAATGGAGTCGGAGTTATCTTGAAGGAGGAGTTTGTAAGGAATATCATGGAGGTAAAAAAGGTGTAAGATAGAGTAATGAGTCTGGAGCTAGAAATCGAAGGTGTGATGTTCAATGTTGTTAGTGGATATGCTCCACAGGTAGGATGGAGGAGAAGGAGAAATTCTGGTTGGAATTTGATGAAATGATGCAGAGCATACCTAGAAGTGAGAGAGTTGTCATTGGTGCAGACTTCAATGGACATGTTTGTGCAGGAAACAGAGGTGATGAGAAGGTGATGGATAGGTTTGGTATCCAGGAGAGGAATGCAGAAGGACAGATGGTAGTTGACTTTGCAAAAAGGATGGAAACGACTATAGTGAATACTTTCTTCCAGAAGAGGCAGGAACATAGGGTGACATATAAGAGTGGAGGTAGGAGCACACATGTAGACTACATGTTGTGTAGATGGTGTAATCTGATGGAGATCAGTGACTGCAAAGTAATGGTAGGCGAGAGTGTAGCCAAACAACATAGGATGGGGATGTGTAGGAAGACTCTGGTGGTGAAGAGGGCAAAGGCAGAGCAGAGGACAAAATGGTGGAAGCTGAAAAAGGAAGAGTGTTGCATGACTTTTAGGAAGGAGGCTCGGGGTGGTCAGGAGGTGCTTCCAGATGACTGGATAACGGCAGCTAATGTGATCAGGGAGACAGGTAGGAGAGTACTTGGTGTGTCATCTGAAAGAAAAGTAGATAATGAGACTAGTGAGGAGGTACAGAAGTGTATACAGAGAAAGAGGTTTTCAAATAAGAAGGGGGACACTGAGAGGGGGCGGCACGGTGGCGCAGTGGTTAGCGCTGTCGCCTCACAACACAGCGGACCCGGGTTCGAGTCCTGCTCTGTGCGGAGTTCGCATGCTCTCCCCGTGTCTGCGTGGGTTCTCTCCGGGTTCTCCGGCTTCCTCCCACCTCTAAAAGCATGCGCTTTAGGTTGATTGGCCAGTCCCAAATTGACCGTAGGAGTGAATGTGTGTGTGAGTGGTTGTTTGTCTCTGTGTGGCTCCACGGTACACTGGCGTCGTGCCCGGAGTGTCCCCTGCCTCACGCCCTGAGACTGCCGGGATAGTCACCGCCTCCCCGCGACCTGCATAAGCGGATTAAGCGGGTTAAGAAAATGACTGACTGACTGACACTGAGAGGACTGAGGAGAGTAGACAGGAGTACAGGGAGATGCAGCGTAAGGTGAAGGTAGAGGTAGCAAAGGCCAAACAAGAAGCTTATGATGACTTGTATGCTCGGTTGGACAGTAAGGAGGGAGAGACTGATCTATACAGGCTGCCAAGACAGAGAGACAGAGATGGGAAGGACGTGCAGCAGGTTAGGGTGATTAAGGATAGGGATGGAAGTCTATTGACAGGTGCCAGCAGTGTGATGGGAAGATGGAAAGAGTACTTTGAAGAGTTGATGAACGAGGAAAATGAGAGAGAACAAAGACTAGAAGAGGTGACTGTTGTGGACCAGGATGTAGCAAAGATTAACCAGGATGAAGTGAGGAGAGCACTGAAGAGGATGAAGAGTGGAAAGGCAGTCGGTCCTGATGATATACCTGTAGAGGTTTGGAAGTGTCTAGGAGAGGTGGCAGTAGAGTTTCTGACTGGGTTGTTCAACAGGATCTTAGATAGTGAGAAGATGCCTGAGGAGTGGAGGAGAAGTGTGCTGGTACCCATTTTTAAGAACAAGGGAGATGTGCAGAGTTGTGGCAACTACAGAGGAATAAAGCTGATGAGCCATACAATGAAGTTATGGGAAAGAGTAGTGGAAGCTGGACTAAGGCCAGAAGTGAGCATTTGTGAGCAGCAGTATGGTTTCATGCCAAAAAAGAGTACTACAGATGCAGTATTTGCGTTGAGGATGTTGATAGAGAAGTACAGAGAAGGCCAGACGGAGATGCATTGTGTTTTTGTAGATCAGGAGAAAGCTTATGACAGGGTGCCCAGAGAGGAACTGTGGTATTGTATGAGGAAGTCTGGAGTGGCAGAGAAGTATGTTAGAGCGGTGCAGGACATGTATGAGGACTGTAAGACAGTGGTGAGGTGTGCTGTAGGTGTGACAGAGGAGTTCAAGGTGGAGGTGGGACTGCATCAGGGATCAGCTCTGAGCCCCTTCTTGTTCGCTATGGTGATGGACAGGCTGACAGACGAGGTTAGACAGGAATCTCCATGGACTATGATGTTTGCAGATGACATTGTGATCTGCAGTGAGAGTAGGGAAGAGGTGGAGGAGAAGCTAGAGAGGTGGAGGTTTGTCCTGGAAAGGAGAGGGATGAAGGTTAGCCGCAGTAAGACAGAGTACATGTGTGAGAATGAGAGGGACCAAAGTGGAAGAGTGAGGTTACAGGGAGAAGAGATCAAGAAGGTGGAGGATTTTAAGTACTTAGGGTCAACAGTCCAGAGCAATGGAGAGTGTGGAAAAGAGGTGAAGAAGCGTGTACAGGCAGGATGGAACGGGTGGAGAAAAGTGTCAGGTGTGATGTGTGATAGAAGAGTTTCAGCTAAAATGAAAGGAAAGGTGTACAAAACTGTGGTGAGACCAGCGATGTTGTTTGGTCTAGAGACAGTGTCACTGAGGAAAAGACAGGAGGCAGAGCTGGAGGTAGCAGAGATGAAGATGCTGAGGTTCTCTTTGGGAGTGACCAGGAAGGATAGGATCAGGAATGAGTACATCAGAGGGACAGCACATGTTAGAGGTTTTGGAGATAAAGTCAGAGAGGCCAGACTGAGATGGTTTGGACATGTCCAGAGGAGAGATGGTGAGTATATTGTTAGAAGGATGCTGAGTTTTGAACTGCCAGGCAGGAGGCCTGGAGGAAGACCAAAGAGGAGGTTTATGGATGTAGTGAAAGAGGACATGAAGGTAGTTGGTGTGAGAGAAGAGGATGCAAAGGACAGGGTTAGATGGAGGCGGTTGATTCGCTGTGGCGACCCCTGAAGGGAAAAGCCGAAAGGAAAAGAAGAAGAAGAAGAATTGTGATCTGCAGTGAGAGCAGGGAACAGGTGGATGAGAAGCTAGAGAGGTGGAGGTTTGTCCTGGAAAGGAGAGGGATGAAGGTTAGCCGCAGTAAGCCAGAGTATATGTGTGTGAATGAGAGGGACCCAAGTGGAAGAGTGAGGTTACAGGGAGAAGAGATCAAGAAGGTGGAGGATTTTAAGTACTTAGGGTCAACAGTCCAGAGCAATGGAGAGAGTGGAAAAGAGGTGAAGAAGCGTGTACAGGCAGGATGGAACGGGTGGAGGAAAGTGTCATGAAGGTAGTTGGGGTGAGAGAAGAGGATGCAAAGGACAGGGCTAGATGAAGGCAATTGATTCGCTGTGGTGACCCCTGAAGGGAAAAGCCGAAAGGAAAAGAAGAAGACTCTGTCCAATCACAGAGACGTCATGTTTGTGACGTCATGAATGGCAACTCTAGCAAAATCCAATTGTTTTGATTCGATCCGGGCCATGAATTCCTAAAAGTCCAAAGATCTATTGATGCAGGAAGGTTTTTATTTTTACCAGATTCTAGGAGTTGGTTGGGTTAGGGAGGACCACTATGTATATGTAGAGACCTGAAAAAACGTGATTTTCATAATAGGACCCCTTTAAGGAAATCTTACTGATAGACTATTCTGACAATACAGATGTCTCTTTAAAATCATATTTATTCACTCTTAGTTTCAATGGAAATGTTCCCTCCTCACGATTCAAAGGTCTCTCTAACAGTCCGAGTGAAACAGCACAGAGGACAGAAACCAGCAGCTAAAGTCACAGAGGGCGAGGTTGTGTTTCTCACTGAGGAACCACATCATTTTATTTGGAACTGATGTCAGAGCTGTTGGTTAGAAAGGGAGGGGTTGTGTGTGGTGATGCTGGTCACATGCATGATTTGTGTTTGCGTGTACATATGTGTTGGGGGATGTGGCAGATGTTACAGTGGCACGGATTACCATGTGTTTGACTGTAAGTGTGTGCATTAAAAATATCTTCACCACAGCTGAAAGCCACAGCAGTGGTGCAGTGGTACAGTGCAGCATCTGGGCAATACAGGTTTATTAGTGTGTGTGTGTGTGTGTGTGTGTGTGTGTGTGTGTGTGTGTGTGTGTGTGTGTGTGTGTGTGTGTGTGTGTGTGTGTGTGTGTGTGTGTTTTGTGTGTGCATGTATGTATGTTTGTCTGGTGGGTGGGGGAGTGGAGGTTCAGGGGGAGTTCAGGTTAGTTACATGTTAGTTTGTAGTTTGTTTCAGTAAATTTGTTTCTCTCTCTCGCTCTCTCTGTCTCTCTCTCTCTCTCTCTCTCTCTGTGTGTGTGTGTGTGTGTGTGTGTGTGTGTGTGTGTGTTCGTGTTTGTGTGTGTGGTGGGGGATTGAGAGGAATGATGGATACAATGCTGACAATGGAAAGGAGAGTTGAAGGTTAGAAGGGCGTGTTTCCTGCACAGATGTGATGACGACACTTTGTCCTTCCACCGCCAATTAAAAAGGTGCAGAGTGAAAATACAAATACTAACAAAGTGCACTGTTTATGGTTGAGTGAACAATTTTCTGTGAACCACCAATTCCTTTAATTTAGTCATCTTGTTCTACTGATTGATACTTGAGAGACTCAACAACTGTTGATGGTAGAGGAACACAGTGTGACATGATTTAATTTACGTTAAACAAACTGACAAGAACCAGCAATACTGAATTTAGAGTTTGAAGATATTATGTGAGGCCTTCTTCCCTTTTCTCACATATCCATTGTAGGAAAATCTATCCATCCATCCATCCATCCATGTTCTTGTACACGAGACAACTGTTATTGTCTACTGCCTCTTATCCCCCTTGCGGGTCATGGGGCAAAACGTGTTCTAGTCTCATGTTATTTTAGTGCTGTGCATTACTGTTTGGTGGTGGATGGTTCATTCATTCCTTAGTTCATTCATTCATTCGTTGCCTTAGGGACGATATGATCGTAATCGTCATAGCTGTTCCTCCGAAATATGCTGGAGTTATGCTGGAGTTTATTCTAGCTGGCTAATTACAAGATACACCCTGAATGAGTCACCATTCATGAATCATTCTATTTAATTCAATAATTTAAATTCAATTCAACTCAATTCAATTCATTTCAGTTCAGTTCAGTTCAATTAAATTAAATTCAATTCAGTTGATCTCAGTTCAACTCAATTTAGTTCATTTTTATTTGTACAGAGCCAGATCAGTCAAAAAATTTACCTCAACGCACTTTCCAGGTAGAGCAGATATACTGTAGATCTGCTTTTATAGAACCAAACCTTTTCTACATGAACAAAAACTTTGGTGACTGAAGCAGAAACCTTGAGCAGAACCCAGACTCATAGCGGTCGGCCATCTGCCGTGATCGGTTGGGTGGAGAGAGAGAGAGAGAGAGAGAGAGATAAAGAGAGAGAGACAGAGCGAGTGAGAGAAAGAGAGAGAGAGAGAGAGCGAGAGAGATAAAATGATGAACATAAATAGGGCGGCACGGTGGCGCAGTGGGTAGCTCTGTTATTGCACAGCAAGGCAGCTGTGGGTTCATGTCCTGCTTTGTGCAGAGTTCGCTCTGTGTCATTGTCTCACTGTCACTCTTTCTTTCTCTCTCTGTATTTGTCTCTGCCCTTGTTTCTGTCCCTACTTTCTGTCATTGTCTCTGTATTTTTTATCTAATTTTTATTTATGTTCATTTATTCATCTTCTATACCCACTTAATCCGCTGTCGGGGTGCTGGAGCCTATCCCAGCCGGCTGGGGGCATGAGGCAGGCTACACTCCAGGTGCGATGCCAGTGCACCACAGAGCCACATATACACACACACGCACACACACTTATCTGACACTGGCCAATTAACCTGAAGCGCCTGTTTTTGTAGGTGGGAGGAAGTCGGAGAACCCGGAGAGAACAGAGTGGGACTTGAACCGGGAACCGCCTTACTGTGCGCCAACAGCGCTACCCACTGTGCCGCAAGTTTTAAATATGAATAAAAAAATAATTAAAAACTTATATAACTTATCATAATATTTAGAATATTACACCCAAAACATGTAGCAGCTGGATTTCTGTGTACTTTTTTTTTCCTTTTTGGAATTAAGGATAAATTTAAAATCTAAAACTTTATGAAACTGGTCATGCTCAAACTGTAGTCATGCTCAAATAATAATAACAATTCATTTATGCTTGACATAAATAAATGGAACTGGCATTATTTCCTTTTTCAATTAATTGAATGAAAATGAAATGACCTCTCATTTCCCTTCAGGAAACAGAGTGATGGAGCAATGTAACATGGGAAAAATCATTTCAAATATCCAGTCAGATCGAACATGGCCCAGGCTACTGGCTCCAGCACCATAAATACTTTATTGTCAAGTTTACTGGACTATTTATTTGCATTTTTGTGCTACTGTTGTTGTTTATCAATTGGTAACTGCAAAACTTGACTCACTCAGGTTACTGCAGGAAAGCAGTTAGTCATGTCTACATGACCACTGTACTAGTTTGTCAAAAATAATCAAAAAAGCAAAAAACAAAACAAAAACAATAGCACGCCCACTGAGGTGTCAGTAATGAATGGAGTGCCTCCTACTGGCTTGAACTTGATTTTTTGATCAATAACTGCGCTGCGTCTGCTTACAGTTTGTCCATGTGTAACTACTGCCACCTAGTGGTCACATACACTCACTGTTTATGTAGCTGCGGTGGAAAGGTGCTTTAGAAAGGAAGCAGCAATGCTTCTACTCTGATTGGTTGGCGAGATCTCAGCATTATCTCTTCTCTAAATTTTCTATCCATTTAAAACAAAAATGGTCTTCGTTGCTCTGTTACATCCTTGTTGTAAACTGTGCAGGATGTAATCTCACTCATTTACAGAAGAGAATCATTTTCTTTGCTCACCCTAAATCTTAGTTTGCCTCATGTATGCACAATCTAGTGACATGGTAGTGAATGATATGGAGATATAAGACGAACTCAGTTTACGTTGGTGTGGATTCTCAGTCATTTGGGTCAACATGAAGGGGGGGTATGTGAAAGAAAGATTTAGCAATCACAGGCTGGATTCTTTTTTAGATTGATGTTAAGCCCAATGAACCTAAATTCCAGACATTGAACGTTTATATTTAAAACAAACTTTAAAAAAAGGAACATTTAATTTTCTGTTACAATTATTTTATTAACTATTTTATTATTATGTCTATTAAAGGGACAGTAAAGTCAAAATGAACCAGGTCTGTATTTGAAATACATTAAAAAAAAGGCTTGGTGGTATTTTTATTTTTTTATGATCAATGGGGACAAAATTTATTGGAAGTTATGGAGCGCGCCATGACAGCGGAAGTGACGCACCCGTAGACATCGGGGTGAATCCGTATCAGTGCCGATAAAGCAAGCGACAAGGTAACGAGCTGACATTTTCGCTATTACTCATCACGATATCATCTAAAATCATGTCATCATCATCAGATACTGAGGACGAATTCCCTGTGAACCCACCTAGAGGGTAATTATCCCAGGTAATTATCACCCGATGTATGTGGAGGATGGAAGTTTGGACATCTAGCGACTCATCCCAGGTGTCTTCATCTGAATCAGATTCTGACAGATATCCAACTAGTTTTAATGTCCGGTTTTGGTTTACTGTGTGTATGGAAAAGTTAATCGCGCTACCGATGCTAACACGCTAGCCCGTCAAAAGGATTTTCCATATTATGTTAGCATTAAGCTGACTGCCATTCGTTACTGTTGGACTGTATGGAATTAATAACAACCCTAGTTTATATTAATATGTCTTGTATTTACGAATGTATAAGGATCAGGGCCTGACATGCTGTTTTTGTATGTTACACTTTAGTTTCACAGATCTTCTCAGTAAAATGACCTGGCTATCTTCTTGTTCTTGTTCGTCTTTTTCTTCTTTTCGGCTTTTCCCTTCAGGGGTCGCCACAACGAATCAATTGTCTCCATCTAGTAAAATGACCTGTCTATCACTTTTGATATTGTTTACTTTTCACGAATACCATAATCGCACGATAATCTGGCCATAAAAACATTTATACAATATATCCAGTGGCTCCAAACATTAATTAATTATCCACTAAATCTTGGGAATTCAGAATAAATAATATGGGTTGTCCGAAAATGACCTTACCTTCAAATCTCTTTGGAAATCATCCATGTGCTCATGGCAGATTCTTGGATCTTTGGTCATTTTGACCCAGTTTATCCTTGCTTTCTATTTCCTTCCTCGCTTCCCAGAAGGTATTCTGGGTCCTTGTCTTTGTGTTTATGTCCTGTAGTGTTGGCACAACCCTTACCTCACAGGTAACCATGTATTTTACCAGGTTTATGGCTTCGGTGATCGCACTGTATTGTAAGGGCTGCCCTGACTGATGAAGTGAAGTATGTTGCCAATGACGTATGACCCCACATGACCACTGGTTGCGGAAGCTGCTGCAGCACAGATTTTAAGGTTTTCTGACCAAAGGGATGATGCTAGACATCAAAAAAAAATTTCTTCTTTTATTATTCATAATGATGAAGAACATACAGTATATGTCACTTAAAAATGAGTTTATTGTAACCAAATGTTAATGTAAATATTTAAGGAAAATACATTAACACACAATTAACTTTTATCATAAATATTATGATGATTTCTATATCAGGCCAGCAGAGAAGGCCTTGCTGGCCCTCACTGCCCACCACTGATAAAACGTACCATTAACACCTCAGGGATTAAGATTTCATGTAATGTCAAAATCATTCAGCAAATATCAGATTAAATGAACAGTTTGCTCTGGTGTCAGACTTCATGTGGTCTTTACGTCTTTCCTGTTGGTGCATCATTTGCACTGTTTCATCCCACTTTTATCCACATCTCTATGATCTTCTGAGCAGGAAACAAACACACCACTGGCCCATTAACAGCGACAAAGAGAACACTGTTCAGTGTGGACACATTCATTCTGTTCTGCTCAACAATAAGGATGTGATTCAGCAGAGGTAGAGATGTAAAAACCAGACCGATCACACTCTATAGCTACCCCACCCTGTCCTTGGTCAGCAAAGAAATATGGATAAAAAATAGACAACATCCAACACAGAAAAAATAATGGCAGCATACACCAAGCAACAACTGCACAATTGAGAGACATAACACAGCAGAACCGACTCTTGCAGCCAAAAAGAGATGGTTTGAGGGAGGAGCAGCAGAAACCGTCCATGTCTGACGGCGAGACAAACGAACCACCAGTTGCCAAACACTCCCCACAAAGGTCCCGACATTCTTCACATAGTCACACCCTCACTCACCTCAATGGCTCACACAATGACCTGGTAGGAAAAAAACAGGTGTTCTCATGATTCCTAATTTAAACTTGTTGATCTCATGCAACAACATGTGACCTGCCTATTTTCATTTGTTATACCTTTGCAATAAATACATTTAATGATTCAGTATTACAGGTGTTAAAAGCATTGTGTTTTATTTTAACTTCAATATAAAACCATATTTTAGTCAGAAATAATCTATAAATATTATGCGCAGGAGCGCGGTCCCGCTCAGACTATTTCGAGGGTACACACTCAGCGCCTATGTGTTTTCCCCACATCAACACAAAACTATGAGAGACGCTCACCTGAGGATGCTGCGTTGGTCCGCCTTCGGGTCAGGGGCCAAACCGAGGCACAGGCTGTCAGGCCAGCCCGGTACCTGGACTGAACCATTTTGGTTATTATTGGATTGTTTGTATTTTAAAACATCACTAAAAGAAGTTTTATGTTGCCCCAAACTCCACCATGCCTTTAGTGAACATTCGTTTGCATTTATTCTCGGTTATTTTTCCCTCAGCTCGGACTTCAGGGGATAGTTCTGAGCAAAAGATCTGTGTTTTGTTTCATAGTGGCGCTTTATGTTACCACTTTTAATTCATGCTACGTGTTTAGACCATATGAGGTAAAATGGTTTTGAACTGCCTGACGGAGGAATAAACATAAATTTCGTCCACTCATTGTTAACCAGCGGTTTTCCTCGTTAACCTCCCTTCATTTGGAGCTATGCTGTCTCCCTTCTTCTGTGCTCCGCTGTAGCGGTAAACTCACAGCGGTAGCGGCAGCGAGCTGTCTCACTTCCTGGTGCACTGACAGCGTAGGGTAGACAAATGATCTGATTGGCTGAACTGAGTGGCTCTATTACCGTATTAACTGGAGGAGCAGCGCCCGCCGTCTGTAGCCGCGAACTGCAAGTAAAAATGCGCCAAGAAAATCTACTCTCGTGAATTCATCTTGGAGTGGTCACGGGTCCGGACAGAACCATCATCCGGACCGCGGTCCGCCATTTGGTGACCCCTGCTCTATGGAGAGAGAGAAAGAGCGAGAGAGAAGAGGAAAAAAAAGGCGCACCAGATTTTTTCCCCTAGTCATATCGGTGCTCCCAAATATATTTAATAGTCGCACTGATTAAAATTTGGGCGCATATGTGACCAAAATGGTTGCAATTTCGAGCCCTGGATATATATATTATATATATAGCCCTTCTAAAAAAATTAGCATATTGTGATAAAGTTCATTATTTTCCATATCTTTTCGATTCATTGCATACCAACTGAAATATTTAAGGTCTTTTATTGTTTTAATACTGATGACTTTGGCATACAGCCACCTGCTGAAAAGCTTTATAGAGATGAAGATTTCATTTTTCAGCATAACCTGGCACCTGCTCACAGTGCCAAAACCACTGGTAAATGGTTTACTTACCATGGTATTACTGTGCTCAAATGGCCTGCCAACTCTCTTGACCTGAACCCCATTGAGAATCTGTGGGATATTGTTAAGAGGAAGTTGAGAGACAGCAGACCCAACACTGGATGAGCTTAAGACCGCTATCGAAGCATCCTGGGCCTCCATAACACCTCAGCAGTGTCACAGGCTGATTGCCTCCATGCCACACACACACACACACACACACACACACACACACACACACACACACACACACACACACACACACACACACACACACACACACACACACACACACACACACACACACACACACTCATCTCTCTCTCTATCTCATACTCTGGCTTTAGTTTCACGTAAATAAGTCCATCCACTGACCTTGCTGTGAAGCAAGAAGGATGGATTTTAGCGTATTTTTGGAATGACTAAAGGTACTTTCCTCCAACTTTATTTGTTTAATATAGCTGGCTGTTTTGGAATTCTATGTAGATATTCATCTGAGCTCTATCTAGCTATCTAGTACCCGCACCATTTGTCACACATTATGGACAGCCTCACATATGAAGGTTTGAAATGTCACCGTGCAGATTTTGATGTTCATTTACTGATAATGAAGATAGGGGGCTTTAGCTCACTAACCCCAGAATTTTATTGCAAAACATAAATCCCAGATCAAGACAAAGGCAATTATAACAATCACAACAACAAGGAAGCCTTGAATTATGGAATTTCCAACACCACTACATATTAGTAAATCTGTTCCAATAAGTCATTAAATGCATGCACACAACTGGTCACACCACCACTGACTTGACGCACCGAGACAGAATGACAAGACATAGACATCACAGTTATTTGAGGTAAATGACGCACAACATGTTTTAAAAAATTACAATCTCACCAACTACACAAGCCTGCATGAGACGTAGTGCAGAATTGCACCGAAAACAAATCACTTCTAACAGTTGATAACTGGAAAGAAAGTGGTATCACACATGACCAAAAAAGTGAAACTCTAACAACTCATTGATGAGAATAGCATACAGAAATTACAATATTTACAGTGCATTGTAATAAAGCATTCTATATAGATAATAAACATCTTTAGCACACACCTGGGACAGCCATCTCAGGTCTTGGTGGGTCTGAGAATACACCTTGACCGGTTGAGTAGAGAACAACTTGTTTATGTGCCTGGCCTGTACCTTCTTGGTGTATCTATTAAACCAGATGGCTAGAGTTGTAGGTCAATGTTTCACAGTTTCATAGATTTTGCCCCATATACCGACTTTAAAAAACAAACAAGAATTGCTTTCTTATGAAGGAAGAATGTGAACCAAAAACACACCAAACAGTTCAAGTCTTAAACTTTCCTTCCCGTCACTGTGTCTCTTCCTTCTTAGGCTGATGGAAAATGTGATGATAATCCTTTTATGAATAGAATCTGGCCGACTGCCGCTAGACACACATTCAGTACACGTGCGCTGATTTAAAACATTGGAATTTTTTTGACAATGAAAATTAACTTTTTGGAAATCAGCCAAAGCATAGCAGACAAATCAAGTCTATCTTCCACCCTCTCATGGTGGAAGTCACCTAAGCAGCGCGAGTGATCTGAAAACAAAAACAAAAACAAACAAACAAGTTTTTGATCACATTTCTGATCAGTGTATCCTGGATACTATTTTTGGATATTACACAACATTGTGGCAGTGGGGTTTGTTAGGGGCTCACTGATTGGCCAAGAAGAGACTAGTGCCAGGGAGATACAGCAAAATTGTGACAGGTGTTGCTCTCAGGATACTGCTGGCTTTAGAAAGAATCTGGTTCAATCATACAACAGGAAATAAAATGGATGGAATTAAATCTAATCATCCTTTTGTTTTACTTCACATCCAGCACAAAGGAATCACATGGGTGGTTTTTGGTCATCTTTGAAATGAGGAAATGTTCTTCACAAAAACATTGATCATATGGGAAGAGGCGTGTCGTGGAATTTCCATACAGATCATAGAAAGACCCATGATAACAAAAGGTTATGCCCGATACATTTTCATCACAATGATGTCATTAACTGGCAGAGGTGGTGCTGCGGGCAGCGCTGTCGCCTCAGAGCAAGAGGGTTCAGGGTTCAATCCCCTCTTTGAGGAGTTTGCATGTTGTCCGGACTTCTGCCACCTTCAAAAACATGCAGCTTAGGTGAGCGTGCACGTGAGTGGTTGTTTGTGTTTCCCGTGCCTCTAGGGTGTACCCCACCCCTCAACCACAGCCAGATAGGCTCCACCAGACCCGAGACCTGCAAGGTGAAAACGTGACTGAAGATGAGATGATTACGGTTGTCTCAGCATCAAGAAAATGGATTGATAAAATTAGCTTGTCTTTCCAACATCATCTGTATCATTTTATCTGGATTTTCTACTACTTTTGTATCTAACTCATATTCCAATTTTTGTAACTTAGTAATGTTTTTCAGTCTATAAAAATCAAACAACTAAAAAAGTAAAATTATTTTCTGGGCGGCCCAGTGGCGCAGTGGGTAGCGCTGTCGCTGCACAGCGAAGCGATTCCTGGTTCGAGTTCCGCTCTGTGTGGAGTTTGCATCCATTCATTCATCTATCCTGGTTCACAAAAAGTCAAAACACTATGCCTGCTCATGCTCACACCTGCAAACAATTTAATGTGGATAGATTCTACGGCAGCTACAAATATTGCCGCACAGCAAGGTGATTCTGGGTTCGAGTCTTGCTCTTCACAGAGTTTACATGTTCTTCCTGTGCCTGCGTGGGTTCTCTCCGAGTCCTCCGGTTTCCTCCCACCTCCAAAAACATGCACTTCAGGCGAATTGGCTGGATTCAGCTTGCTTGTAGGTATGTATGTGTGTATGTGCATCCTTGTTTGTCTGCATGTGGCTGCGGGGTGTACTTGCGTCGCTCCCGGAGTGTCCCCTGCCTCACGCCAAAGGGGCGAGTAAGCAGGTAATGACGATGAATGAATGAATGAAAGATTTTTCTGGAATGTCCTCTTTTATTTCCTTCTCTACCCTGAGACTAAAAACTTCTCCACTCTGAATGCAGGAGTGGGGTGTGTTGGTTTGGATTCTGGTAGGTAGTATTTTCATCTGTCCTCTGCTTGATTAGAGTCCACATGATACCACATGTTCCCTGAATAAAACTGGTAGTGGTTCACATACACACACACACACACACACACACACTGGTGACACTCATCTATGTGACACTCATTTACCTATGCTTTATATAAGTAAAGGTAATCTACACGGACACCAAAGCTCCACAAAACAGTAACAACAATTCGGTATCTGATGAAATGTGGAGTCACAATCTGCCCCTCTGCTCCAGAGCAGAAGGGCAGAATAACAGTTGGAACAGTGTTTTTGAAGCTCATATGTTGTCAGGGGGTAATCCTGGGGAATCTTCTTTGACTTTCAAATAATATATGCTTGTAAAATTTCACTCTTTCTCATTTTGTCCATTTCCTCTGTCATTTTCTTTTTTTTTTTCATTTCTCAACACACTGCTATGCAACCAGTAGATACCAGTAGATAGCATGCCCGGAGAACTACGCAAGAGACACAGTAGTTGTGGGAGATGAAACTTCAGCCTTGAAATGTCTACAGTCAAATTAAGACCTCCAGACAAACTGCACATATAATAAACAGGAATGAATATAAAAGTATAATTTTCAGTATACAGTATTTTTCATTACCCATGCTGAAATGAAGCAACACATGAATGACCCATGATGAAGTGATGCAACACATGAATGAACAGTCATTTATATATTTTGTCCCTGGTGTGGACTCCACTTTACTGTAATTCTGTATCCCTCTATTAAAATACCCTCTAGTGCCTGATAATAAATCTATAATGGTATACAAATTAATTTGGCTAATATTCATCTAATATTTATTCATTTCACATGTATTCAAACATTGTGTAAATTTACTTGTGCTCAAGCAACTTGACGAAAAACAAGACAATTTACAATGCAAAGGCTCAAATAATGTGAAATTCTTTTTGCTTTTGATCTAGTGCAAAACTGCACATTTGTATTTCATTCATTTTTTTCAGTGGTTTGTTTATATATGTGACAAATTAAAGATAATCCTTGATTCTGCTTCTCCAAAATACCTTGTTTGTTTTTTTGATATACAGTACGCCTCATTCTTTGCGGTTAATGCATTCCAGGAACCACACGCGATTAAGGATTTTCCCGATAGAGTGACAAACTATTTATCTTATTTTTTACAGTAATTTAAGCATTTATTAACCCTCGCCATATTGATATTAAACCACCTTCTATCTGTAATACCTTTTCCCACACTCTTACCGACTGTTTAAAGCACTTTTGTGTCTCACGGAAGTCCAAGACTCACGGAACCGAGCGCTCTTCTGGATGCCGTCAGCCAATAGAATTCGTGTACGGTATCACGTGACTGCCTACCAAAACTCCCTCATGAGGTGAAGTCACGAGCGTTGATGAGCGAATGCGCGAGGGCGCACTGTATTGTAAAATCTGTGTCTGGAGTTAATACAAGACAGATTTCTAATTCTCGCCGTTCCCTTACATATGTTAAGGGTTTTTTCCCTGAACAACAACCGTCTTCGGTTCTTTTATCTCGATGGAGAGGTGTACCATCAAAACATGACACAATTCGTGGCATGAACGAAGTTTACTAAAGCAGTTCAGTAGTTACAAAGTTGGTAAGGATACAGCGCTGGGCTCTTCAACAGGTGTGGCAACAGAATGCTGAAGAAGAACGCCAAATATTAATTGACTATGATCTTTATCGGTCTAACTCAGCCCAACGTTTATCACTTGTTTTCTGTGTGCTGTGTGTTTTTGTGTTTAGTTATGTGACAAACAAGGAAATAAATCTTGTGCTATCTAGGTTTGTGCAAGCAAACACCTTTGCATCCATTTCTATTGTTTAAATGGAAACAACATCGAAAAAATCAGGTGATACAGATAAATGGCCCCAGTCTGCTGTGTTTCGTTGCTGTTTGCTGATTGTAAAGACCAGCTTCAAGAGTGCTCGTGTAGACATGTGGACATCCAACCAGCATTTAGCAGATGTGCTGCTCATTGGTTGATTCAGTTAACAGAGATGGTCATATATGAATATCAGAGTCTGGATTAGCTGCAGGGGCATTCTAGACATAAATGCAAGCGTCAGAGTTATAACTACCATCTCTTTTTAACAGGAGATGCTCATTATTTGAATCCTTCTTTCTTTAATGATCTATATTGATTTTAGCCTCATCGTTGCGCTACAGCTTGTAGAACTCAAGTCACAAAAAGTGTACAGGCCTAAAAATAAGTACAGACTGATGATGACATCTTTGACCACCCTTACACAAAAAATGTTTTATTCTTAGTCATTACTGTTACATGTAGGGTGTTACTGTGTAAATTCTTTTTTATCTCATGACAACTTAAATTTGCATGTGCGCATGTGTGTGTTGCACATAAATACATCTGAGCTGAAACCCTTCTTTTTCTGCTGGGCAAAGATATCGCATGGCTGAAAAGGATTTTCATGCGGAATATATTTAGAGTTTATACACAGGTAAATGCCACTAAACTTTTGCAATGAGGCTGCATTCAGACTGCAAACATATCGGATACCAATCAGATTTCCTTCCATGTCCAATTTTTAGGGCTGACTGTTTTTAAGCAAGTGTCCAAATGTGATCTGGCTCTGTTCAGACTGGGCCACATTATTGGCTGATCCTTTCTCAGAAGTGAACTGTTTACATTTTTAAATGTCAGTACAAACACAAGCTTCAAAAATCATATCCACTACCTTCATCATCTTGAATTTACCAGTTTCACAAAAAAAAGACAGCAGCAGGCGTGGTACTGAATGTTGTGAGAAACAGCGTGGAGGAATGTCGGGAGGCAAATGAGGAAGAAGGAAGGTGTGGACATACATATAACTTGAACAGGTGGTAGTTCAGTCTGTCCACTGATCAAGACTCAAGCTGGTCTCAGGTAATCCTGTCTGCAGGTGACTTTTGAGTTGAGGTGAGTTTCTGCATCTATAAAGAAAAATTGTGACAGTTTGTTGTTGTGTCAGGGGAACATTAGAGCTGATGATAATTAGGACTAAATGATGAAGTTAGTAATGATGCTTAATGACTTTGTTTCTGATTGTAGTGTTGACTCTGAATGACTTCAAAAATATATTCTTTCCTGGTCTTCACAATGCTGTTTGTTGGCTGCCTGTTTATCCATCAATTTTAAGAACACCTGGCATGCATTAAGGTCTTTATAGATTAAAGTTTAAGGCAAGATGATTCCTGGGATGGTAGCTCACCCATGTCCTTCATATTATGTGTTTGACCTCTCCAGCTCTTTACATCTACAACTCCTTCTCTGAAACTGTTGGGTCTGGGGATGGAGATTCATATGCAACAGGTGGAGAAGGAAGGATCACAGCGGTCAGGGTCTGGGAGGCGCCTCACGCGTACATTATTGGGTGAGTCTCGCATCTCATCTCATCTTGTTTATGAGTTGCTTCAGGCCTGTTTGACAGTGTAGACATGGGTTGCTACTCTACTCAATTAGTAGCTCTTGCTTCAGAAAAAATAGCTGGAACATATGTTTATGTCCAATGTATAATAAAATATTACTGCTTATTGCCTCAAATAGTTTGATTTTTAATCCCTGCTGTCTTAGATTTGTCCTAATGTAAGATTGTTTTCACATGATTTATCTGGTCTAATGTTTCTTCTCTGATCATCCATTATTCATTTAATGTCCTCAAGTCCTAGTAGACGTTCCTTTGCTTAGCAGTGTGTTTTCTCTCTTTTGTGTTTTCTTATAGTTTCCAGCTCTGTTTCAATCACATTTGGGATGCAACTATAGGTTACAAAAGTAACTATGAAAGTGAAACACAGCTATTTGAGAATGAGGTCATCACACAGGTCAGGAAAATCAATAAATGCTAAAATACTATTATTTCTAATTAGTACTCAACATACAAATGTTTCATTATACAGTACATCAGTATGTATTTGGTGAGACAAAATACATTTCTTGTCTATGAAGAATCTACATTAATATTCTCTTATAATCCAGGTTTCTGGCAAATACCAAGATACTATTATTTATCAGCTGATATTTGGAACCTCACGGGGGCGCTTCCTGATAGTCGGCCAGTCAAATAAGGTATTAATGTTTTAAATGATTCCTGCAAATTTCACAACTTTTACTTATGGTCATAAATAACATTTTGACATCTGTGTTACAGAGATCATTTAATATGTACCCTGAATTCGGCGATGGGGAGCTGGTGAAGTTGAGTGGGCATCAATAGTATGGTAGAATTACTGCCATCGCAGCTCACTGGGGGACGGCCATCTTGAAGCAAGTTGACGACATTAAAGAGCATTATTAATAAATGACACCTATGCAGTATGTACTCACTAAAAATAATGAATAAACTTCAATAAAAATACAAGCATTTGCACATCTTTAGCAACAAATGACTGTTAGATCCTGTTTAACCAACAGGAAAATGCAAATTTTAATGGTTGGAGAAATCTGCATAATAAACTTTCTGAACTATTATTTGATGCAGCATATTTTTGTATTCAAGTTCATTCTTCATCATCTTATTGAAATCATACATACATACATACATACATACATTTTCATGTACCGCCGCTGTATCCGCCGTAGCGGGTCACGGGGAGCTGAAGCCTATCCCAGCTGGCATTGGGCGTGAGGCGGGGGACACTCCGGGCACGACGCCAGTGCACCGCGGAGGCACATACAAAGACATACAAACACGCACACACACAATCACTACTATGGGCAATTTGGGACCGGCCAATCAACCTGAAGCGCATGCTTTTGGAGGTGGGAGGAAGCCAGAGAACCCGGAGAGAACCCACGAGGACACGGGGAGGACATGCGAACTCCGCACAGAGCAGGACTCAAACCCGGACCCGCCGTGTTGTGAGGCGACAGCGCTAACCACTGTGCCACCGTGCCGCCCCTTTATTGAAATCAAGCAAATGAAAAAGAAAACATGCAAAAATAATCAAAAAACATATCAACCTACATAAAAAACATGAAATCAACTAAATCATATCATCAATCACCCATCCATCCATACATACATACATATATAGTACATACATCCATCCCTTTGACATACCCAAACCTGGCTAAAATGCCTGCTTTTTTCAGAAGCACTTGTTTTTAATGATTAACTGGGGACCATATGCAGAAAAACATATGTAGGGTTGGTCCTCTATTAGATTTACCTTGAATGAAATCATTCAAATGTAAGGAAAATATTCCTGATAATTCTAGATTCTTGAATAAAAAAAGAAAAAAGCCTACATAACAACTTTCCATTGAAGGATTTTCCTTGACTTTGTTGCAAAAGGGTTAACAGCACATTCTCAAAATAACAAATGGGTTCTAAGACAGGATAAAGAACCCCCGCACAGTCCTGTATAAAGAGGGAATATAAGACAACAACGGAATAAATTTAAGTTATGTAAATAAGTTATTGCTGGTGTTGTTAACACCTTAAGTAAAATGTGTTACAAAACAAACTTTGACTAACATTAATAACTACAATATTTGGGCTTGTCAACATGTGAATGAGTAATATGTTTGACTCACATATGATGGGAGCAGTGATGCTCCCATTAGTTCCAACTACACCTACAGTCACTCTGGTGTAACCAATTCACCAACTCAAGTTGTATATTTTTCGGGGGTGGAAGGAAACCGAGAAGCTGGAGACACAGGGGGAACATGCAAACTGCACAGAAAGATCCCAGTAGGTATCAAACCTGTAGTGACGTCTAAAAGAGGATTTGTGAGGTTTTGAACCCTTTTTGACAATTGTGTTGAAAATTGGGTGACTACTCAAAGCTTCATTCACTGACAACATGTTTACACTGATTGTAGCCTCATTGTTGCGCTAGCTTGCAAAACTCACGTCACAAATTACTCTCATGTTGAAAAGTTTACAGGGCTAAAATTAGTCCGAACTGATGACATCTTTGGATGCCTTTACACAAAAGAAAGTTTTATTCTTAGTAATTAGTCTTGCATGTAGTGTGTTACTGTCTAAAATTTTTTTTTATCTCATGACAACTGTACAAAACTAAATTTGTGTGCATATGTACGTGCAAAAATATGCTAAAACACTTGAAAAAGAAACGTTTTACAGCAAACTTTCATCAGTGAACACAACTAAACTGTGTTGCTCATGAATACGTAAGAGCTGAAGCCCTTCTTTTTTTGCCGGACAAAGATATTGCATGGCAAAAAAGGATTAGGAATATATTCAGAGTTTCTACACAGTTTAATGCCACTAAACATCTGCAATAAAAGTCTCATTTGCACAGTTTCTTGAAACTCAATCTTATTGGACTTTCCTGTCTCAGAAGTGCACTGTATGCAATTTTAAATGCCAGTACAAACACAAGCTTCAAAATTATATCCACTTCCGTCATTATTGGGAAACTACCAGAACACTGAAATATTTAGCCAAAAAAAGACAGCAGCAGGTGTGGTACTGAGTGATGTCAGATGTAGGAATGTTAGGAGGGAAATGAGGAAGAAGGAAGGTGTATATAAAGGTTGGTGATTGTCCACTGATCAAGACTCAAGCTGGTCTCAGGTAATCCTGTCTGCAAGTGACTGTGAGTTGAAGTGAGTTTCTGCATCTATAAAGGAAAATTGTGACAGTTTGTTGTTGTGTCAGGGGAACATTAGAGTTGAGGATAATTAGGACTAAATGATGAAGTTAGTAATGATGCTTAATGACTTTGTTTCTGATTGTAGTGTTGACTCTGAATGACTTCAAAGATGTATTCTTTCCTGGTCTTCACAATGCTGTTTGTTGGCTGCCTGTCAAAATGTAAGAAGTTTATCCATCAATTTTAAGAACACCTGGCATGCATTAAGGTCTTTATAGATTAAAGTTTAAGGCAAGATGATTCCTGGGATGGTAGCTCACCCATGTCCTTCATATTATGTGTTTGACCTCTCCAGCTCTTTACATCTACAACTCCTTCTCTGAAACTGTTGGGTCTGGGGATGGAGATTCATATGCAACAGGTGGAGAAGGAAGGATCACAGCGGTCAGGGTCTGGGAGGCGCCTCACGCGTACATTATTGGGTGAGTCTCGCATCTCATCTCATCTTGTTTATGAGTTGCTTCAGGCCTGTTTGACAGTGTAGACATGGGTTGCTACTCTACTCAATTAGTAGCTCTTGCTTCAGAAAAAATAGCTGGAACATATGTTTATGTCCAATGTATAATAAAATATTACTGCTTATTGCCTCAAATAGTTTGATTTTTAATCCCTGCTGTCTTAGATTTGTCCTAATGTAAGATTGTTTTCACATGATTTATCTGGTCTAATGTTTCTTCTCTGATCATTTATTATTCATTTATTGTCCTCAAGTCCTAGTAGACGTTCCTTTGCTTAGCAGTGTGTTTTCTCTCTTTTGTGTTTTCTTATAGTTTCCAGCTCTGTTTCAATCACATTTGGGATGCAACTATAGGTTACAAAAGTAACTATGAAAGTGAAATACAGCTATTTGAGAATGAGGTCATCACACAGGTCAGGAAAATCAGTAATTGTTAAAATGCTGTTATTTCTAATTAGTATTCAATATACAAATGTTTCACTATACAGTACATCAGTCTGTATTTGGTGAGACAAAATACATTTCTTGTCTGTGAAGAACTTACATTAATATTCTCTTATAATCCAGGTTTCTGGCAAATACCAAGACACTTATATTTATCAGCTGATATTTGGAACCTCACGGGGGCGCTTCCTGATAATCGGCCAGCCAAATAAGGTATTAATGTTTTAAATGATCCCTGCAAATTTCACAACTTTTACTTATAGTCATATATAACATTTTGGTATCTGTGTTACAGAGATCATTTAATATGTACCCTGAATTCAACGATGGGGAGCTGGTGAAGTTGAGTGGGCATTACCGGTATGGTAGAATTACTGCCATCGCAGCTCACTGGGGGACGGCCCTCCTGAAGCAAATTGACGACATTAAAGAGCATTATTAATAAATGACACCTATGCTGTGCATACTCATTAAAACAAATGAATCAAGTTTAACAAAACTTAAATAAATTTTGCATATCTTTAGCAACAAATGACTGTTTGATCCTACTTAACCAACAGGAAAATGCCTACATACATATATATATAAATTATTGCATATTTCATGATAAGAGAAATCTGTTGTTAGGTTCAAACAACCTAGAACACTTAAAACACACTCACAAAAAGGAGAAGACGACAGTTATATTTTTTACTCGCGAGGAGAACGGGCAAAGATGTACTCAGTTACAGATCTCCACCTCGTTCTCAACATGTCCTTGCAGAAACTCAGTGCATAGCAAGACACACGCAAACACATACACATTTATGTGCTCATGGTATGCAGTATATAGAATAAAAGAATGTAAATCAGTAAATATGGGATAAGTTATGTACATTATTCTAACATCTGTATAATAAACTTTATGAACTATTATTTGATGCAGCATATTCTTGTATTCAAGCTCATTCAAGTTCATCTTATTATGTATTTTTATACATATAAAACATAATCAACTAAATAGTAATCATGACTCACCCATCCATCCATCCATTAATCCATACATACATACATACATATACATACAGTACATACATACATCCCTTTCACACACCCAAACCTGTCCAAAATGCTGGCTTTTTTCAGAAGCACTTGTTTTTTGTAATGATTAACTGAGGGTAATATACAAAAAGATACATATATAGGGTTGGTCAACTCTTAGACGTAATGTGAATAAAATCAGTCAAATGTAGGTAATTATGCCTTATAACTCTATATGGTTGAATAAAAAAAGAAAACAACCTCCATCACAGCTTTCTATTAAAAGTTTTTTCTTTCTTTTTTTTTTTTGCAAAAGGGTTAACAGCACATACTCAATATAGCAGATTGGTTCTTAGACAGGATGAAGACTGCCCCCTTCACAGTCCTGCATAATGAGGACAAGAGGGTAAATTTAATGTATATGTTATTGCTGGTATTACTAAAACCTGAAGTAAAAGCCGTGGTGCTGTGCTTTGGACTGAAGGAAGGCAGGTCTGGCGTCAGTTTAGTGGTTAAGATGCAAAGACCATCACAGAGATTGCTGTCAATCATTCTGATTCTCAATCTGCTTTTGTGCAGAGTTAATAGAGAAAAGGTTTACTCACAAATATGTTGACACTCGTCATCCTTTTTGTGTGGCGTCACATCCGAGGGAACATGTTTTTGATGCTATGCCTTCAGAGCATCATCACACTGCATCTCGATAAGTTCTAATTGTTTAGTATCTTCCACTTCTTTTATATCCCCTTGTTGTTCCCTTTAGACATCTTAGATAAAGCAGCTCCTGTGTAATGCAAAATGTTTTGTCTAGTCCGTGCAGAAAAATGAATAACTGTGCAGTGTCTGCCCTGTCGTCATGCAATCCAATACAAAAAGTATAAGCTTTGTGTGACACTTGGTGGTTTAAGTTGGCAGTCAACTCTTTTATTTGTGAAACAGCTGTGTTTAATTTCTGCAATTGTCATAGTCATAGTCAATTTTACTGTCAAATGTGCCATATATGCACAACATACAGCAATACAGCACAGATGAAACTAGAACCAAGGCAGTCAGAGACTGCAACATCCCGCAACTTACCCTGACCTACTTTCGGGGTAGGTCAGGGTACCCTGAAAGTAGTACCTGACTAGTGCATGGACTAGCACATATAGAGAAGGCCAGTGTGAGTAAGACCATAGATCAAAGCTAGTGCATAGGTAGATCAAAGCACTAGCTCTGATCTATGGTCTTATTCATACTGGCCTTCTCCCTCGTCTTTCTATCTTATCCGGTTCCTAAGTGTACATTAGTTGAAATTTGACCATGACCTACTTTTCTCAAGGTCAAGGTCATCATCTCACTTTCATCCCCTTTGCTGCCCAAGCAATGTGATTGCTTCATCTTTCTATCTGCAACGGTTTTGAAGATATTTGGTGGATGAACAAACAAACAAACACACGAACACTGACAATTACAATACCTCACTGCTTTGAAGCGGGATGTACAGTAATTACAGTCCTCTCAAACCCACAGGCAGTGACATACTGTACTCACATAACAATGTTTTCCTGTTAGAACTGATGCCATGAGGATTGTCATAATCATTTTATTTTCGTATTCAAATTGGAATATATATATACACTTTAAATTTTTTTTTTTTTTTCAATTTATCAACCCAATTCAAGCATCACACTCCTGGTCACGTGTGATGATTGAACTCCACCAGATGTTGATATTACACGAAGCACCAACATAACACAGGGCAATTTGCCACGAAGCGTCATCTGCCCATCACTGCATACAGTAGAAAACACGATTCCTCGCAAATAGTGCCGATAAAGAGGTCTCTGTCGAGCAAACGGTTTGTGCCTAAATGAGTGTGTGATCTCACTAGTCATTATTTGCATCACAACAGTGCAAACCCGTAGTGATGTCCAAATGAGGATTTGTGAGGCTTTGAATCCTTTTTGACAATTGAGTTGAAAATTGGTTTATTACTCGAAGCATCATTCATTGAGAACGTGGACGTCCTCTGCTGGCAAGGTGGCTGTACTGCAGCCCCACAACGGTCAATGACCCCAGAAAGCAGCACTTTGTGGTTTCTTGTTTTGTATACATTATTGAGTAAAACCAAATATAATTTAATTTAATTTATTAATTCATGCTCTGCGGCGCACTGGCGTCATGCCCAGAGTGTCCCCCACCTTCCGCCCTATGCCAGCTGGGATAGGCTCCAGCTCCCCGTGTCCCATTACAGCGGATAAAGCGGCAGGAAATGGATCGATGGATGGATGTTAATTCTTGCTTGCTCTACCGTAGAAATCGATTCATTATTATTGATTCTTGCATGTTTCAATAAAGCAATAAGAAATGTAAATTACAACATGTTCATGCATATACTGTATATGTAATATAAATTTAGAGGTATGTATTTGTGTCCGTGATTTACATAAGAGGATTAGGGCCACTGGAAAAAGCTATATTCTATATTCTAAAGCTATAGTCTATATTCTGAGATAAAAGTCAGAATTCTGACTTTAATCTCAGAACTGACTTGGTTTCCATCCTTATTTGTTTGAGTACATTTATATTCTTAAACATTCCGAATGCTAATCAAATCGGCATTGACCTGATAAGTTGTTTCATCCATTTGAACACATCTGGGACCCGCCAGAGTTTCAAATCCCCACCCACTGATCCGAACCACTAAACTGGTTCACCTGGTGAATGAACCAGTTGACTGGTTCAAACATCATCAGTCATGTGGCTTTTCCATGTCTGAAGCAGGGCCCGGAGCAGTGGTTCAGGAAAAATACCATACCGAGTCTGGGGCGTGGTTTGGAGTGCCGTTTCAAAGGCCAACATTACTCACTGCTCCATCGTACCTGCTGCAAATTCATTCAATAATATTGTTCAGAGGCAAAGGGTTGTTCCATTCCCTGATGGCTTTTGCTTAAACACGGTGTCCATGTCTGTTCTCTGCTGCCTTTCTTCCAGCTCTTACATCTAAGCATCAATGGTAATTCACATGCGATCAGAAATCTACAGTGGTGGCTCCATATGTCCAGCATGGCAATGTAGAAATACAGTAATCCCTTGCACATCTGTGCATCAACACGCACAGCTTCACCTCATTGCGTATTTTGTGAAGGTAGTCACATGATACAGTACGCACATTCTATTGGCTGATGGCATCCGGAAGTGTGCTACATTACTTCCGTTTTATTTATTTCAGAGTCTGGAAGGTGTTTTACTTTGAAAAATTATCCGATTCTCTGCTACATCCATCTATGTCAGTGGTCCCCAACCACCGGGTCGCGACCCGGTACTTGATCGCGGCACATTAAATACCGGGCGGCACAGAACATTTGACTTTCTTTTTTTTAAATTGATTACCTGACTAAAGATGTTTTATGTTGAAAAGTGACGTCTGTGCAGAATGACACACAGATGAATGCGTGCGTCTGTCCCGCTTGACAGGTTACCCCTAAATTAAGCGCCCACAACCGCGCCGCTGTTCTGCATTAGTCAAGGCAGATTATCCTGAGATCGCCCAAAAAATATCGCAAACCCTGCTTCCATTTCCAACATCCTGTCTTTGTGAAGTGGGATTTTCTGCTGTGACCGTAAAGAAAACCGAACTACAGAGTAGACCGGATGTCCGGAACACACTTCAGGTGTCATTGTCTCCCGTTACTCCTATATCAGCGGTCCCCATCTGCTAATTCTCATTATTGTAGTTATTATTTGATTAACTTGTCCACCCTTTTATTGGAAATGATCAGTATTTCTCCTACGCTGAATGCACTGATTGTAAGTCGCTGTATTTCAAAATAAACGTCATCAGTGCCGTCACTTCAATCAAGTTTTTAATATAATTATTTCTTTCAATTATTTCGTTTGATGTTGATTATTTATGAAAAAAAGGTTGTTTATTGTCTGTTGATGTCTGCATTTTACATAAAACCACTGTGGGTGATTTATTAGAATACAGCTGTCCTCGCGTCATTAACGATTATCGAGCAAAAGAAGACCGGTCCATGAAAATATTGTCTTAGATGAAACCAGATCGTGGAGCTAAAGAGGTTGGGGACTGCTGCTGTAATTGATGTTTTTCCCTCGTGATTTCCTGCAATATGTCGAATCACCAATAGATGTCCTCCATGGCTCATTTAAAAGGCATCAACTTCATCTACAGCAGGGGTTCTTAACCTTGTTGAAGGTACCGAACCCTGCCTGTTTCATATGCTCACTCACCGAACCCTTCTTTAGTGAAAATTTTTTTTTTCCTTTTTTTGCCAAGGAAGGGTTTGTTTTTTTCAAATTTAAGACATAAGTATATGTTTTACTGGTGTATTTAATGAATTGTGGATTAATGTCACCTTTTTCAAAGAACAAAACCAAGACAGTGCATGAACTTACATGAAATGACCTACCTGCAAATCAGTGTGACTTCTGCTGTTGTTACTGAGAGACCAGTTCAGATATGCGTGGCTTCACCTTGGCAAGTGCTACGCTTATGCCATTTTCACAGCAAAGTCTGTTTCTTTTGTTTTCCATGCAGCTTAAGGAAGTGTTCCTTTATTCTTCCCATTGCAAGACTAGAGTTGCTCAACTTGACATTGCAAATCATGCAGAACGCTGACTCCCATCACGTTCCGTTATACAGTAAATGTAAATTCACGTTGCACATATTCATCCGACCACTTTCTTTTTTTGCTCAACATAGTTACTGTGAATTAAAATATTAAGAAAGCAATCAGATGGCGTACCATCATGACAGGCATAAATCGACTACTGAGTGTGCAGAATCCCATGGAGCACAGGTAGGCTAATCGATGTAGCGTCACATGATCACCTGCAGCCGGTGATGGCTAAGGGGGACATGTCATCACGAATTGACATGATGTGTCAAATGTACACAGTGATTTGTGTATGTTCGGCAAAAACACGACACGATGTGTCGGGTGTTTTGTCTTAACTGCCATCTCCGCCAAACTCCTGAGACCGACTCACTGAACCCCTAGGATTCGATCGAACCCAGGTTAAGAACCACTGATCTACAGCGATTCATTCATTAATGAATGTCTGACTACAACAGTTCATCATCACACCATCACCATCATAAAGAACCCACGCAGACATGGGCAGAACATAAAAACTGTACAAAACGGGATTCGGACCAGTAACCCTCTTGCTGTGCGGCGACAGCACTACCCACTGTGCCGCTGTGCTGCCGCATTTGTTCACAGAAAGTGGACAATTGATTTGCCTCCGTGGACCTTCAGATTCCCGTCCGGGAAGGTTGTAATTTCGCTGTCCTCCATTGTGAGATCTTACAGACCCCCTGCAGCCCCAACAATTACAAATACACATGAAGAACTAAGAGCCTTGAACTCTTTGAAAATTGGAATCGTACTTAAGGATCCAGTGTTTAGGATTTACTGGTACTAATCAGAAATTCAAAACAACATGGTGCCTTTACTGTAAATTATATGAAAAAAAACAGTCAAATGATTAGAATGTGGTCGACAGTCTTGTATCAGGCATGCATGTCCAACTGTCTTTCAAAAGTATACACACTGTCCACGTCCACAGTGGCTTCATGTGGAGTAAAGTGGCATTGTTCCGTTAAACTGAGTCACCAGCAGATCTCTACACTCCAGTGGGCACACGTACATTTGCTACTTACTGTGAGCAACATCAGCCCCTTGGAGCTGGCAGCAGACTGTCTTTAATCACCTTAGAATGAGCCTCTGCAGAAGAGCTGGGTCCTCATCTGCACAGTTCACCAGGTTGCACTGCCAAGTTTCTATTCCTGGAATGGACAAACCATGCACTGATATGGAGATGGCCTTTCCCTTCTAAGCTAAATGTTAAATATGTTACATGTTGGCTAAACTTGATGTTTGAATATTCAGTAAAAATGAAGTAGATCGTCCGTAAGGAAGGCCTGTGGTAAAGGTGACCTCTCATTAAAATAAAAATGTGCGTTTAAACCGAGAGTGAGCACTCTGACCTGAATACATGCCATGAAATCTCTCACAAGTTAAAGTTCATTTTTGTGTGTCTAGCAAAATTGCCACTGACCTCTGAATTGGACTCCAATCATGCCAACATGTGGAACGTGGAAGATATGAGATGGCAGCAGAGCAGCGGAAATGGCAGAACACCCTGGTACTCTGATATTTAACCCAGACAACTCCATTACAAATGAATGACCTTTGTTAGCCTCATTCTTTCCTGTTTGAGTGGGTTGATTTGCATTACTCACACTATATATGTTGGTCTGTTATTTTAAAACTTGGAATTTCCTCAACTAAGAAAACTGGAGAGTAAAGCAGATGATTCATTCATTCATGTTTTCAAGTGTTTCAACTTTTGATTCAGGTTTAAATTGACTTTACGGTCCTACATAGATCAGAAAATACATAATTTTGTTATTTTCACGTAGAAACATTTGCTTTTTTTATTTTCATTAAGAGTGGAGTCTTAATTTTCCAGGGGGGAATTAATTACCATTGACCTCTGAATTGGACTCCAATCATGCCAGCATGTGGAACGTGGAAGATATGAGATGGCAGCAAAGCAGCAGAAATGAAGACTTCACTCTACACACAGATTATTAGTTTACATGCATATATATAGTGTTTACAGGCCCATAACACACACACACAATGGGCCTGTGGGCATGCAGGTGAAGGGGAGGTGGAGTGGCGGGCAGCTCCTTTGTGGTGCACCCTAATGACCAACTTATAAAGGGGATGACGCCTTGCTCAAGGGCACCTCGGCAGTGCTCGGGTGGTGAGCTGACACCTCCCACTCTCAGCTCACACTCCGGATGTTTTTGGGCGGGACCGGGAATCGAACCGCCGATCTCAGAGCATTGGACCATCCGCTCTACCGCCCACTCTACCACTGAGCCACTGCCACCCCGGTGATGCTGGGGGGCCAGTGGATGTGGTGGTGGTAATGATGAGGAGAGACAAAATAGCAGCAAGGTGGAGAACATGGAGAGGGTATCCATCGATGAAGGATTGTTGACAATAATGATGTTTATTTAGGCACTCATGCAAACAACACAACAGGTCACATTTTGTTCTATCTTATGAAGGGGATTGTGCAACAGACCGGTTTCAGGCACCTCCTACTCTAACCAAACAAACTCCTAAAAAAAATAGTGCACGTTCTTTTCATGTTCATTGCACTAATTGGTCTCTGCTGCTTTGCTTTTCTATCCTGTGTGAAATAATATTTACCACAGTCTCATATAACAAAAGTATAATGTAAAGGTATGATACATTGTCAACGTATATAACTGCATTCCACATGAAACTGAAATGAAACTAAAAATGTGCACGAAGCATAGCGCTGGACATGGCTGCTGAAAAGTAGGGTCTGGTCTAAAGTGCAAAAGTGAGCTGAGAACCAGTGTGAATAGCAGGACACTACGTAGACTTTTAATGTTAAATTATGACCAAGGTTCAATACTGTGCTTTTATTTAATCTGTTTATTAACACAAAATTAAAAGTTCAGAGGTGACAATGATAACTACAAATGCTATTGGCTTTTAATTATTTTACTGCCCCGAAGATAGATAAGGTTTATAAATATTAAAATTGTGAAGTACAAAGAATCTGCAACCACATTCATATAATTTAATGCATTTGGTAGGAGAACAACTGGTGTGTATCTTATCTATGTGAAGTACATGAGGAAACTAAGGTATTTTAAGGACAAAATGTCAAAAGTTTTCAGTGATATTTGTTTATTTGACAAATTAAAAGTTTGACCTAACACTGGAGCTGGATTAACTATTAATAAAAGTTGGTACGAGTCATCATTTAAAGGCAAATAATGCCTGTACATTTATTTCAAAGAAGATCTACTGTGGAAGAGTTTAAGTTACGAAATAGAAATAGAAATGGAAAATTTTCCAGTCTGGACCAGATACAATCCTTGATATTAAACAAACATCAGTTTAGCAGGATTTTGGCATTGCATTGCTAAAATCAAAAAGTTAAGCAATAGCGTAATGAGACATTGATGCAACAGTGGCAGTACAGAGGGTTAGCTGTGTAGATGTCTGGAAAAACAATTAGATAGATAGGTAGATAGACAGACAGAAAGACACTTTATTAAACCCGAAGGAAATTCAGAGTAACATCTGCTCACAAAAAATACAAATAAATACACACAGCAGTGACTGACACAGACAAAAAGACGTTACATAATTTCATAATTAACATAATTATTACATAATTAATTACAACAGCAACGACAGTACACATAACATAAAAATTAAGTATAAGAACATGGAAGAAGCATAATAAGACATAGAAGGAGCATAGGAATGAGAAAGACATAACAATAAGTGGATGAACAGAATTGTAGACTGACACCAAGGACCCCCACAAAGTATTCCACAGTGCTTAGTGCTTAATTAGTATATATTTTTTAAATATATAAATTTGTCATACTTTATAGAGAAATTATTGAAATTATTGGCAACAGGAATGGTCTCCGTTTTAATGTATCATTATTAATAATATGCTGTTTGTATGATAATGTAATGGATAAAGAATAATACCCCCTTTGGGTTGTCTATAAACCGTCTATCCAGCGATGCTGGTGTCCTGGTGCCATTTCTATCTGCTTCTATATTTCCTTACACACCAAATAGGCGAATAGTCTGCATGCATTTGTCCTTGGTTGTTGGTAGTTGCTACCCCAAAAAACAGCACCAACAATAATATCATTTTAAACACCGGGTGTTTGTGATGGAACTTGCTTGTCTCCTCTTTGAGCGTGAACTCTGAGCTACCTTTGTCTCTATGACAAAACATTTTAGTAACAGTATTCTGTTTAACTCCAAGGACTTGTCCTTTACAAAGTGGAATCATTAAGAAATAGCTTGTTTCAATGATCTTTCACTCTACTTTTATCTTGTAACCACTCAAATTTCCTCTGAAGCAAGACCCAGGATGTAGAGGAAGTCCCATTTTAGAGTCTTCTGAGAATTCTCAAGTGGTCCGCTATGGTCTCTTATAGGCTCTGTATTCCACACTGAGTCGTGTTCTGTATGTGGGTCAATGGAAACCATTTTCTCCCTAAAATATTACTGATTAACATTGACCAACACAGCAGAGTCAGAGCTCATACAGTGTCATCAGGCTTAAACTGGTCCTTTACTGCAGACTGATACATACATTACATCAGAGTGTCAATAAATGTCCGGTAAATGTGTCTGGGAACAAAGTACATGGTAAGCAGTTTATCCCTGGTGAGACAAGTGGGACAATGTGACATAAAGACAGGAAGGATATTGATGCAATAAAGTCATACATTTACAGTCTTGTGATTTAACATGTACATGGTACAGTTATGCTTTATATATACTACTGCATGTCCATTAAACAGCATAGCTTGTGACACAAGCTGGCCTAAAGCAGGTCTTGTGAGCTCTGGTACTTGACCTTCCAGCATCCAGTAATTGTGTAATGTTATTTTAGCACTAATGCTTCACTGTGAGCAGCCATGGTGGAACAAAAGTGTGGCTGCACACAACAAAAGGGAAAGTGTGTGGGGCTAAATAAAGCAGATAAAATTTTAGAAATGCTAATAACATATTCAGAACACACACAGACACACGCACACATGCATGCATGCACAGACATATTCTATCTATTGTGGCCATGCTCTCTGAATTGATTGACAAATGTTCCATCCTATTTGATTATCATTTAGACATGTACTTTATTGATTTTCATATGCATACTGTACATCAACACATAAACAAAGGAGGGATGTAAAACATACAAATACACTTCCATAAACAAAATCAAAAGAGGCATGTCTACACACACACTTAAAGGATACGTGCACGGATGCATACAAGTGTTGGGAATGAAGAAAACCATTAATGGACCTTAGGATAGCCAGAAATTGATGCCTGCAAAGTTCAGCTTGTGGTCATGCCACTTTGAATGACCTCTGAACTGCTTCATGACTCCAGAAAGCAGACTTGCTATGGATGAATACTAAAAGATAAAGATGAATACTTCCTTCATTTTCATGTACTGCCGCTGTATCCGCCGTAGCAGGTCACGGGGAGCTGGAGCCTATCCCAGCTGGCATAGGGCATGAGGCGGGGGACACTCCGGGCACGACGCCAGTGCACCGCAGAGCCACATACAAAGACATACAAACACGCACACACACACTCCTATGGGCAATTTGGGACTGGCCAATCAACCTGAAGCGCATGTTTTTGGAGGTGGGAGGAAGCCGGAGAACCCGGAGAGAACCCACGCAGACACGGGGAGAGCATGCGAACTCCTCACAGAGCGGGACTCGAACCCGCCGTGTTGTAAGGCGACAGTCCTAACCACTGCGCCACCGTGTTGCCCAGATGAATACTTGTGTGATTAAATATAATTCAAGCACAGTCCCAGAAGTAAAATCTGCTTTGTTCATAAGTTCAGCAGTGTTTTGTTCGTAAGTTTAGCAGTGTCCACGTCATGGTTCACGTCATGGTGTTGACTGTTCTTGACTTTCTTTTGGCCTCCTTTAGGTTTCCTGTAGCTATCATGTATATCACCTATGTTGCCCACCGGCATGTCAACACCCCTCAAACAACTTCCAAGCTTCCTATTTATCATAGTTTTGGACCGTGCATTAAGCCAAAGACGTAGAAGGTCATCATGACACCCTAAAACATCACTCCTTAGATTTCACTGTTGATACAGTGTTGTTATCAGATAAAATAGTTCAGGTTAAGCAATCTTTTAAAGAGTAGGACTAGGCATCAATGCTAAGAAGACCAAATACATAATCTGCAACACTGAGGACCCTGAACCACTGAAAACCTTGAAGATACAATGCTACAATGACTTCAAATATTTTGGATCCTGGGTAGATAATGACGACCAAGTGAGAAAAGCTCAAGCATAGCAGGTCCTCAATAAGAGAAACATATGGAATTCCAAAATGTCAAAGACAACCAAGATCTGATTCTTTGTAGCTGCCGTAGAATCTATCCTGCTGTATGGATGTGAAAGTTGGACCGTAACCCCTCAGCTAGAAAAATCACTAAATGGTTCATATACCAGAATGCTGAGGAGAGTGTTTGACATCTAGTGGTGGTCACACACTCCTAATGACGACTTGTATGGTGAGTCATCTCCAATGGAGAACACAGTGACTGCATGAAGAATGCACCTGGGTGATCATTTTCATAACAACACCAAACTGAGTGCCTATCAACTAGCGCTCTGGAAACTGACACATGGTCACAGGCCAAAGATGGACTATACTGATGTACTTAGACAGGATGTTGCAATGTCACAACCAAATCAACTCGAAAGATTAACAATGGATAAGATACTCCAGTGAAAATGTGGTTGTTCGCTTGCGGGTAACCAGGTCACTTAGTAAATATACTGTATACTGACAGATCGTTGCATCAGGCAGCATGGAGGCCCAGTGGGCAGCTCTGTTGTCTCACAGCAAGAAGGTTCCGGATTTGATTCTTTTCTGTGTAGAGTTTGTATGTTCTCCCTGTGTCTGTGTGGGCTCTCTCTCGGTTCTAAGGCTTCCTCCCACATCCAAAAACATGCAGCTTAGGTGAACTGGTCACACTAAATTGTCCGTAGATGTGAGCATGAGCAGGTTTTGTCTTTCGTGAAACAGGATGGATGAATGCTTTCTAGGTAACTCAGGTATAGCTGCAATGACATTATGTCCCTCTTTGAGTCTGAAGATTTTGATAATCTTGATATTTTGACATTTTCTAAGGTTACTGGACTCAAGAAAAGCCTTTATGGATTACTTGACACAGCAGGGTCAATTTCATCTAAACAGTTTGCAAAAAACAAATAATTTACCTTGCTGCAAGGACGTGGTTTTGCATGACACTAGGACTTACCAGGCATCTGAAATCACTACAGAACCAAATAATAGCATCAATCTTTAGATTTATCTATCACTGATAGCAACCTTGGCTATAGATTTATGAACAGCCACCATTTTCTTACAGCTTACTCGTGCACTATTGCTGTTGCAGTGCCACAATTACGTGCCCAACTTGCGTCTGTAAATTGCGCAATATTCCATTCTCCACAAACTAAATGCCTGCAGGAGTAAACAAGACCTAATATGTCTGAGGAAAGATTCTTTGTGTGTGTGTGTGTGTGCGTGTGCGTGTGTGTGTGTGTGTGTGCGTGTGTGTTGAATGGGAGGAAATGAGCATGCTGGCTCATTTTTCCCCTCCCTGTGTGGTTAGAAGCATGCATGGACAGAGAGGATTTACAGGAATCAGGCAAGTGGTGAGGCAACAACTCTGCAACAAGCCACAATCATCTGGCAAGAAAAAGAGAAGGGGTGTATGTCTGTATGTGGATTACTCAGAGCTGTTACACCCACACATTATTATATGGTCTACACAAATTCATAAAGACAATTGTTAGATACAGCAGTTACAGTGGAAGTAATTTACCATGTTCATACCAATAACCTATCTATAATCAATTTGTCGCAGATCAAATCAGACCAGATTTTTGGATCCAAAGACAACCTCCTTGCCAATTGTACTATTTTCTACCCTGTCAATTAGTTTAATTTTACGGATTTTCATGAAAGTTGATGGGTATTAAAAGGGTAAAAAAACAAAGTTTGGGGTTTTACAGAGGCACATATTAGTCCAAACAGTGAAAAACAGTATAAAGTTAGATTGAGTGTTTATTTTCTGGGCTTGAGGGTCATTTTCTGCTATCAGAAGTTGATTCACCCATGCAAGCAGATGTGATTTGCTGGTGTTACCTTGTAAACAAACAAAACACAGACCAAATTCTTTTTACAACCTAACAAGAATATTTCCATATGTGTGCACATGTCCGTGGGCATGTCACCAAAGCATGCATGAGGTGTGCATGTGCTGTATGAGAACATGCATGTCTGCTCATCTTTGTGTCCATATCTGTCTTTTAAAGTGTGTATATCTGCATGTATATTTGTTTGCCTATTGATCCTGTCTGTGTGTCAGCCTTTTCCAGTCTATGATTGATTCCCCTCAACCTATATCTCTTGCTTAAGAAAATCATGACTGACGACCCCGAGGTGAAGCGTGAGGTGATGATATACTGTATATGACAATATACTGTAAATTTGAAAGGGCATATTGCTCATCTTATAAGACTTGTTGCCGTACTTTTTTTTAGATTTTATGAAAGAAAATAATATATGTATTTGTAACAACAACACTTCTTTTCCTTTTGCTTTTCTCTTCAGGGGTCACCACAGAAAATCAGTTGCCTCCATCTATCCCTGTCTTCAGCATCCTCTTCTCTCACACCAACAACTTTCATGTCCTCTTTCACGACATAAACCTCCTCTTTGGTCTTCCTCTAGGCCTCCTGCCTGGCAGTTCAAAACTCAGCATCCTTCTAACAATACATTCACTATTTCTCCACTATTTCGCCTCTCTGATTCCAAAACCTCTAACATGTGCTGTCCCTCTGATGTACTCATTCCTGATCCTATCCTTCCTGGTCACTCCCAGAGAGAACCTCAGCATCTTCATCTCTGCTACCTCCAGCTCTGTCTCCTGTCTTTTCCTCAGTGACATTCTCTCTAGACCAAACTACATCGCTGGTCTCACCACAGTTTTGTACACCTTTCCTTTCATTTTAGCTGAAACTCTTCTGTCACACGTCACACCTGACACTTTTCTCCACCTGTTCCATCCTGGCTGTACACGCTTCTTCACCTCATTTCTACACTCTCCATTGCTCTGAACTGTTGACCCTGAGTACTTAAAATCCTCCACCTTCTTGATTTCTTCTCCCTGTAACTTCAGTATTCCACTTGGGTCTCTCTCATTCGCATACATGTACTCTGTATTACTTCGGCTAACCTTCATTCCTGTCCTTTCGAGGACAAACCTCCACCTCTCTAGCTTCTCCTCCACCTGTTCCCTGTTCTCACTACAGATCACAATGTCATCTGCAAACATAATAGTCCATGGAGATTCCTGTATAACCTCGTCTGTCAGTTTGTCCATCATCATAACGAACAAGAAGGGGCTCAGAGCTGATCCTTGAGGCAGTCCCACCTCCACCTTGAACTCCTCTGTCACACCTCAAGCACACCTCACCACTGTCTTACAGTCCTCATACATGTCCTGCACCGTTCAACGTACTTCTCTGCCACTCCAGACTTCCTCATACAATACCTCAGTTCATCTCTGGGCACCCTGTCATAAGCTTTCTCCAGATCTACAAAAACACAATGCAGCTCCCTCTGGCCTTCTCTGTACTACTCCATCAACATCCGCAAAGCAAATGCTGCATCTGTAGTACTCTTTTTTGGCAAGAAACCATACTGCAGCCAACAAATGCTCACTTCTGCCCTTAGTCTAGCTTCAACTACTCTTTCCCATAACTTCATTGTATGGCTCATCAGCTTTATTCCTCTGTAGTTGCCACAGCTTTGCACATCTCCCTTGTTCTTAGAAATGGGCACCAGCACACTTCTCCTCCATTCCTCAGGCCATCTTCTCATTATCTAAGATCCTGCTGAACAACCCAGTCAGAAACTCTACTGCCACCTCTCCTAGAAACTTCCATACCTCCACAGGTATATCATCAGGACCGACTGCCTCTCCACTCTTTATCCTGTTCAATGCCCTCCTCACATCATCCTGACTTCCATCCCTATCCTTAATCACCCTAACCTGCTGCACATCCTTCCCATCTCTGTCTCTCTGTCTTGCCAACTTGTATAGATGAGTCTCTCCCTCCTTACTGTCCAACCTAGCATACAAGTCATCATAAGCCCCTTGTTTGGCCTTTGCTACCTCTACTTTCACCTTACACTGCATATCCCTGTATTCCTGTCTACTCTCCTCAGTCCTCTCAGTGCCCTACTTCTTCTTAGCTAACCTAAGAAGAAGATAGCTAAGAAGAAGTGTCCGTATCTACTTTCCTTTGACATGACACACCAAGTACTCTCCTACTTGTCTCCCTGATCACATTAGCTGTCATTGTCCAGTCATCTGGAAGCACTCCTGACCACCCAGAGCCTGCCTTAACTCCGTCCTAAAAGTCATGCAACACTCTTCCTTTTTCAGCTTCCATTACACTCTCACCTACCACTACTTTGCAGTTACCTATCTCCTTCAAATTACACCATCTACACAAGATCTAGTCTACCTGTGTGCTCCTACCTCCACTCTTATAGGTCACCCTATGTTCCTGCCTCTTCTGGAAGAAAGTATTCACTACAGCCATTTCCATCCTTTTTGCAAAGTCAACTACCATCTGTCCTTCTGCGTTCCTCTCCTGGATACCAAACCTGCACATTACCTCCTCATCACCTCTGTTTCCTGCACCAACATATCCATTGAAGTCTTGCACCATTGACAACTCTCTCACTTCTAGGTATGCTCTGCATCACTTCATCAAAGTCCAACCAGAATTTCTCCTTCTCCTCCAGCTCACATCCTACCTGTGGAGCATACCCACTAACAACATTGAACATCAAACCTTTGATTTCTAGCTTCAGACTCATCACTCTATCTGACACTCTTTTTACCCCCAGGACATTCCTAACAAACTCCTCCTTCAAGATAACTCCTACTCCATTTCTCTTCCTATCTACACCATGATAGAATAGCTTGAACCCTGCTCCTGAAATTCTAGCCTTGCTACCTTTTCACCTGGTCTCTTGGACACACAGTATGTCTACCTTCTTCCTCTGCATCATGTCAACCAACTCTCTACCTTTTCTTGTCATAGTTCCAACATTCAAAGTCCCTACTCTCAGTCCTATACTCTTGGCATTTCTCTTATCTCTCTCCCTATGAACACACTTTCCTCCTCTCTTTCTTCGACTAACAGTAGTCCAATTTCCACCGGCACCCTGTAGGTGAACAGCACCGATGGCGGTGGTCGTTAATCCGGGCCTTGACTGATCCAGTAAGGAAATCATAGATTTGATTCGCATGTTTTATTTGGTAAAAGTTTTACGTCGGTTTCCGTTCCTGACACAACCCTCTTTATTTATCCGGGCTTGGGACCGGCACTATGGCTTGTGCCCTCTTGCAGCCACATTATTTGTAACAACAACACTAGAATGCTGACATTTCTCCTTCACCAACACATGACCAACACATCACACTGCTCCTTGCATCTCTGTACCAGTTCTCATAACATCTGGGTCTGATTGTAGACAAGGCTAATAGTTACAAGAGCACTTGGCAGTGGCATAAAAAAGCATTCCTCACACCTACTGAGAGGTCTTTGTCTTTTAAAGCAGGTTAAGAGTTCAACAACAGCATTTGTATGGACAAGTTCTTAGAGAGAGAGAGAGAGAGAGAGAGAGAGAGAGAGAGAGAGAGAGAGAGAGAGAGAGAGAGAGAGAGAGAAGAGAGAGAGAAGATCGAGATCCTAGATCGCTCGCTTGAGGAGGCGTTCTATCTAGCTATCCGATCGCGCGCGCCTGAGCTCTCTCATGTTCTCTCGCAGAGAGAGAGAGAGAGAGAGAGAGAGAGAGAGAGAGGAGAGAGAGAGAGAGAGAGAGAGGAGAGAGAGAGAGAGAGAGGAGAGAGGGAGAGAGAGAGAGAGAGAGAGAGAGGAGAGAGAGAGGAGAGAGAGAGAGAGAGAGAGAGAGAGAGAGAGAGAGAGAGAGAGAGAGAGAGAGAGAGAGAGAGAGAGAGAGAGAGAGATACATAGAGGGTGAGAGAGAGCTGATTTTTAAAATCACATTTATTCATGAAGTCGGTATTACAAAATACATGTAGTTACCTTAATAACATCTAATTGAAAAAACTGACATATGAAATGTGGGCAAGATATATTTGAATTAAACCAAACAGTGACTGAACATGAATTCCTCATTTAACACGGAGCATAAGACACCTTCGACACACTATAGGTTTGAAAAAGTGTCTAAATTATTCATAGCTCTGAAATGGTTAAAACTGATTCTGATTCTTGTTTGAGAGAGAGAGAGAGACAGAAAGACAGAGTTTGTGTGTTTGTGTGTTTGTGTGTGTGTATGTTTATACGTTTTGCCCATTTTAATATACTGTATTTATGTAATGCATCGACTCGTGTACATTCTTATTGGCTGCATCACTCCAGTTGTGTTTCCATTGTGTTGCCACATTATGTAAAACAGAGTTTGACCCTGTGCATGAAATGAGTTGTACAAATAAACTTTGACTTGACCTGACTCCTGTCACCTTCTGATCTCCTAACATTGGAACATGAACAAACTTGTGTTTGAACTCTGGTACTGCTGTTATTTCTTTCTATTGTCATTAGTACAAATTTAAAGATGTTACAGTTATACAGAACATCGAGTCTTTCTTGTTACATGCAATAAAATGCAAAATATTACCTCAAGTACAGCAAAGACTGTTTAAATATATTTGTAACCAACAGCAGCTCTCCTAAATAGCAACGTGTTCAAATGTGGTCCACTTCAGTACCCCTCAGCATTTGTAGAGTCCGGTAAGGACCAATGCTTCAAATGAATTGTCTTTGAATGGCTACTATTGAATGTTGATAATTTATGAATAGTCAATATAGTAATCAATGTTTGCTGCTTTGATTAAATCTTGATATGAAGGCTTGGGCCTAAAACTAATCCTGGGGGAGTGGATAAATGTCTATGGTGACAGATACACAGAGATAATAATTCTGTTGTATGTACAGTATTTTCCACACTATGAGGTTCACCTAAAAGCCTTTAATTTTCTCAAAAACCAACAGTGCGCCTTATAATCCAGTGTGCCTTATATATGAAAAAAAGCTTTAAATTAGGCCATGAATTAAAGATTAGTTCTCAGATGAGTTCTCAGCTCTCAACTGTAACCTCAACCCCCACGCTGTTGCCTATCTGGTCAGCAGCCCAGACAGAATACACAAATCTAAGCCCCCTCCCCACCCCCCCACCCCCAGCCCCGACACACGCACACACACACACACACACACACACACACACACACATACACACACACACACGCACACACACACACACACACACACACACAGACACACACACACACACACACACACACACACACACACACACCTGCTGTTTCTGGTGTCAGCCACATTTTTGAATCAATTGTAGCATGCCAGGCACCTTTGGCTAACAGTGACTTGGCTCTTGAAATTTGAGAAAAGGCTGCGGAATTGTGAATGCAATCCCTTTGTGGATGCATAATGCAACCACAGACAGTACAGTAGTTTTTTATTCTATGCACCTAATAATGCTGTGCGCCCTATTCGGTTGAAAATAGGCCGTTCATTGAAGGTGTGCCTTATAATTCAGTGCACCTTGAAGTGCGGAAAATACTGTATATTACTGTCTACAATCTTGTAACTGCTAAATGGCTAAATCTGCTGGATTATTTTGACTGCAGCTCTTCACATGTCACTATTTGGCAAAGATACCATTGTTTTGGAGATACCTGGGATGTTTGTGATTCATTTCAAGAAATACAAACAGGACATTTTCCTGTTTACCAGTATGATAAAAGTTTACGCCAGAATGTCATACTAATGTCATACAAAAAGGCAGAAGGATGACTTGGGATTTATCTATCCATGTCAGAGTTAGCTTAAAGCTTGGAAACAGTGGGGAAGATCCTGCCTGCATAAGAAGCAGACAACTCAAAATCACCTTGAAAGTTCACTGATCAACATGTGACAGCTTTTGTCCAAATAATAAAGTTGTTTTTAGATAAGTGACTTCTTGACCACTTTCCAACCCCCAATAAAACCTTAACCTCACCCTTCTGAATTGATTTAACTAAAAAGATAATGCAAGGTAAAGATGTGTCCATCTAGCTGTTACCTCTGTTTACAATCTGTACACAAAGAGATACTAACTATTTAACATACAGAAATGTACCTGATAACTTTAAATGTATGTGTAACAGCATTAATGTGCTATGTACTTTACTTTTTGAGTCAGAGCTGATTTTATTGAAAGGACTGAAGTTTATGTGTTCATCTTGGGTGACATTACCGCTTGTCTCTCGAACTTCCAACATATCAGGTCTCACTTCCCATCCATGTAAAATACGTTACAAAAATTGTTCTTCACTAATGTCGTCACTTTATGTCACTCAACAAAATTACTACAAAGTTACAATTTGCTATCTACAATATAAAGAGAAAGAAAATTATATGAGCTACATAAAATACTCACCATGTTTTACAATGTAAATTTTAACCAAGAATAATTTTAAGTTTGTAAATATTTAGTCAAACAACATTATATGAATTATTGCACGATTACGTAAGTCAGAATATATTGTAAATGAAGAAGCCTAAAGCTGATGGCTATGATTACCACTATTATCTAATGTATTTTTTGATCTCTGAAGATGATAGCTTTGGCCTGATGAAGGCGTTTATGTCAGAATGTTTTCACTGAGGGTGGCATGGTGGCGTAATGGGTATTGCTGTTTGGGGTTTGAGTCCCGTTCTGTGCAGAGTTCTCTCCAATTCTCCAGCTTCCTCCCACTTACAAAAACATGCAATTTAGCTGGATTGGGTGGTTCCAAATGGCACCGTAGGTCTAGGTGTGTGCATGAGGGTTTTTTGTCTTTCCTGTGGCTCCGCAGTGCACCGGTATTGTGCCCGGCATGTCTCCCACCTCTCACCCATATGTTTGCTGGGATAGACTCCAGCAACCCCCGTGACCCACAAAAGTAGAAGAAGAAGTAAGAAAATGAATGCATGAAGCAATGTTTTCTTTGATACAACAGCCATGTCATAATCAAGGTTTTATTGCCTTGAACACAAGTACCTTACACTGACATTCATATATCAATGAAGACAGACATTACTAACTTAATGATGTAGTATATAGAATAAACAGGAGCCATATTTCCCCTCAGATCTCATCTGAAGCCAGAATTGGAGACACTTAAGAGAAGTATAAGTGCTTCCGAGATCCCTGATTTGGAAATATTATCTTCAACACTGATGGAACGAGGAGATCAGATATGTGGGAAGATTTAAAGGACGATAGACAGCCAGGAAGGCAAAATAAAAAGTCAAACAAACTTTTTTAATGACTAATCCATCAACTTAACACAGTAACTGTCTGAACTGAAGCCAAATGTAAGAACATGGACCCAGAGCAGGTCAAGTTAATGTGTGACTACATTTGGCTTTTAGGCACCGTTGTGAAATCTCTGTGTGAATACGTGCTGGTCATTTAGAGCAGTTAGGGAGAAAGGGAGGATTTACAGCCAAAGGGGCTTATCTAAGGGATTGATCCTCTGGTATAAAGGCCGGCGATGGCAGAGAATCAGAGTGGACATGCTGCTTCGTCACTGAACCATACCACCTCTTCTGTCCTTGTCCCTGCAGTTAACCATCACTGCAATCTTCTTTTGTCAGATATGGGAATTGCATACAGTGTTGGAGAGTAAGTGAAATTAATCCACAAAATACTTGTGACGATTATTATGCTAAGTCTGGAACAGTTTACTGCTATTTGGAGTATTTTGGTTTGCATGTGTAACTAATTCAAACAAAGGTATGTGAACATAAACTTACAAAGGTTGTTAACAAACCTTATAAATGTGATCATCTAAATTACACATGCAAATAAGCAGGAATGACATGTTTTCTTTATGTCTTGCTCATTACTCATTTGTTGCGGGGGTATGGGTATGCTGGGGGCTGGGTTTGATTAAGTTAAAACATGAAACTAAATATTGGAATGCACTCATTTCCCGGAATTCCGAATGGAGCTGCCCAGATTTTTTTTTTTTAAGAAACTGTTAACTGTGGAGGTTCCAGATATTCTCTGCCATTCTTGGATACAATCAGTCCAGCATGATTAACACCGAAGAAATTCAAAGCGTGCTTCACTTTCCAACTGTTCAAGTCCCAGCGTGTCTCACCATTAGTACGGCAGTGGCACTCATTCAAACATTTTTTTTTCATATGGGAAGTAAAGGTTGGGCTAGTTGTCTTGAGTCATATTATGTCATTGTGTGTTTGGTGTTTCAGGCAACATACTTTAAAAGTTCAAATCTATTCATTTGATCAGGAATTGGCCACATGAATCAACCATACACGATGAGTATCTGTCAGTAAAGAAATGTATGTTGTCCTTTGCTTCTGCAGGGTTGACCACCTCTACACTTTCTTTGTGCAGTGGTCACCAGAAATCTACACTAAGGGAAACAAGAAAAATAGGAAGCCCCACTACCTAATCCGAGACAAACATCAGAAGCGCTATCTGGTGGTGGACGGCGACAAGGTGGCTGTAATCAACAAGCTTCTCAGTAACCCTAACACTGCTGCTGAAAATTGGGAGGTAAGATTTGCACAAACAAACACGTGAATTAACAAAATGCTCTTTCTGTGCAAGCTAACATTTGTTCAGGAGAATAAGTAGAGCACAATTAAAACACCATGGATAAAGAGTTCCAGTATCCCTGACTTACTGTAAGTGAAGCACCAAGTGCTTGGCAGTTATCCTGGAGCATGTGGGAAATCCCATTGTCTCTATATATGGACATCCTCTCTCTCTTTTACTTCCCTCCCAACATCCCACGCCCCACTTTCCTGTTTTGTGAGAAGTGAAACTGTTTGGTATCAGAAATATCCAATGAGAAAACCCGCTCTCAAGTATCCAGCCAATGAAATTTCAAAACACAGTATAAAAGCAACTCAGATGGTACAAAAGTGATTAGACTGGCTCCTGTGGCTACCAGACATGTGGTACTGCAGAGTGCATAGGGAGACATTAGGAGCTATGAAGCTGCTTCCAGAGAATATCAAAGTGTATTATTTTGCCAACGACTGCGTGGAGCCCTATGTTCAGGTAGGAGTACCACGTGAAAAGCACATACAGCAGAACTGTATGTGGGTTACTAAATTTTATTGTGGGGGTAAAAAGTTTTGTTTTTATCATTTGTTCACCCACCTTTCTTGCCAATCAATATTTCACTTATGATGTTGAAGTGTTTACCTCATCTGCACGTTGCAACTGCAGCAACATTTACTTATTCACCGCACCGAATGTAATGTCAGGAAATGAGTTGCTCAGACCAAAGACTCATATAATATAGAGGAAATTCGTAGATGTACAAAGTACTATGTAAGCGTGCGTGTGAAAAGGTGGAACTCTCTCTGACTTGTTGTGGCTTGTATTTACAGATTATCACAGTGAAAGATGCCAAGCGCCGCCTAAGCCTGTGTAGTTCTGAGGACTCTGAGGTAGAGGAGCACGAGTACCAGAAGAAGGTTGACGATGTTCTTCCTATCCTGTCTCATCACAGCCAGCTGTTGGATGACCACCAACTAAAGAGTGTAAGTTCATGCAACACTTTACATCAAAGTTTACACTCAACAAACTTTTGCCTTGATTAGTTGAGACTTTTATATTGGTATGACATGCTTTACTTAACGCCTCCTATCCCAACAGCTTGCAGCTCACCTGCCAGCAAGGACACAAAGCAATCTCTGGCAACTGGTGTACGGAACAGCTGTCCATGGGAGCAGCCTGAAGACTCTGTACAGGAATATGGCTGAGTTGGACAGCCCTGTGCTGTTGGTCATCAAAGACATGCACAAAAAGGTTTGCGTTTTTATCACAACTCTCCATTTCTTGTCAGGGCATAAATTTGGTCAACTTTCAGGAACATAGCTGTCACACCCTCAATAACCTGGTGCGTTGTGTCTTTTCAGGTGTTTGGAGCATTTTCGTCTGATCCCTTCAGAGTTAGTAAGCACTGCTACGGCACAGGAGAAACCTTTCTTTTCAGCTTCAACCCCGACTTTCAGGTAATGTTAGAGTGATTTTCATCATATGTACAGAATGGCAGCAGATCATTTTGCTATGTATGAATTTCATACCTTAGATTATATGTTTCTCATGCGTCTCTTTGGTTGTTTTCATAGGCATACAGGTGGAGCGGTGAGAACTCCTACTTTGTAAGCGGCAATCTAGAGTCTCTGCAGATTGGTGGAGGAGGGTAAGTTATATAGTCATTGATTTCACATCGCTAATGTGGTATCATAAAGGTGTAAAAAGCAAGACTATGAAGTAAATACACACTGTAAATTGTACTTATTTATATGAGTGGCTACTGTATTTGTATTTGAGTAAATTTTGAAAGCTTTCATTTTAAAGCTATGGTTTTTGTTTTTTTATTTGCAGCGGTGGGTTTGGCCTTTGGCTTGATGCTGATCTGTATCGCGGTTCAAGCTTTTCCTGTCCCACGTTCCACAATGCATCACTGTCTTCACAGGAAGATTTCCTTGTACAAGATCTTGAAGTCTGGACAGTGCAGAACTGATAGAGAACATCTGACAAGATTAAAAACTACAACTTGCTGTCCTTTGACATGAGGCAGAACTTCGAGGAGCTGTTGTAAGCGTCTGTGCATTTGGATCAGGTTCACACACACATATGAAATCTGGTCTAGCAGTTCTTAGGATGGACTTTGAGATGATGAAATCTTTCAAATCCTCATCCTGCTGCTTTAAACTGGGCTATCGGCAGCTCAGTGCAAGTCCCAGTAACTCAGATTTCAGGCTTTAAGCCCTACATGCTACTTGGTTGTGGGCATTATAATACAAAGTTCACATTGTTGGATTGAAAAGTCTGTAACAACTGTATAAGCGCAATCTGGATCTTAGGAAAATATGTTTTTCTGGCAGACAACCAAATGTGTTAAGTTTTCAAATGTGTTTACATTATATATCTATGTGTGCTAGTTTGTGCATATAGTTTCAGAATATTAATATATGGTGAAAACGCTGGAATGTGACAAAAATAATTACCTATCTTGACTTTAATTTCTTCGCTGTGCTCTGCATCAGGTGAAGACCAATCTGTTTGGGTTAAAAGATAATTGTTAGAACTGATCTACTGATCTAAACTAATGCTTTATAAAGGACTTACTACCATGACATGTGCTGCTGGAGAGGAAGGGAATGCAACTGTTAAGTGTACCTTCTGTTTTTGATATATCGTGACTCACCCTCAGATAAGCGGTAGAAAATGGATGAATGGATGGATGGATGGATGGATGGATGGATGGATGGATGGATGGATGGGTGGGTGGGTGGATGGATGGATGGATGGATGGATGGATGGATGGATGGATGGATGGATGGATGGATGGATGGATGGATGGATGGATGGATGGATGGATGGATGGATGGACAAATACCTGCCCTTTTACATGAATGGACATTTTTTTTAGCAAGAAAGAAGATGTCTTTTCAGATTTTTTAAACATATTTAACTTTTTTTTTCAAGAAAATTTGAATAGGAAAGCAAATTATTTTCATGTTGATCATGTTTGACTGGTTGTTTAACATTGTTCGTGTTTGTTTATATATCAGAATCTACCCAGCAGTGCTGGCACTGCAGGGTAAATACCACATTAAAATTTTGACTTTCCTGATAAAAAGCTTTATAGCTGGCCTGTTTTATTATAAACATTACCATCTAAACTACAACAGCCATTTTTCCACAAAAAAATATTTGTTATTTGTACATTGTGATATCAATATGTAAAGTATATATTAATACACTTACGAGGGCAAGTAACAGGTTGTACTCAGATACACACTCACAGCAATGAAAATTTTAATCTTGAAAATGAATTTCTTGTAGGATGGGTTGATATCTCACCTAAGGGGTTCTGGTGTTGAAACAAGACCTAAAAAGGTGCTGACATCAAATCTGCTAAAATGTTTTTTTCTTAAATTTATGTTCAGTTGAATAATCATACATGCATGATACAATTGATAAGTATGTTTAATAGTAACATGGGCCTCCTGTCTTGCATCACAGGTTGCCATTTTTTTCTGAAACTATTTGACATATATTTTGTGAATAAGTGGGGAAAGATGGACTCTATATTTAATGAGAATGGGTTGAAGAGCATTCAAATAGCCTACTTTCTAGTTTCAAGAGAAAGAAACAGTAGATGTCATCACATACCGTATGTAAAGTACCACAGAAAACCATACAAACCACAAAGCATTTTTCAAGGGTATGGGTACTTTTGTAGGCAGGTAGGGGATCTTTGACATTTATGCCGAAACCGGATGTCTCTTTCCATAGAACAAAGGTCAGAAAAACCCAAAATATTACATAATAAAATATATAACCATTTATGTTGTCAACTGTTATTTTCTATTCTAAATGCCATTTTGTCTGTAGAGTCACTATGAACACATATATTTTAATGTATAAAATATTGCTGTCTGAGAAGATTTAGTACATTCTTTTTCTGTTTTAAGAATCATCAACCACTATTAAAAAGGAGACCAATTTATAAAAATTTTAAGCCCTTAATGTTAGAACAAAAAGTGAAGGAGCTTAATTAATGTGGAGCAGGTTAAATATGAACCAGGTCATATTTATGGAAGAAAAGTAGAGTATAATTTTATTTATCTCTTAAGGAGGTTTCGTCAGAGAAATTAATTTCTCCAGAAATTAATTTCTCCTAAAGTAATATTTCTTTATTAGATTCACACACAAAATACAAATGTATACATTTTGCTGCTAGAATAGATATTGGTAATAATGTCCATTAGACTAAATCACGATGCTGTTTGGTCTAGAGACAGTGTCACTGAGGAAAAGACAGGAGACAGAGCTGGAGGTAGCAGAGATGAAGATGCTGAGGTTCTCTTTGAGAGTGACCAGGAAGGATAGGATCAGGAATGAGTACATCAGAGGGACAGCACATGTTAGAGGTTTTGGAGACAAAGTCAGAGAGGCCAGGCTGAGATAGTTTGGACATGTTTAGAGGCTAGATAGTGAATATATTGGTAGAAGGATGATGAAGGAGTCTCTTGGATTAGAGACGAAACGTCTTCAAGAACTTTCTTAACGTCCAGTGAATTGACTTAAAACGCTTTTGGACAACCATGACCTGGATGACTGAGAACCTACACAGACAAGGATCCTGAGTTTTGAACTGCCAGGCAGGAGGCCTAGAGGAAGACCTAAGAGGAGGTTTATGGATGTAGTGAAAGAGGACATGAAGGTATTTGGTGAGAGAGAGGAGGATGCAGAAGACAGGGTTAGATGGAGGCAACTGATTCGCTGTGGCGACCCCTGAAGGGAAAAGCCGAATCACATCGCCCTCCTGTGACAGTTTTCCATCTGTGCGTTCGCAGTGTGGCTCGACAATCGTTCTATTTCCCCTTTTAAATTCGATGATATCTGGGATCGATTCAGGCTAGTCCTCACGACTGTTTGTGACAATGGCAGGAGAGGAGGTCACCCAACCTTCTTACAACGATATTTCCAAACCTAAAAGCGTGGCAGCTTTAGAATATAACAAGAAATGTATTTTCTGCAAAATTGTGAACAATGAAATCGAAACGGAGCTTCTTCACTGTGTGAGAATCTTGTCAAAATTACGTAAAGTAGCTAGCTAGTGTTAGCCCGTTACGATCAGGTTAGGCTGGTTCTGAGGATGTAGCTTGTATTACATTCCTGTGGACACTCTTTACGTGACTCATTTAACTAGCAAACGTGTATATAGACTTTCACTTCGTAGATTTAGGGTATTTTTTTAATGTTTCGCTTTTCAAAACAAGTATTGTTCCTCATGTGTTTTGCGTTTTTTTTGTCTTCGTCCTGTTTCACATAGCTCGTATGTCCCAAACTCATTCATAACCAGGACCGTGAATTAATTTCCACTTCACTATCTTTAAGACCCCCTCTGGCTTTTCCATTGCTGTAGATGGGATATAAAGAGCAGGAGAGAGTTCCCAGTTAGATAATTCAATTTGTGGATTAAATAATGTCACAAAGTAAATGTGTTACACTTTTCTTGTCAGGAAAGCAACGATTACCGTCCATGCTCATTTACCCTGCAGTTCTTGAAGTTTAAATAAATAATATTTACTGATTTATTCATTTGTCTCTGCTGTAGGATGAAGAGATTTCATGTTTCAGGGACATCAGACCTGGAGCTCCCCACCATTATCTAGTCGTCCCAAACAAACATGTTGGGAACTGTAAATCACTCAGTAAAGAACATGTACCTCTAGGTAAGGCTAAACTACAAACTTACGATGGCACTTTGAAAAATATTGCTGTCTTTATGTGTCTGCCAATAATTTATTTTTGACCGTATATTGTTAACTGACGGTAGACCGAAACCTGTTACTTCTGCTAATTATGTGACATTTGGATAGAACATTCTGATAGCCGTGGGGGAAACACAACAATAAATATAAAAATCTTAATCTTTGATGACAATTTAAGATTGTGATCATTAAGGAGCATGTTTTTTGGGGGGGGTTCATACCAAGTGAAGCGGATGGTCGAGACAGGGAAGGACATTCTTCAGAAAAACAACTTAACAGATCTCAGTGATGTCAGGTAAGCCACAGTCACTTTCATGTTTTGTAATTCACTCGTCTCACATAACCATCAGCGACTCAAGCATGTAATGTGTTTCTGCTACATGACAACTACCAACGGAGCATTTCTAAGCATTTTCCCTGAAGCAGCTTTTAACATTCGATATCTATCAGTCACGGGACGAAGTTCACCTCAGTTGTTTACAACGACACACTCAGGTTGAAATTTTCCTTTAATTATAGTCAATACTGATAAAGAATACTGTAATATATTATTGTACGTATTATGTGTGTGTGTGTGTGTGTATACCTGTATATAAAATACACATGTATTAAATGAAAGGGGAAAAAAACAGGTTTCCAGTCTTAACATAAATGTTCACGATGTAGTTTAAATATTCGACCTTGCTTGAAATATCAATATTCTTAATGATTTGAACAATTTTCTTCTTACATTTCATTCCCTATGTGAAACTAAAGAGTTTTTCTCTACAGATTTGGTTTTCATTGGCCTCCATTCTGCTCTGTCACACACCTACACCTTCATGTCCTGGCACCTGTCAGTCAAATGGGCTTCATGTCTCGCTTCTTCTATAGACTGAACTCCTATTGGTTTATAACGGTTAGCACCTTCTTTACTTGTAATAGAATAATTGATAAAGATGAACTTTCTCTTTTAACACAGTAATCTCATTTCCTACCACGATGCTATCAGTCTAATTTCTGTTCTGTCTAAATGTTAATGTGTTACAGGCAGACCAACTGATAGAGCATCTCAACTCTAAAGGAGAGACGAATTGATCTCTTTAGATCCAGCTCCCATCTGATTTTATAGAGGAGACTCACACGTCCATCTTACCTGTTGATGTCAGACATACACTCACACTGAGCTGCTGACTGTCTGGTCAAAGTTAAAAGTTTATTTTTGATGCAGACACTTAATAGATTGGAAGCCAAAACGTTTCTTCCTACTTGATACATGTCATTGTTCCAGTATCTTTCATTGAATCTCCACCAATATTATTTGCTGTACTTTATGGGCCAAGGAGGATTACCTCAGTGATCTGCAGAACTGATATTTTATGCATGTATGAATGAAATTCTTGTATAACTCAGTCAAAAAAGTGAATGTGTAATCCTCATAGAGGTGTAACATATTGGACAGCTGTATTCGTAGTGTTCCTCGGCTGTATCAGATATACTGTATTTGAAATAAGGGATGAAAATTATTCTGCCTGTACTGTATTCAGTTTTGTGCACTTTGAGTTTAATCGAGAATAAATAATGAATTTCTGCTTGTCAGTGTGTTTCCAATTAACTGAGTCTTAGATATCGGTTTACCCTCTCTCCTAGTCATTAGTTTAACTTCACCAGCCAGTGTTTACAGCTCACAAGCATCCTACAGGTAAAGCAGTCAGCCCTCTGGTTTGTCTCATAAGCAGCATTTTCTAATTTATCAATAAACTACTGCCTTCGATAGAAAAATGAGCTACAATGACTTGTAAACAGCATCCAATGTGGCAGGTATAAGGCACTACCATTTACTATTAAGTTGCCACTCCATTAAAATAATTTAATTATGATACAGACAATATAACAGTTTGCAACAGTAATGTGGTTTCCTGAATTATAAAACAGGGAATAATGTATGCACTGAAGCGCTCCAACCAGGTATGATCAGGTTGCTTCTGTATCACCGAATCCTCCGTCAAGGGTAGCCTTTGTCCTCTTCAGTGTCCTTAAACTCATACTGCTGCTGCTCACTGTTCTACTTTCCCTAGATTAAAATACAGTGAAACTGTTTGTCTATATCTTGCATATACTGAATGATCTTCATGTTGACTAATGTACTTGCATTTTAAGTGCAAATAGCATTTTTTAGGGGCTTTGAGAATGCATATTAAATTCTGATGCATTGTTTTACTGCTGCTAATTGTCATGTCACCTGGCCTGAGCCTTTCCTCAATTATGTCACTTTATTTCATTCAGGGTTTTACAATACTTTTTTCCTGCACATATCTTTTTTTCAGTAGCCTATATCTTGTGTTTTAGTGGTTAAATCATTTATTTCATACAAGAAAGTTAGCTTTCTGTAATAAAAATTATTCAAGCACAAATAGTGCAACCCCACTGCTCCTGTTTGGAGTAGTGTCATGAAGCTCCTCTATACTGCCACTGCATGTCGTGCATCTACCAAGGCATACATGTTAATTTAACTCTCGTTGCAACAGACTAATAACTACATGGTCATCCTGCCCCTGCCATAACATTTCCCCTTCAAAGTCAATTAGCCTCTGCTTCCTCGCCCGTAGAAGAATTCCCACAAGTTTGTTGGAGATAGTCACGTAATGCTCAAACAGTTTACCAAATTTCACAGTGATCACTTTCCCATAGCTGTCGTGTGTGTATCTAGGAACTCCAATGGCCTTTATTACATCGCACAACTCTTGGACCTCTTTGCTGATGTGTGTGTGAGCATCCTTCCCTCGCCGCTCTGTCAGGGAACCATATATGGGCCTCCCGTAGTCATCCTGCCCCCTCCGAGGGACCACCACACTCGGTATGTTGTCATGACTGAAGGGGTTGTGCTTCTGATAGTCCTGGTGCTCATTAGACCACTTCTGCCAATTCTCCTTCAGGCCTTTGACAGAGGCAGTGCACACTGCAGTGTCCTCATTGAGGTGGGGGTCAACTGGGCTGTGGTCTAATTCCATGGGAGCAGTTCTCTGGCTGCGCGTCTCTGTCACTCTCTCTGCCGAGAACAATTGTTAACTTTAAATGTCTTCAGTGTTACAAAGTTGTACTAATTTTAAGAGTTGATTATGTCGTTCTACAATTAGAATTACTACCAAAAAATCACCAACATAGATATAATTATTCAATTTGGTTCTGTGATTCAATTTTCTTTTTTGCATACAAATCTAGCAATGTTCATAAATGCTTAGCAGTTTGAAAAACTCAGATAAGTTTAGTACAGTACTTAATTTTCCTCATCGTAATCAAAACTATGAGCAACCAACTCTGTAGCTAAATTAACAAATTTTTAGAGCAGACATTATGAGACGTGATGCCACTTACGCATTAAACAATGACTGGATCTTCTCGTCGCCTGGAATTATGTTTCATTGTAGTCAAAGTGCAAACCAGCCCTGAAACTTCAAGCGAGTGTCGACAATTGCCGCAACTCCGCGGGCAACAACCAGAGAGCGGATGTTTAATGTCACACCAGTGGAGAATACTGAAGTGAAGAATACTGACGGACGTCTGTCTCACCCAATGGACTGTTAGAGAAGATCCAGACAGCCAATCATTGACCAGAGTGGGTGTGGCAAGGGTCAAGTAAAGCTGATTACACACAAGCAAGGGGTTCGTCAGAGTACTATACTGTACTCATAAAAGAATTACATATATTAACTTGACAACAAAAAACGTCGTTTTTACGCGGTAAATTATCGTTTTGGTGATAAAAAAAAAACAATTAATTAAATTTAATGTGTGCATTGGACCATACAAAGACAGATAACTAAATATTAAAATTGACAGGTGCAAGCCGAAAGTCTAAAGATATCCGCCGTTAGATAAAAGATGCGCATATATGAGAATTGAATAAAAAAAATAACTTAAAATAATTGACTCTGGCTGTATACTTTGTGAAACTGAAAGAGTAATTCAGCATTCTTTTCCATCCACGGTAGTGTAGGAGGCAGACGGTACTTTGTGTCCTAGTCCACTGTTTCAGGACGGACATGTTTTGTATCCTCAAAAAAAAAAAAAAAAAATGGCGATCACCGGTAGCCGATCATGCTTCAATTATGTACTACATCTCGCCCAGGATAATCTGGAATTCAGGTTACCGGTAACCTTTTTTAAACTATTCAGGCTTCTATCAAGCTGTTGTTTGTGAATTTTCATTTATTTATTTTTTTTGATTTTGGTGAAATAAATTTGAATTACGTTAGCTGCTCACGCTACTTCACACGGTAGAATACAGTAATATAAAATCTCGCCTATTCATCTTTTAATTCTGTATTACAAAATTCGACTAATTCTTTATTTGCCTTTAGCCCTCCAACTTTATGAAAACGTAATAAATTCTTCTTCAGCACATTGAAAGTCATACGTCAGTTTTTGTTATGTCTGTACTCATTCATGCAGGAGATTAAAGCGTTGCTGGCTCTCAGAGGAAAATCATTCCAGCCTCATAAAAACTTCAAAGAGAAGGTTATAAAAATAATTTAACTAATTTAATTATGTCTCTTTTGTAATTATTTGGCTGCTGTTGCATCAGAAGATCGAAAGGTTTCTGTCATCTTGACCCCATTTCCTCATCTTGACTTGTGTCTAGTCTCCTTTTTGGTGTCTGAATGGTTTGTCTGAGGAGGATGTCCGCAGCATTATGGCCAGATCTGTTTGTGCCAAGTAAGTGTTTTAACTTTACATGAAGGTCACAAATGTGAAGTGCTTGAGATGTAGCTGTAACTCATTACACAATGCTGTCAGGTCTGCTTTTGAACTATGGGGCCATGGACCAACACACAGTGAACTCAGAACATCCCTCTTGAACTACCCATCTGAGAATATGGTTTGTAATGCTATGACTCATAATATATGGAAGATAAATAAAAATGGATAATATTCAATTCTGTTTATGTTCTTTGTTCTTCCCTTCCTCCACAGTTACCATTTATGCACAGCAACTCAACTTACAGAATTAATGTCTACACTTTCAACAAGACTCTACAGTTTCCTGACAGAATCAAAAAGATTGATGTGAGTAGTGTGTGTGTGTGTGTGTGTGTGTGTGTGTGTGTGTGTGTGTGTGTGTGTAATTTAATTTCATTAATGGATGTGGCATATATTGATTTTTGAAGACTTGTGTATTTATACAATGTCATGTTCTTTAATCACTCATCAGGCTTTGGAGTATCTTCCATTTAAAGGCACAGTGAGTCTGAAGAACCCTCAGCATATCTTCTCCTTATTGGAAGATTACGGTACAGACCCTAACGACATCCCCGAACATCCGAACTACATCTATTTTGGCCGATGGGTGAGACCCACTTGCTTGTTTATATCTGACTATTGTAATTATGAATTATCTGTGGATCAGCACTTTTCATTTTTACACATTTCTGCACCAGATAGCAGATGGACAGCGTGACCTGATTGGCTCTCACAGTGTAAAGAACAGACACTTCATAGGGAACACCAGTATGGATGCTGGACTCTCATTCATTATGGCCAACCATGCTAGGGTCAAAGAGAATGACCTAGTCTTTGACCCATTTGTTGGCACTGGTGAGATACTCCTGGCAGATACAGCATGCCAGTATGTCAGTGTATAATTTCAACAATAATGTTTCCATCTCTTTGTGTTGCAGGAAGCCTGTTGGTAGCATGTTCTCATTTCAGAGCCTACGTCTGTGGAGCAGATATTGATTACAATACCATCCATGGGAAAGGTAGTTTTTTCTAATAAACTGTAATGACATATCATCTACAGACTAATAGTTGAAGACTTAGGCCTTATCCCATCCTTTTGAGTCTTGGCTCAAATATTAGAATAAATAATGACTGGGCCAAACTTTGACAGCTCTTAATATCATTGCATTTGTCTTTCAGGTAGATCAAGCCGCAAAAACCATAAATGGCGAGGACCTGATGAGAATATCAGAGCTAACCTGCGTCAGTACGGAACAGAAAAGATGTATTTAGATGTTATGGTGTCTGACGCATCCAAACCGGTGTGGAGGCATACTGCTCTGTTTGACGCCATCATTACTGATCGTAGGTCCTTACTGAATTCTTAACAGATCACTATTAATATTGAGGTCCTGCTAAGTGTGAAGATATAATAGATGTCACAATAGCATATATGTAATGAATGTAGTGTTTTCCTTCTGATGTCAGCTCCATATGGTATCCGTGAGTCGACCAGGAGAACAGGCTCCCAGAAAGATGCTACTAAACCCCCTGATGGCAGGTAAATTCAGTAGATAATCTACTGGCATATTTACAGAAACATCTAAAAAACAATTAGAATATTATAAATGAGTTCAGAATTTTTTTTGCTCATTTCATAAAGGGAAACCCATTTATTTATTTATTTATTTATTTATTGATTTATTGATTTATTTATTATATATAATATTTCAAATGGAGTGAAATGTTTCAAGCTTTTATTTCTTGAAATTTTGATGATTACAAATAATGAAAACCCAAATTCAGTGTCTCAGAAAATGAGAATATTGTGAAAAGGTTCAACATTGGAAAGTCTCTGTGTCACACCTTGATCAAAACCCCTGCAAATGTTTCCTTAGCCTTTAGATGGTCTCTCAGTTTGGGTCAGCAGGCTTTACAGTCATGGGACAAATTGCTGACTTGGCAGATGTCCAAAAGACAGTCACTGACACCCTTCTCAAGAAGCTGGTCGTTCAGAGTTCTGTAACCAGCAATATTCATAGAAAGTTCAGTGAAAGGAAAAAGTGTGGTAGGAAAATGTACACCGGAAAAAAGCATAACCACAGCCTTCAGACGTTTGCCATTTAAGTGTTTGGGGGAGTTTCATAGGAACGTGCTCACGATACCAAAGGTATCAAAAACTGGTTCAATGACCATGGTGTTACTGTGCCTGTTTGACCAGAAAATCGATACAAATCACCATCAAAGGTCACCATCAAAGCAACCTGGGCTTCCATTACACCCGAGCAATGCCACAGGCTGATTGTCTCTACGCCACAGCGCATTAATGCAGTAATTCATACAAAAGGAAGCCCAATCAAGTATTCAGTGCGTTATAATGAACATACATTCCGCAAGCCGGGCACTTTTGTTTATTGCTGTGCTTCTTTTTTTATTGATATTATGTAATTATATTTCTGAGACACTAAATTTTATTCATTCCTTATTTGTAAGCCATAATCATCAACCTTTCAAGAAATAAAGGCTTTTATATATTTATATACAGTATATAAAAAAACAAACCACATTTTATTTTTTTTTTATATAAAAACACACAATCACACAGGGTGGAGAACAAGTGTCACACTGTCCATTTTGCAGGTTTTCCCACTTACCAGGCATGCAGCGTCTGTTTTTTTTTAGCAGTCTTCAGCTGTGAGAGACAAAGCCACAATAAAAATCCAGAAAATAATATTTTAAGATTTTCAAATAATTAATTTGTATTTTATTGTGTCATATTCATATTTGATCACCTACCAACCAGGAAGAATTCCTGCTGTCACAGGTCTGTGTTCTTAAGAAGCACTCTTCTTCTCCACTTATTACCTATGTTAACAGCACCTGTTTGAATTTGTTGCCTGTATAAAAGACACCTGTCCATATTGTCCACACACTCAGTCAAGCAGACTCCAGCCTCTCCACAATGGCCAAGACCAGAGGGCTGTGTAAGGACTTCAGGGATAAAATTGTAGACCTGCGCAAGGTCTGGGGTGTTACAGAACAATAGATAGGCAGCTTGGTGAGACGGTGCAATTATTAGAAAATGGAAGAAGTTCATGGGTCCATGCAAGATCTCACCGCTCTGGGTATCAATGATCATGAGGAAGGTGAGGGATCAGCCCAGAAATGCACGACAGTCCAAACTCTACTTGTCGTGTTTGGAGGAAGACGAAGGATGAGTACAACTCCAAGAGCCTCCTTCCTTCACTAAGAGCATTGAAGGTGGGTCGAGGCTGGGTCTTCCAACATGACAACTAAGGAGTGGCTCCATAAGAAGCATCTCAAAGTCCTAGAGTGGCCTAGCCAGTTTACAGACCTGAACCCAATAAAAAATGTTTAGAGTGAGCTGAAAGTCCATATCGCACAGCAACAGCCCTGAAACCTAAAGGATCTGGAGAAGATCTGTAGTGAAGAGTGGCCAAAAATCCCTGCAGCAGTTTGTGCAAACCGGCTCAAGAACTATAGGAAATGTCTACTCTGTAATTGCAAACAAAGGTTTCTGTAACAAATTTGAAGTTCTTATTTTCTGATGTATCAAATACTAATGTCATGCAATAAAATGAAAATTCATAAAAAAATCCAGAAAATTACAATGTAGTTTAGAGGGAATTTTCTGTATATTTGTTTTGGATTCCACCTCAGTTGAAGAGTATCTTTGATGATAAATTACATTTCTGCATGATTAGTAAATGGGGAAAACCTGTTAAGTCGGTAGTGTATCAAATACAGGTTCTCTGACTGTATATAATATTTAAATATAAAAATCATGATTACAGGGCTGTGATTATTGGTTAAGGTGAGACTGAATTTAAGTGAGCAGAAGCACCTTTGTTGAGGATTTGCTCTCGTCGTGCCGTTCTAGTTTGAAATGTTTAAATCAACATACTTTGTTTCTCTGGTCTAAGCCTGTTTGTTTATTTGATTCCTCTGCCTAGCTACGTAGAGTCTCACGTCCCCGTCTCACAGGTGTACCACCTGAGTGACATCTTCACAGATCTGTTGAACTTCTCTGCCCACTACCTGGTTATGGGAGGGAGGCTGGTCTATTGGCTGCCAATCTATAGACCGGAGTGAGTATGGAGCCTTATAAAAATTAACTATTTTAAAGCACGCCTTGGTTCATCATAAATTACTGAAGCATGTTGAAATTTGATTTTATTGATGAGTTGTCCTCACGTTCAGAAGGACTCTGAACTTCTAACTAAATGTTGCTCTCCTCCAAGTAACAGTATGTCAGCAGGGGGCAGACTCGTCCCATAGAACTGTTGATGAAAGCTCTTCATGAGCACAAGCTACAAATCCATTGTTAATCAAGCCACCAAACAAACAATATAAAATAAAGTGTTACAATGTAAAAATGCAATTAATACAATTTAATAGCAGTACGTATGGTAATTGACTAGGTCTTTGTAAATAAATATGTAGGTATAAATGGAATACAACACATACAAGAGGAAATGTCTGTTCATTTATGCATTTGGGGGAATGAGTCAATGAGCTGCTGAAAAACCCAAAGTTAGTTGTTCCTTGTTTCAGTCTGAGCCCAGTACACTGGCGCACAAAAGTCCTTTTCCAGCACACGTTTCCACTAAGATTTTCAACTGCTCAGCTTTTCCTTTGCAGCACTATTTCATTCCCGCTCCTATAAAATACTGTCCTGCATGTGGAACCACCTGCATGAATGACAGTGTTTTTACAGCGTTATATACAGGTGTCTTGAGGTTACCACAACTGACAGCCCTTCATAAGTTGTCTTTGTTATACAGCTCTTCTGAAACACACTTGTGCATTGTTAAATGTTTTGTACACTTAAAGTTAAGTGCTGTCTCACAGTGCAGATGTTTGACTGTGAGCGTATGAACCACAACTGACGGTGGCAGCAGCAGGCGTTCGGGGAAGAAAACCCCCTGCAGAGCTGGGGTCACTGATTATAAGGCTAGGCGGGGGATGAGCTCATCCTGCATCTTCTGGGCTTTGGTTTGCATGTATGTGAATCAGTGTATGTAAGAAAAAAACAAGCACATGTTCAACCGTACCTTGTATTTTTGTGTGTGGATGGGTCTATACATATGCATGAATGTGTGTGGTCGTTCGTATGATCCCATGCATAAATGTATGTCATCATGTTCACACATTTGTCTTTGCTACTCATCTACTGGTGCTTGACTCGGTGCCTGTCAGAGTTCTGAGCCAAAATAAACGTCCGAGGCCAGGCGAGTCAGATATGTGAACTATATGTCTCTGTGGTCTGCAAGTTGACCTCTGTGTGTGTGTCTGTGTACAATTGCATGTGTGTTTTTGGATATGCATGTCTGTGTGTGTGTAAGCCCAGACGTAGCCTGTCTCCTGAGTCTAATCTGGGGCTCAACGGGGGAGATATCAGGTTTCTGTCACCCCCACATATGTGTGTATCTGCATCCATGGCTATGATAGAAACAGTGGGAATGTGTATGTGTGTCTGTTTGCTTCATGAGAATGAGGTGTGTGTGTGTGTGTGTTGGCAGGTGACACAAGTCTTTTCAACAGAAGACACTGTAGACCAGACCAATCCCTGTGAACTCTTTTCCATTTTTGCAATTAAACAATGAATGAAAGAAGAACTATCAGTACAGATGATGGAACATCAGTCGTCACAGCAATAAAATCACCTAATTACAACATAAACATTTGAAGCATAGTGGTGACAGTGGTGACACAGGAGTAAGGTGATACAGATGTTGTCGAGTATAAATGATCTGTGTTTTCATTTGCAGGTCATTTTCATCACAGGTATTTTTGGGAATGTCATTTAGAGGCCCACTGTGGACTGTTTCAGCATCAGATCTTGGATGCTGTGAAATGAGAACCTTATGGCTTAAGAGTCAAATAATATAGAATGTATCAGATGGATTCTAATCAATACCATTTGTGTGCTTTGTTATGGTTTGTGTGTGACCCCTACCTCAGCTCACCTTGTCTGTAGGTCAGAGTGTGCAGTACTTCAGAAATGTTGAGCAATTAGCCAGATTTTGTTCTCAAATTTGAACTTGATGTAATAAAAATAGCAAATATTTTGGTCTACTAATTTTGAAAATAATGCTCTGCCAATATGCTATAGGTACAACCTTACAATGAAAATCAAGTTATTTTTTAACAGTTATTTTACCTTTATATAGATTTGATTCTTTGGGTATTATTACATGCCTATACATTATTTTTCCAGCTCTTGATCTATTCAAGCTATGGTATTGGTATTAGGAGTGACCAGAAGGAGGAAGGCACATAACATAATATAACATATAACATAATGTTATTTTTGCCTGAAAAACAAATTCAAATTTAACTTTGTTGTGTTTCTGCTGAGTAAATGTTTAGCAATTTTTATATGCATTTTTTTCTAAAATGATTATTATATGTTACATAACCTCAGTCTTGACTAATATAATCTGTATCCATCGGCAGCTAGAATAGAGAGCATTAGTATTTTCTGTGAACATGTCCTTTACAAAATTATTGCATCTAAAGAACAACAAGCCCTTAAGATGAACGACAAACTCTGCCTCTGCTCGGATGTGGAGTCACTCAGCAGGTAAGATTCTCCATAAATAACCTGTGACAGACAGGAGACAATCCTCACCCAGCTGCATCAACACTATGGCAACATAGCAAATAAACAGGCACATGTAAATCTGGGTTTGAGTCAGGACTGATGATGAAGAGGAAGTGTCTCTGACACAAATTTGCCAACACATGTAGCGTCCTCTTTTAATAGGCCCTAACCTCACCTGGCTGGCGATGACAGAGCCAGCAGGGGAAGCTGTCAGGTCAGAGTTACTTTTTCCACCTCCTACTTTATCTGCTGTCATGCTGCACCGGAAAGAGAAAGTGGTTTGGAAGCCATGCAGCTCTGTGGGTGTGTGTAGTAAATGTGTAATGTCTGCAAAGGGATTTTGTCTAACAGCGAGTGTGTCTTTTTTCAGGTACTCGGAGGAGATGATACCTCTACATCCATGTCTCCAGCTCATCAGCAACTGTGAGCAGATGCTTTCCAGCCACACGTCACGGCGCCTGATCACCATGGAGAAGATCAAGGAGCCTGAGGTGTGGTGGCATGCTTTTCAGCACATTTTAACAATGAAAGAACAGATAAGTTGAATAAAGTTGGAAAAATGAAAATTGAAGTCACAGACAAACAAAAAGAATGGGTAATTTGTAGAACAGCTTTTCTGTGGAGCTGCAGATTTGTGTGTCTTTTGGTCAAATGGAAATATTTTTTTTGAGATATAGATATATAGAAAGTTAAACACTCGAATTCTCTTGGATCCTTAATATTGACATCAAACACTTGAACACAAATGGACCAATGTTTATTACTGGTGTTTTCTATCAATGCCATTGACACCAGATATTTTTCCAGGTTCACTCAGGTTAGTGATGATTGTTGAATGTTGTGTGAATGTACGTGCACACGTGCAGAAGTTTCAGTTGCTGTGTCAGTGAAAATAGTTCAGTGAACCAGTATTGTTACATCAAGTAAAGAAATTTCTGTTTGTGGTTCTTGTTGACACATTTTTTCATTTCAAATGAACTTTTTTTTCCAATAGTTTTTTGTAATGTTTTGAGTACAATTGAAATACAGTAGGCCAGCAACAATTGATTTATTCTTTTGGTGATGTTGACGGATCGTTTGTTGTTTGACTGTTTTCTTCTGTGACCATTCCTGTTTAATTGAGCAAATAATTGGATGAAGATTTATACTTCAGAATTCAAGGGTTTGAAACAAGATGTGTCAGGAATTGTTCTTTGAGTTGTATCATTATCAAACATTCTGTTGCTGTATTTATGGCTGCACAGAATCATCAAAAACTATTTATTCACCACCTCTTAAGAACAGTGTTTTAAGCAATGCATTGTGGTTGTTCAGTAATAAATTACATCTTACGTGCGCTGTACAAACCTGTGTGAGCTGCAGAATGTGTTTACTGTTTTTTGATTTTTCTGAGCATGAACAGCAACACACATATGATTTGGTAAAATGAAAGCATGTGTGTGCGTGCTCTTTCAAGTTTTTACGTGTGGTTCCTAGAATTGCTGTTGTATATGTAACCACATAAGTATGTGTCATGTTCATGAGTGTTGCTTGTGCTTATGTGTAGGCTTTTTACATGTCATCCCATTGGCAGTGATGGTGTCTCTGTATGTCTGGGGTAAATCCTCACCATCTGGCTATGATTGGCTCATTTCTTTTATACTGGAGCTCTAAATGGTGTAATCACACATCATATGGAAAACAGTCAATCTAAGGATCTGACATACATTCCATTTCAAAACCCCAAATTGCTCCCATAAATGCCCTTGTATGACACGAACAGACACACTTTTTGTTGATCTTATGTGAAAGTCAATTTTTTTTTTCCTCTTTTCAAATAAGTCCTCACCTGTCTGCGTTCAGCCGGCAGGATTCTTAGATGTGTGTGCGTGTGAGTGTGTGCGCACTTAAATGTGTTTGTATGCCAATGACACATGTGTATGTGTCGGCACTGGTTTCAGCGTTTTGACAATAAACGGACGGCCAAATTACTATAAATGTTTCCTGTTAAACTGGTGAACAGAGTTCTTTTTGAAACTTCACATTTTCCTCTTCATGACATGTGACACAATGTTTTAGTGGCCATAAATTACTTATTTGTCCATTTTAACACTGAATGTATGGAAGTCTTCGCATCTACGACTGTTAGCGAAAGCTGGGTGGTTGTTTCTCGTAGTTTTCAGTTATTTGTAGTTGTGTAGCCTTATTAATTTGCAGTCGTGGTTACGTTTTCTATGTTGTCTCCAGGTTGCTTGGCAGCATGAGCAAGGAAAAGAGAGGTGTTTTCTGACAAATTACAGGCCCAGTATAGGTGTCATCACTTTCAACTCGGCTCACCTCATTATTCCTCCTCCTCCCCTTATCCCTCTGTTGACCACCAGCTACCTTACAGCCAAGACAAACTGTTTAACTGAGGGGGTTCATAACAGTTTATGTACATTGTTAATATACACTCTCCTGTTGCGACATGCAAATGTGGAAAAAGTGTGCAAATCATGTGACGCTCGTATGATACTGACATGTAATGGGAGATGCTTCACTGACCAGACAAAAGAAGAGTTGTTTCAACTTTTAACATCCACCTCCATCCGCACGCTGAAGCACAGCGGTAGGATGAGAGGCTGCTGCTAGTTTCAATATTTCTTTTTACCAAAATAATCTTTAACAAGCTGAAAAACTGAAAAGAAAAAAAATACATTAGGAATCTCTATGAAGTCTTGTTTTTCAAAAAAGACAGAAGATGAAAATTAAATGCACATATTTCATTATTTGACAATGAATAATTTGTCTAAATATTTTACCCAGGTCATTGGGAAAGCAAACAGCACTTTTGGATAATAAGGTTAAGTAAGGCCATCCATGCATTTGTGTGTCTACAGGAACTCGACAGCCTGACTCCTCTGGTGGACTCCAGCCCCAACCAGAGACACAACGCCTTTAGAGAGAAGTACTTCAGTGGGCTGAACAAGAGGTCTGGTAAGGAGGACAACAAACCGGATTTCAATGGACAATGAACGACATGATTACCCGATGTGATCAGAGATCAGCGCAGCATTGAGAAAACAACAACCCAGCACGCAAAACCAGGACGTGGTTGTTTGTGGACTCGAGGATAAAACATATCTGTTGTTGTTTTAAATGTTTTTCAATTTTCATTTTTGTAATTTAGGTTCTTTTTTATGCCTGTTTTTTTTTTTTTAAATAAATAAATGCTGTCTGACCCGAAGCTTGGATTATTAAAAGTACAAGACAGTTACAACATCTTGAAGTTGGATTGCCTGAATACACGTTTGATACAAATTGATAGTAGAGACTGATTGATAACGGAAATATTCAAATCAAAGCAGCCGAGGCTGAGATGCTCTGACTGATGTCTGACTGGATCCCAAACATCCTTTACATACTTGAAAGCACTTCCTGTTATGTCTGTTAAACATTTAACTCAAACCACATGAAACCCGTTTGTGACAGACAAGTTCCTTTAAAATGTATAGATGTTTCAAAATTCTTATGTTCACAATGAATTTAGTTTTTTTTTTTTTTTTTAAGAACAGGCCAATTTTCCATTAACTGTACAAGCATAAATAAAAGTAAATTTTCACAATGTGGATTCTATTTGACTTAATGTTTACTTAATATTTAATTTTGGAGCTCCTTAACAACCTTACTTTATTTTCCAAGTCTAAGTCTTTTTCAAGTCCTTTAAATTGCCTGGTAGATTTAATTTACTAACTGTCTTGTTTCTGTCACGTTTATGTAATCTAAAAGCAGCACAGGTTGATGCAACCTTGTTCAGACAAAGGTGCATGTTGAGAAAAACCCCTGCTTGACGCGGGGCGTCCCTCCGTAACACGCACCACTACAGCTAGTCAGCAGCTTTTGTTGTTTCTAACCACAGTTTACATGCAGTCTGGCTCGTTATTCATCTTATGAGAGCAGCGCAGCAGACCTTTATGTACACCAGCCCTTTACTGTGTTTATCAGCTGGCCTTCTGCCTCTCCACATTCGCCTTGCTTCACAGGCTCCATCATGATACCCATCGTTTGTAGTGGCTGTTTATTGTTCCCCCAGCGCCCCTTCATGTATCTAAAATCATCCAGAAAAATCAAATGATTCCACCGCTGGACGGCTGGAGACCTCGTCTATCGTTACTCTTCACTTCTGGACCCTAACCTCATGACTCTTTGTGGGTCACATGTACCATCTGCCACAATAAGAGCCTTTTATGCGACGATCCGTTTCGATGCAGCCCCTCTATTACTGTATGAAAAGAGTTTCCGTGGCTGCAATGCGGTGATAATCGATGCCCTCACTCTCCGTGACAAACGTAGTAATTAGGACGGGGTGGATGGGTTCCTCTCTATGACATCTAATGTTATCCAGACGTGCAACTTCTGTTTGTGTGTGTATACATGTGTGAGATCTGGTTTGGTTTTAAGTTGGATGCTAACTGCAGCGGAACAGTTTCCTGGTGTAATCCAGTGGCAATAAAATGATTCAAGACCTAACCTGTAAAAAGCCGTATCTGAAAATTTGGTCGGGCTTCACTTCTTTCTCCACAACCCTCCTTTGATACTTCATTTAAATGTGTGTGTCGTCCTTAAATATCAGAGGCTGTTTCTTTTTCCCTTCAAAATTCTCCCCGCCTGCCCATCACCCGTCCACCTGCAGCACCTTTGCCCTTTCCTCCTCTCTTCACCATCTACAGGCTTCTCCTTTTCTCAAAGGGGAACTCCCTGCAGAAGGAAAGAGCCACTGTTTTGGAACAATGGCTCCTGATTAAACTCCCCTGTTTGAGAGTGACCTTCAGACTGCTGACTCAGCTTTTATGTATACTGTATATACACTATGAGAACCTTAACAGCTCCCTGGTAGGACTGGTAGACATATCCACACTGTGCACACAAGTCCATTCAGGTCTGTAAATAGATTTGTCAGAGTCTAGTATAAAACGTACGACAAAATTGACATATTTTAAAGGTTAGATGAGAAATCACAAACTACACATATCCGGTACCTGTAAATAGATTGTTCAACATTTATTTTAAAAGATATTCATCCTATTCCTGTTTCATGTCTTAACATTAATCTGAACCTAACACCAGAGGAGAACAGGCTTAGCTCAGCATAAAGACTAGAAATAGTACAAGCAATTACAATTGTGGCACACTGCAAACCATGTTTGTGCCGGTAAGTGGATTTTCTTTGTTTTACACCATGAAGCTGGGTTTTCATAGTCTTCATGCTAAACTAGAGATCTATGGGCTGTAGCTTCATATTTAGCACATCAACATGAAAAAATAGTCTTTTAAGAAAGGGAATAAGCATATTTCCATCCATCCATTTTCTATACCCACTTTTGTTTGTCGTGGATTGCAGGACGCTAGAGCCTATCAGCCAGTAGAAGCAGAAGAAAAGAACCATTAAAGGTGAACGAGGAAGGAGGGTACTTGGTATATCACAATGTTCTTATCACAAAGATGTTCCACTCATCCAATTTCACACAAAACGCTCACATCTGAGGTGTGACCAGTGACAGTTGGATGTTTATCTAGAAGAAAGTTCATAGTACAGGTAGCATAAGTATCCAGGAGTATCCAAACCTTAAACACACACACACACAATGAACGACACACACACACATGCGCGATTGCCTGAACATATGGAGCACAGGTGCGGTGCACCTGTCTGTAGCCAGGGGAGTTTGGACACCTGCAAGCCCTCCACCCCTTCTTGGTTTTGGCTCCCCCACCCTCAGGTCACTCCACCGCCCTCCTACACCCCGGGAAGCCCCCGGCAGCTCCTCGGTTGTTGATCGACGTAAGGTGAGAGCTGTTATCTCTGCGTTGGGGAGGAGAAGCCCAGAAGAAAAATAGCCATTAAGGTGCTACAAATCACAACAGGAATCCCATCTCACACATGTGTGAAACTCAAGCCAGGCTAAAAAAAAAAAAAAAAAGTGGAAGAGAGTAATGAGGAATGAAAAGGGAGCTGTCAAAGAGGAGATTACAGGTTTTCCTGTGTTTTTACAGTCTGCAATACAGCAGCTTATCTTGGGGTTGAATTCAATGCCACTAGATGACAGCCTTGAGCAGAGAAAGCTTTAAAAGCATCCCCCCAAAGTGATCCCCCAGAGTTCTTGTATGATATGTGTATACTTAACTGCAGCTTAGAGACTGTTTGCCATGCAATCAATGCTGTGCAGCTTGTTAACAAACAGTTCAGGGGCTAAGCTTTTGAAGTGATAGAGATGTGGTTGAGAAAGTGCAGAGCAGCTCGGAACACAAAACATCCTCTTTAAAAATACTCGCCTGGAAGTGGTGAGGGTTGTTGGCCCAGGAAGTAAAGAGGGTGACTGAACGACTTGTCACACAACATCCTCACCCTTCTCCCACCTATCCACAGCTCACTGACCGGGTTTGACATTATGACAGGGTTTTAATCACAGAGTAAATCTAGAAGTTAAGTTACAACCGCCGATGCATTACTTTAAATAAATGTCTCCAAGTGGTTTGTGCAGCTCTTTGATTTTGAACACATGACCTTTAAGGCCTCCAGAAGACTTCACACATGCTTTGTTGATGTTATACAATTACATGTTTGTCTGCGTCTTGATGTATTTATGGGACCGTTTCACTTAATGTGACAAAGAAGAAGAAGAAATGTGGTTATAATGGAGAAAATCAGGGAGCAAAGTGTCGACCAGTGATGGATGTATTTTAATGTGTGCATATGTGCTCCATTTTTTTTTTGTTTTTAGTGTTTTGTTACATCAGTTCTTGTGGTTGTCGGTGCCATTTTCCATTAATGACAAGAAAACCCTGGATGGTTCCTTCACGCCCTTTTTTAATGACTCTTAACTGCCAAGTGGACACACACACACAAACACACACACGCACACACAAACACACACACGCACGCACACACACACACACACACACACACACACACACAAGAGCAAACATGGTGGTTGTGACACATTTCCTCTTCTAGTCTTGCAAGGATCATAAAGCTCTAATGTTTCTAACTGGGCCAAAGAAACCAGTAAAGGTTTAGCCATTATGTGAACATGTTTCAACCATTCATACATTTTCCAAAACCTCTTATTCAATGATGCTTTCCCAGCATGCACTGGACTTAAGACTGGCAAGGTTACCGACCTGTCACAGACAAAATATAAATGCACCCTGTCATGTTGAATTTCTCACTAATGAGCAAATTTAAATCTCCAGTCTCAGCAGCCTTGCATGTATTTGTGTAGCGGGAGGAAACTGGAGCAGCCAAAGGAAATACACTCAGGATCAACAGAAGAAAATATAAATATCCATCCATAAATATCCACATGGTGTACATGTTATATTGAGTTCACCTTCACTTTAAAAATGTCTGTTGTGCATTTCTTGGCAAAAACCTTGTTCTGATGTGCCATTCTGAAATAACAAGTATCCATGATTTACACGTGTACTAACAGATTCCCATGCATGAATTTCTTTTTAGACTTTTCTGAATCTCTTTTCTGCTTGCCCACTCAAGATTACTTCAACCTTTAAACGTTACCGTTCCCTCAGAATGACTTCCACTCTGCCTCTCTACAGTGAAAAGTGTTGCTCTGTGCTGAGCTTGAATTTCAGGGATGTACCTCAGCGTCTGTTAAGAGGGTCTGATTGAGGTGTAGGGGTCCTACTGGTGTGTGTTTCCATCGGGAAGCTGTGTGTCCATAAAGTGTGGCTGCGTAGATGTATAGCCAGCTGATCACACTAACTGTGGAATGTGTTTCATGTGTGGGTGTGCGTCAGCCGGGACAAGGGTACATGTATGGTGCTCAGATCTGGGACAGGTGGAGACTCTTCCACCCTCATCAGTGCTGGGTGAGTCTCACACCTGTCTCCCTCTGAGGTGGACCCGCTGAGGACCAACGGGGCCCGGCTCACCTGCATGTCTGCTCGGCTGTACATCTCTGTCAGACATCCTCAACCTGTATTATGTTATATTTTGCTTTGACTATGTGTAACCACAATTGCTTTCTTATTTCTATCTTTATATTTAATGATGGGTCCAGTGATTTTTTTTTAAAAATGTCGTTCAGTCTCATTACAGTCATATAAACGTAAATTCTGTATTCTGGTCACATTAATTGCTAATTAATTATTAATTGATAATATGAGTATTTCTTTTAATATTTTTTGGGGAAAAAAGTATTTGCCGTGTTGTCAGGAAGAAAATTGTTATATGGAAGAAAATTGTAGCTGCTGTTTACTGTAGCCACACACACACTAACTTTGTGACCAATAGGTCTTCCCCTGTTTGGACAGCCAAAGATGGTTCCTAGACTTTTATCACAGGAGCTCTGAACTGCATAGTAGGTTTAAGCCCCGATACATCATATAAATTGCGTCTGACAGTACTGTCGTAGACAACTAGGATTTTTATTTACGGTACTGTTGCGCTTGGAGACTGGGGAGGCACTTAAACACTCAACCAAACCAGGTCGGTTTCACTACTTCACAGCAGAATCCCCACCAAACAGTCAGAATATCTTGTGCAAACTGAAGTAACTGGATAAACTATGTTATTAGTGAGCTTTAGAAGCGCTGCCATGGGCAGACTTTTGTCCTCCTGTGAACAGAGCCACGCTAACTGCAAGACAACCATCTGCTGGTTGGCTTCATTTTTATTAGACAAATAGAAAAAGGTTTTAGAAAAAAAGGTCACGAGTAGTTAAATCAAGAAATGTAGGCAAGTAACATGTAATAGAGGCTATCATATTTCATCCCGTCTAAATGCAAAAAAAGGAAGAAAGGTACAACGTTAAATAAACCTTAAAGACAGCTAAATCGTATATTTCCATTAAGTTCTTCTGATGTGATCTTCAGTTCAGTTCTTGGATAAAACATTTTGTATCTTAACTTTCCTCTCCATTGTGCTGTGTGGCCAAGAACAACCTTGCCAATATCTGACAGTGTGGAACTAAAACCAAATAAATCCCATAGATCTGAGTTAGTGCTTGTTCTTGTTGTTACAGCTTTTTGGCTTAGCGTTAGCGGACAGACACTGACTTTCATCCATGGAGCTTTTAGAGTTGCCCAGTGCAGAACAACTCTGTTTTATATTCCAGAGCAGCAGGGGAACTACAATATAATGCTGGTAAAAATGTGCTTAAATTGTCTTTTCGATGCAAAAATACAATAAATAACATCAACTTTCAATTGTTGCTGTGTAAGAGAACAAGCTGTATAGTTAATCCAACTCAAGCATTTTGTAAATGTGTTTAGACTCTTTAGTTCCTCTCTGAACAACAACAGATGCCGGACTAAAGGAAAGGGATTCTTAAGACATTTAAAATGGTTGTGGTAAAATTAAGTGTTGTGGGCAGATTAACATTCTCAAACAAACCGCAAGCAATGATGTTTATTTTAGTTCTTTATATATTTTTTTAGTTTTTTTTTTTTTTTTTTTTTTTTTTTAACTATGTTGCTATGCTACCTCTTGCCTTGAAACCAGAAACAATTTGCAGACTGCAAGCGATCCTGCTGATGGCTCTTGCTTGTGTGACTGCCAGGTTTCTGGGGCATTCAGTTCATTTAGAGAACGTCTTTTCATTAATGGTAATGTGGATGACATAGAAGGCCCCTCTTTCACCTGGAAGTATAAGGTGGGTCTTCACTGGGATGTGGAAGGCGTGCAACAAGCGCCAGTGAGTAATACAAGGCCGGTGGGAAGTTGGTTTCATTTGTTTATTTTGTGTGTTTGGATATTGCATGATGAAAAGGTTGTTGCTGTTGCTCTTTGCTTCATTCTTGCGTGGCTTTTGTTGAACATTTTGAGGTTTTATAAATCTAAATAAATAACATGTTTGCGTAAGCTTCTGCATGTGCATGCCCCAGTGTGTGTGTGTGTGTGTGTGTGTGTGTGTGTGTGTGTGTGTGTGTGTGTGTGTGTGTGTGTGTGCGTGTGCGTGTGCGTGTGTGTGAATCTGCTTCATGGGGGCTTTCCAGAACATCTCTCTCTTTTCCTTCCAGCTACCCCCCATTGAAATATACACTCTTGTTCTTACCCCCTTCTGATGATTTTGTCCTCCCACCTGCCAGACTCAGCATCTGTCAGAAAAGAACAACCAGTCGCAGCAATTGCACATACTCAATGATTTTTTTTTTTAGGTTTTACGAGACTTTGTTTGACCTGTATATACTTAGATCAAAATTTGAGCTTATGACAAATTCACTTAATTAAGGTTCTCTAACAGATATAGATTTTCTCTTATACGTAGTAGTATTAGTAGTAGTATTAGCAGCACTGTCTGTAAGTAACACAAGCCAGTACCAAACTTTACAGAATTAATCGCTGGTGGAATATCTCTGTTATGACATGAGCAAGATCTCCATTTTTTCATCTTTATTTAAAAAAAAAAAAATTTTCTTGCCTTCCTTTTGATTTAAATTAAATTTCACTTCAAAAACATCTGTAATCTCAGTGGGTAAACCTTGAAGAGGGGTGTCGGGACACACTCAAGTCATGAAAACCAGCCATTCAGCCTTCAGTAACAGAATGCTGACTCTGAGGGCAAAATCAACTTCCTTGAATGAAAAATGAAGAACGTTGGTCTATTTTCACTCCTCTTCTGATACATAATCAATACTATATTTGAAGAAATCAAAATTCAATTTAGGCTTTTTTTTGATAAGCAAGTTAAAAGAATATTTTTAGCTGTTGAGCTCCATTTGCTTCAGTCATGTAAGAATCCTTGTGGGAACCTTCAGCTGAGTTTGGTACTTTACATACTACAGGCTAAGGATTAGAAACATCATATAACACCAGCATGGATGATTCAAACACCATAGCTACTGACACCAGAGAGGCTGTTGTCATTTAACACTTGGACTTGCTCTTAATTCTGTTATTCCTTGCCTCTCGGTTCTGAGAGTTTTGTTCATTGATTTAGATTTATATCTTTGGAATCTGTTGAGTCTGAGAGTTCTTGTGACATATTGTTTGTATTATTTGAATAAATTTATGTGGATTTGTACCACCACAGGCATGAACACTTATTCTCACTATCTGTGCAATGTGAGGCACTTCATTCAAATTGTGTTTCATTTAGGTAAAAAAAACAGTTTTCATGGGCTTTTTGTCTGAGTCAGTGCTTACGGTCATCTGTGGATTAGAAATATCTAAATGGTTATCATACCCGTTTAAGTTTATGTCGCAAGATGCCTTTTCTACCCCCAGTAAAAGAGGCATTCCATGTCTATATGTTGTTATAAAAAGCATCAACACTTTGTGATAAGGTGACGTTTTTAGTCTCTTGATAATTTAATTGGATCTAGTGACCATGTGTGTTGCCAATTAGTATTGGGAACATTTTTTGGCAAATGATGAAGCGATTTTTAAAAGACTATGGACAGAGTCACTCCCGCATAAAGGAGTTTTATCTCACTAGTTTATTAGACACTTAGCACTTCATCAGATTTTTCCAGGCAGAGTAATAGTAAAAAAGGATGATTGGAGGCTTGCCAACCTGCAGCGAATGTGACTGACTGGCAGGTGTTGCTGGGGCTTTCTACTGGTAGCATTTCCCGGCACACACCAGACTGCGAACCGGCTGCATCTGTTTTAAAAGCTGCTGTACAACCAGCTAAGTGGTCAACACACAGGTTGGCTCTTTCATGAGGTGGAATGGATCCCAGCGCTGGCAGCCATACTCCTTTACAGTCTTTCAAGTCATCACATATTTGACTCAGTATGGAAAACAAAGAAACAGAGATAACCTGTAAAGCTCTACAAGACCCTGCTCCACATGTTTGGACCAGTGCCACATGTGAAGCTCACATTTGAGTTAGGTGAGAAATTCCTCGCTGACTTCATGAGTATTGAAATTATTTTCTCCTTCACTCAGATAAATGTGTCAATTCACTTTCCGATGACTAATTTAAACATTCTTGAGGAAACCTTTGTTTTTAAAGGTACAAAGCTGGTTTTTCCACCAAACCAGCTTCATGCCTCTCACCCCTTTCTCCATTCCACATCAGAGTGCACATGTGCTCGCAGCTTAACACTGAGTGTGCCTCCAACAGTCATTAATCATCACAAACTTATTTTTAAAAAAGAACAATTTGTGTAATGAAAGCTCCAAAGGTGAAAAAAAAAAAAAAAGAAAATTAAGGGGGGAAACTTTTCACCTGTAATAAAAAACAGACATGCCATGTAGGCAGCAAGGAGGTGACGTCTTCTGTCAATTCTCCCAAAGGAGGTGGAGGGGTGGGAACATGTCACATCCAGAGAAATTAAGGCCTGGGTGCAAAGACAGAGCTTAAATGCATTTTCATAGGCCCCAAGGAGAATCAACCAGCGCTGTTAGGCTGGCTCTTAAGAGCTGAATGCTCTTACACAAGAGCATTGCCAACATCCGCCATGTTCCCACAACTGAGGTGTATTTTTCCGCTATTAAGATGCCACCAAACAAATGTTGAGAATATCTAGCCAGCTGAGGTCAGATGTCTCTGGAAAGAGAAGCAACTAGGATTGTTGAGATTGTGCAAGAAAACTGTGTTTGTGAGCTTTACATTGCAAAACTTTTTTGTGCAATGTGACAAATTGAAAGGGAATTTCACTCATTACCTTTTTCAGATTTGAAAACTTCTTATATTATGAGTCATACAGTATGTCCTTTACTTATTAGATTTTACTGATTATTGAGTTTTATTTTTTTTACCTTGAAATAACATAAGCCGAGATATATCTGTATTTTATGTCATTTATGTGTTGTCTCTATGCCCTATAATTGATTCTGGTAAGTGTTGGGGAATAGTACTTCCATATTTAGAGTAGTAATAGCTTTAAATGACCTCCAGTAGCAATTATAGAACAAAATTCTGTAAAAAATCTTTGAGTTCATCTCTCTCTCTCTCTCTCTCTCTCTCTCTCTCTCTCTCTCTCTCTCTCTCTTTCTCTTTCTCTCTCTCTTTCACTCACACACACACACACACACACACACACACACACACACACACACACACACACACACACACACACACATATACAGGGATGAACACAAATGGTTAAATTATTTTCTTAAACTTGTCTGTAAGTCGTTTTTTGTTTAATTCCAATGTATAATTACTATTGAAGGTATTTTAAATACTAATACTACTATAAGTATGAAAGTAATATTCTCTAAGACTTATCAGAAACAATTACAGGACATAAAAACAACATGTAAATGAAATATAATATCAGTATGCCTCAGCTTACGTCATTTTAAGTTATGTTGTTCCTGATTATACGTAAGTTTTTATAAAAATAAAAATCATTTTACATTTTACTCAACTTTATTTCTGTCCACCACAAATAGTGGAATTGTAAAATCACCCAAAAAATGTTAAAAGCACATCATATCATGTTACTGTGCAATGGATAAGAATTAAAACATATAGCATATTAAAGCATGTATGTACAGTATAGTTCCAATATGTACTGTTAAGCGTTACTCGTGAATAATTCACGCAATTGTGTTGAACTCCGATTAGTTTACGGTAAAATTTTCCTCCTTATAATTTAATCTTCGAGGAGAAGAAGTCTACAGTTGTGCAGGTGACAGTGATACTGCACTTTTGCACAGGGGTACTTTGAACACAGTAAACAAAATGCTTACATTGATGGTCTTATTGCACCAACAGTACTTAAAGAAAATATAATGTTAAATACACTTAAGTGTTTTCCTCTCTTAACAGTTGACACAACGCAGGCTATGTTTGAGGCTGACAGGAGCGCTGATTGTTTTAGAGCAGTTTGGTCATGAACCAAAATACTGGGAAAACCAATTTCTTGGACTTGATGATGTGCTACAGAAGAATTGAACAGACAGAGTTAATTCAACTCATTGTGAGATCATGAAATGTCATGGTGATACATTGAACAGTATTTGAATTAAACGTTCGGGAATAGACATTGCTTTAATATTTTAGAGATATAATAAAAGTAGTGCTGCATCGAAAAATAAGTGCACATAAAACTGCCTGTTTAAAAATCTGTTCATAATAAAGTAAATTGGCCAGTTTTGATTGCTGAATAACAATAAATTCCTTTTATATAAAGGGACATTTGCAGCCTGTGCATGCAATTTTGATTAAATGTACAACTGCCTTCCTCAGTGTACTCAGGCCCGCCCAGAGACACAGCTGTGCTTCTGTAATGGTCCACTGAATAGAGCCTTTCTTCATCTGCTTTTCTCACGTTTGTCTTTCTCCAATAAACAAAAGCAGACTTTGCTATTATTCATCATTATCATTTTGAAACAGTTCACTCAACCGCTGTGTCCCTCTATCAGCAGGTCACTTCTTTCATACTGTCCCACTGTAACTTGTCCAGTGGTTTTGAGTTAAGAATGGGCAGTGCTGGACAGAGGATGGAGACAGCAGTGGAAAGCAGGTCATCCTCGTGAAAATGACTTATACTTTATTTAGGTTACTGCAAACAGATGCGTAGAAGTGTCTTTTTCCTACATGGAATTTTAACTTGATTTGCTTGGACAATCCTTAACAGGTGAACATCAGTTTCTCCTCAGTTTGAGCGGTAGCTAGAGGGGATCACAGGCCTGTTATGCAGAGAGCCCCATGATAGTGTTTGGCATTCCATTAAATTTGTCAGATGTCCAGTAAGTCAACTTCCACCTGTGCAGAGGTCTGACAGGACTTCTAAAAAAGGTTTGTGCTTTTCATCAAATTGAAAGTCAGATTGGGGTTAGGGTTCATGTTTTAACCAAACAAAAATAACGCAATCAGCTCCTCATCACTTTCCAAATTTCAAAGGAAAAAATAGATTAGAAATGTAAAAATACAAATGTCTAGTGCCTATATTGCACAAATATTTCATATCTTAATATGATACCTATGATACCCGATCTACCACTGTGGCTCAGCGGTAGAGCGGGTTGTCCAATGATCACAGGATTGGTGGTTCGATTCCCGTTCCCACCCAGTCGCCTTGGAGTGTGAGCCGACAGTGGGAGGTGTCAGCTCACCTCCCGAGCACTGCCGAGGTGCCCTTGAGCAAGGCGTCATCTTCTTTAGGAGTTGCTCATTAGGGCGCACCACAAAGGAGCTGCCTGCCACTCTACCTTCCCCACACTGCATGCTTACAGGCCCCTTGTGTGTTTGTGTGTTACTGGCCTGTAAATACATGTGATTAAACTAACACCTGGGGTGTTCTAACAATATACCTACGGGGATCAGTAAAGTATATTACATTTACATAAAAAAAGGATGATGAACCTGTCACCCATTAATTTGCATTGTAATAAATTCCTTTCAGTTCATAAATTCACAACATCCTCCATGGAGAACTGAATGAAGTGCTCTTTTGGCTGAACTGAGCTCACCAACAATGCAAATAGTGTCATGGTCCTGCTCTGGTGCATTTCCTGATCCCATCTCTCTCCCTCTCCTCGTCTGCAGAGTTTACAAGATACCCTTGTGCATCATTGCAATCAGCTGGCTATTAACGCCAGTCTCTACACTTCTCCAATGCTAGAAGATTCCTTTTGTTTCATGCGTAATACCTGTTCTCTAGCTGCTCTCCTGTTTCATGTGTCTCTAGTTGCTCTACTAATTGTTCTACTACTGATGTTCTTCTGATTATTTTACCAATTTTGAGTTTGCTCCTGAATTTCTGTTGTAGGCTTTGTGAGTATTTCCTTTTGAGATAACTTTTGTGTGTATTTTTTACTTTGCCTCTGGTGATTTTCATTTCTTACTTTGTATATTTTGCATTTGTTCCCGTGAAGTGATTTTCAATTGAACCTGGTTGTAATTAAACCAATCTTCAGTTTATTCTGCATCTGGGTCCTGGCTCTACTTATACGACCGTGACAAACATGGAAACACAACCTTCTTTAAAATCAACTACTATAACTCACATTCATATGTGTTGTCTTTCCCTCCATAAATCATTGTGAAAACTCCACTGTGCTCTCTCAAATGTTGGTGACCCCTGGTCTCTGATGTATTTGTAAAAGGTATGTAATTGCTATAAGTTGAAAACATTGATAAATGCTGATCAGTCAAACTTTACACAACCAGCTACAGTACATTTAATACTTAATGTGGTGAGTTATGATCTCCATCTGTAACTGTCCACCTACAGTAGATAAACGAGACAAAGCTGTTTATGACGTATCTTGAGTAACGACCATAAAATGTGCTCCTATTCTGCATTTTACCCATTACTAAACAGCTAAAGCTTTGAAGTTATGAAGTAATGGACTACTGTGCTTTATTTCTTCTTGACATACTCTTTATCAGTTCCAAAAACATGTGCCTACTCTGAAAGCTCTGTGGTTTAATGTCCAGTAAACTCACAGCAGAGTTGATAATTCATCAGTCTTATTTATCCAGTGTAACAAATTTAGACTTCCCAAATTCCACCAACTTTTTAGGCCTACCTCTGCAGACTCAGTAACCCTGAAACACATATGCATAAACATATATGCAAGCACACAAAATGCACACAGTATTGTTGGTATGCAGGAATTTGGATTAATAGTGAGGAAGAAAAAAGAAAATATTAACTCAAAGATAAATGCTTATCTTACTGTCAAATCTGTTATTTCTTATAAAAAAAATCTCACGTGAGCTAATTCAAGAGGCAACAATCCACTGGCAGAGGGGAAGGTAGGTAAACGAACCTTGTTTGCTTAATGTTATAATTGCAGATGATAGTAACTTATACACCACTGTTTTATTCCCCCCAACATTTTCTTTCTTGATAGTAACTGGGGGATATGTATACTGTATGGTTGAACAAAAGTAGTGTAGATTGGAACAATAGAGAACATAAAGGATTTTTTGTTACGCCATTGAAACCACTGAGGTTTGTGAGACACTTGAGCTGCAAGTTAAGATGATAACAATCAGTACCAATATGAATTCAGTTTTTTATATAATATGACATCTGATCTATCGAGAGGAGAACAAGACTTCATATGGAATCTTGGAACACGCTGACCTTGAGATTTATAGAGGTGTATAGGGTTTATTCATGAAACGATGATCAAATAATGTATTACAAAATAAAATCTTCAATGTGGTATTCAGTTTTTTTTTTTTTTGTGTTTGCAGTATCCATTTTGAAATTGTAGTTCACGCTCATTAGTCTTTTTGTAACTGGACAATGTTGGAATTTTAATCTATTTTAGTGCTTGAAAGGCATTTAAATTTTCTGTCTTTTCCACGACATCAGGTTATAATTTACATTTCAGGTCATCTAGTGAAGCCAAACCCAGCATTTTACTCTGCTATTACATAAGATTCAACCAATCATTATCTAATGAAAAACAGGTTGAATGATCAAAAATGCTGCTTTGGAGAAAGTGTCTGATTTGATTAAGTCAATTTAAGGACTATATCCAGACAATGAACATGTCCTGATTTGCATATTTATTTTGTGAATAAGTATGCATTTTATACCAGAATGTGAATTGTGAGCTACAATGGTAAGGCCATGACATGCTCTATTAGGCCTCTGATTGACTTATCTGATCTTATTCACTAACCCTAACCCTAACTCGTCATTACCCTTAATGACTAAACATAATAAAGTTGGCCATCTGTATTCTGGAGGAATGTTTTTAATGAGTAATTTTAGGAAATGTATGATAATTTCTGAATTAAATTTTCATGCTAGACAGACAGACTGACTGACTGACTTTCCCAAACTGGGAAATTAAAATCTATGCTAGATGTACATTTGCTATATTCAACTACTGATAACTGTTTTCTTATGAGACACTTCTTGTCATATTAAGACAAGATAGCTATTTTCTTCTAAAATGAAAATGGTAATCAAGTTATCTAAAGGAAGGGCATGGCTATATTTTAAAAAAGATGATAGAAAATAGGATATACTAATAAATGTGTCCATGTACAGTGAACAGGGATGAAGGTACCTCAAGCTACAGATCAAAAGCATATTTGAGAGCTGACAGAGACTCACAAACATAAGCAGACACTGAGGAGATCAGATGAGGATCTGACTCTAAAGTTGTGTAACGTGCCAAAGTCTTTCATGACCAGCCCTCCTCGACATCCACATGGAAAATATTGTCAGTTACTTTAAGTGTTTCACAATATAGCAAGCAGTAATATTGAAAAAAAAAAACACAAAGAGCAGTTCAGGCGAGTTCCACAGGTGCTGATGTGGAGTGAAAGACTAAGGAGACAAACCTGCTATAGTACAGAAATGTGTGCTGTACTTGACATGTTTGGTGTAAATGTTATGAGAGTAAATTTGAAATTATATTAGAATTATTAGCATGTTTCAATTGAGCTGTAATTCAGTTTAACCTCTGTTATGTAACATGTTTTCATAGATCATATTAGCACGGGCAAAAAAAGCTTAATAAAGTAAATAGATTTCAGGTTTGTACCATCATGACAAAATAATAAAACATGATTAATAAGACAAAATTCTAATAAAAACTGTTTTCTCTTTTTATTTGAACAAATCATGCATGCACAAATGCATTTTATGAAGTCATTACAACTAAAGTTCAGGATGAAAACCCCAACTAAGTGTTTCTCAACTCCTTGCACAGCTGTTTGATGATTTATCGTTGCGTGTGAATCTTCTAAAGTCATCTCTATGAGGACAAAGACTGCAACCCAGCCATCATGCTTAAGCTGCACTATTCATGTCCCTAGACTCCACATCTTCCAATTGGACACCACCCTCTTCATCAAGGTCATAGCCGTCACCGAGATCATAGCTGACTATATGTCGTCTCACTTCCATTTCTTCAGTGGTTGTTAATGCAGTAGCATTGTCACCATGTGTGTTTTGTTCATTTCTTTGTCTCCAACTATGCCCCAGCAGTTCATCCACTGGATCAATTCAGCCACTTTAAGACATAGAATCGCAGACCATATGATAAAAATCTCAAGGTTTGTCAAGCTTTCCATGATTGGACCTCATTCTTGGACCAATAAACCAAGTTGGAGGATAGTGAGTTGTGTGATCATTGAGTCTTTACATCAATTTCCTTTATTTCCCCCAGTCACAAGACTATGTATGACCAGACTCAATCAAACCCAAAGCTAAACATATGGAGGTCATCTGTTTCACAGTGGAGTCTTCACCCTGCAAGGAAAGTCTCAACATCAACAGCTTTTTCATGTGAGAATAAAACACTGTCACCATGATTGCTGAAGTCAAAATGACATTTTGTGTCAGTTCCACATTTATATTAATAGACTAACACCTGCACCACAACTAAAGACAGAAAGGTGAACCTAAGGTCTACCAAATGTGAAAGCCAATTCCTAACATTGATTGAAATTTAACTGAAAGTAGAGTTCACCTAACTCTCATCAAGCTTTTGAAATTTGTGACTTGTAATGTTGACATCACTAATCTTTTCATGTTTTCTTCAATTAATTTTGACATTCAGGGGAAAATCAACAGAAAGGGAAGAACAGATTTTCCACTCAACAAAATAAAATACTTATAAGAAATTAGCTCCAAACTAAACAAGCAGCTAACAATTTGGTCTGTAAAACAAATATGCTTTATCTAGAAAATGAATTTAAGACATTTTTACTGCTGCATTGTTGCATTACTTATCAATCAATGCATTTAAATGCTAATGCTAGAGAGATAAATTGACACAGATAAATGTTTGTGGAGCCTCTTTGCTGTTTAGTGAACATCCCTACCCAATTGAACAACAGTACTCACAGAATTTTATGCCAAATTGCTTCGTCTGCTCTGAAATATAAATATAGATATAAATATAAATATTGTCCAGAATAGGTTGATTTCTATATTTGTGTGCTGTTTTACTGGGAGAGTGTATGCTACTCTCAGAATTTGACTTTTTTTTTTCCTCAGCTTTTTTGTCACCTTTGAGCAGGCTATTAAGACATATTTTGTTTACTAGCCTTTTTGCAAGCAGAAAAGAGTGTCTTTACGGTCAGGATCAGGCTACAAAACCGAATGGAGTTCAGACCCAGAGTTGGGAACAGGTCTAGGAAGCTTCTGGAATCCTGTCGCGGGAACGGGCTGGGGTCATGGCGTGGGAACTGGCTGGGGGTGGACTGGAATGCGGACTCCGAAGCAGCCTGGGGTTCAGAAACAGACTCGGGAACAGACTCTGGAGCAGGCATGGAAGCCCTCACTGGAACAGGCTCTGGGACTGGCAAAAAAACTGGAGCTGTCCCCCGGCTGCCTCCTCTCGGCAGCCAATTCTGGATCCCAGAGCTCGCTGCTGGTCAGGGCAGCAGGGTTTGGACCCAAATGCAGAACACTTTTGGAGAAGCTTTCAATCATATTTCAATCAGTAACGCAAAAATTCAGGACACACAAGAAAACTCCAGCAAACTAGATGAGATGAGAGTCAGGTTTAAGAAGCCTCAGGCTAACCACCCTGATCAAATCCAGGTGTTGAGATGAGGGACAGGCATGGATACGAGACTCTGCCCAAAAGTTCGGCCTCTCCTCCTGCCACACCCCAGCACAGCAGAGCAGCAACACCTAGCTGTGATAGTGCTGGGTTCTATTTTGGTGGCCTTTTCCAATCTTTATTATTATTATTATTATTATTATTATTATTATTATTATTATTATTATTATTATTATTATTATTATTATTATTATTATTATTATTATTATTATTATTATGCAAGAAAACACTAAACAAAAATCTTGAAATTAAATGTGCTGCTATTTTTAATCTATGAACCAGTAATACTTCAAATCTGACATATTTTGTTTTTTTTTTACAATTCTGATGTGTATGTTGCAGATAATAGTATTTACAAGAGCAATCTGCCATTAGGTTTTTCCATAAGTTCGCCTTGTCTGAAATCTAAAAGGCTACTTTCATTAGCTTATGACTCTACATAACAGCACAGTGTTCTATCTGATGTGCAGTCTTGTTATAAATGATGTTTTTTTTTAATCATAAATTGTTTGGAATGTGTACATTTTTAAATAACAGTATTTATAAAACCTTCCCAAAATGCCAGCTTTTTTCAGTAGCACTTGTTTTATTTCAGTTTTTTTTATGACAATAATTATGAAAAGTTTAATAATTTATCTTGATTTGATTTCTTAATTTTAGCTCCTGGGAAGTGCTTCCAAGTCTAATTTAATATATTCACATCAGGTGACTCATAGATGGTCACAAAATGTACCAACTGTTGCTAGAGTGGTTTGCTTTTTGATTTTGAGTAAGAAAAATATACTGTGACATTCAAATCTTGTGATTAGTCCAAAATGTATGAGACAATACATAAATGGTCAACAAAAACGACAATACAGTATGTTACAATCATTCTACCAATATGATGATTAATCTGAAGAATTCAGGGTAAACTGGTCTTTTAAATAAGATCAGCACAAGAGATGGACGTCTTCTTAGACTTGGATTCGTAGAGGAGAGTTCTTGTTCACATCAGGTCTCACGTTACACTGGGTTCATGAAGTTCACAGTGCACGATATGAGGAAACCAAAAATGGAATGAATCGTAATATTAGCTCTGAGTTGCTTTTGTGGAAAGTGGGCTGAGACATGGTTTGTTTTCATTTGCATACTCTGAGGTATCACAAGGACATAAACACATGACCTGTATCACTCAATCTCTTTGGCATATTGATCATTACCAAAAACACAGAGGCTCTTTGCTTTTTCAAGCTCACTGAGCATTGTTATGATTCACTGTCATCATTCATAAGCAAGACAGAACCCAATGAAAAACATTTTGAAAATGTCATCTAACTGGCTAATTTTCAAGTCACAGCCATTTTGTTTCTTTTGCTTTGAAAGTTTGCTATTAATTTCTTTTTGTTTTCTGTTTTTTTTCTTTTGCTTTAACAGTTCTTGCCACACAGAACAGCATTCTACTTTTTGCACAGTAAAGGTTTAGGCACACTAATGTCTGTGCTTGTGAGATTTTGGCTATATCTACTTACATGCATTCTGTTTATTACACAGACCGCTGCTGCTATGAAGCACCTGGAATACTCACAATGTCCCACTAACAGGGCCTGACAGGTCTTCTTCATGAAGATCCAGAGGAAGAACTTTATGAGTCTTAAATTCTGATTAGGAGGTAGGGTATTACATGAGATGTCTACAAGAGCCAAATGAACTTTACACAAGGGCAGAACTTTTCGGCTCTTGCAGAAATATTCATTTTTAGAAGGATGCTTTGATGTTATGAGACCATATTTCAACTTTTGTGTCTAAGATATTATTTCAACCTGGAGAAACAAATGAACTGATATGTGATGTCAGTCAACATTGGTGGTGGTGGTGGCTGATGAGCCTACTGAGACCAACAAAGCTGGGGAAATTGTGAAATTTGTGAATCTGTAGTGATACAGGGATGTGGAGTATGAATAAGAATTAACACCAACAGTCACTAGGGAATCATGGGTCTATAATTAATACATGACAGACACAAAAACACAAACACACACACACACACACACACACACACGCACACACACACACACACACACACACACACACACACACACACACACACACGTCTGATTTCTTTTTTTAGTTTTGTTTTGTTTTGTTTTTAACAATGAAAAAAATAATACATGAATCAGCCTCATTCTTTTTAGGTTAATGGTAAAATTTATATTTAATACAAACAAACTTAAAAAGACGATTAATTTTCTGTGCCAGCAACGATGTGGAAGATGAAGATGATGAAGATATCCTAATTAGGCTTCAGGACCATGGATAAGTGCCGATCACACCAACATCACAGGAGGATTTAGATGAATGTGAACGGTCTGTATAACCTACTTTCCTCCACATGTTTTCCATGTGCCCGACAAGGCTTCTGGCAAACTGCAAACAGGAGTTCTTGTGGTTTTCTTTTAACAATGGTTTTCTTCTTGCCCCCCTTCTATACAGGCCAGATTTGTGCAATGCATGACCAATAATTGTCCTGTGGACAGATTCCCCCACCTGTGCTGTGGAACACTGCAGTTCATCCAAAGTCACCATGGGTTACATCTCTGATCAGCGTGCTCCTTGTTTGGTCTGTAAGTTTAGATGGATGACATTTCTGAGTGAAGGATTCAACATTGTTCCATGAGATGTTCCAAGCTTGGCAAATTATCCCTATGTCTGGTCTGTTCTTTGGACTTCATGATGTAGTTTGCTTCCCAATATTTTCTTAACCAAAGTCTGAGATCCGCACAGTGGACAGACCAGTGGACTCTATTTAGTCATTAGGTCAACATTCGATCATTCAGCAATCATCATGCAACTTTTGAAGGCAATTGGTTGCACTCAGAAGTATACAAAAAGGGTGCTGACTGCTTTTGCACAAAGTACTTTCAGTTTTCATTCATCCAGTAATTTTCTTAAATAGATTGATCAGTTGTAATCATCTCATCTTCACCAAAACATTCCTCTGTTGCACCATGCTGCCCATTTTTCAGTTTTTCATTTGTAATAACACTATTTCAATCATGTATCATTTTCTTTGTACTTTGTACTTCTTTGTACACACTTTGGTCTTTAATGTAATGTTACAATAAAATATATCCATGCTTGTGGTTGTAACATAGAAAAATGTGCAAAAATTTAAGCGGTATGAATATTATTGCAAACCACTGTATGTGGTACTGTGCTTCTGACTGTGCTTGTGTGTGACCAAATAACTCCATGTGGACACATATATACTTGCATTTTTTATGATTTTGTGTGTCCTTTTCAAGCCCCTGTCTTTGATTTGCCCTCCTGGAGTTGAAAGGGTAACCTGAGAAGTCAGCGCCCACAATGCTGCTCTCACCTGTGGCCTTTGATGATAGGACAGAGGCTACGTAGACCAAACCACGGATGTCTCTGTTGTGAAACACACACTTATGCACACATATACACACACAGATATTCTCTGTGACCTTTTGTTGTAGTGAATGCACAACTCAAACTAGTCCAGCTGCCTTTGTTGGCTGTTGCTCTGATGTGCTCCTGTTACGGCGGTGGATGGATGGGTGTCACACAGAGGTGAAGGCCATGCCCTCCTCTCTCCATCACTCAGCCCTCACCGATGGAGCCGCTGAAAACTCTGGACAACACTATTAAATCCACTCCATTGCTTCTACTCCACACATAACAATCTACCCTTTATAACTCTCTGTTCATACACAGTGATTCTCTTGTGCAAGTCCTTGTCCCTTTCACCTACAATTTTGACAAAGCAACATTTAAACACCATTCTCATTTTAAAGAAATGCATTAGTCTTTACTGTTTAAATAGGATCTGATCAAATCAACTGAAAAAACCTATCACTAAACATAATTAGGCTTACATTTTTCACTTTAACATAAATTAATTGGAAAAGGGTAAGTTTTTCATAAGAAGTGCTTTGACCCCAGGATGGAGCAAGAATGGCATTTCTTTTTTGCCAACTTTTGCCTTTCTTTTTTTGTACTTTAACAATAATCTTTCTAATAAAGTAATAGACACACTTTTCTGCCCAGTCTGCAGCCACAGAGGGTATACTTGGATAAAGAGTGATGAGTTGACATCAGGATGAGGAGATCTCCTGTGGACAGGTGAACCAGATACCGGCTCAGGTCAGTACAAGGTCAAAGCACAGCCAGAGAGACGGTACCTGTTTCTCTCTCTCTCTCTCTCTCTCTCTCTCTCTCTCTCTCTCTCTCTCTCTCCTCTCTCTCTCTCTCTCTCTCTCTCTCTCTCTCTGTCTCTCTCTCTCTCTCTCTCTCTCTCTCTCTCTCTCTCTAACTCTCTCTCTCTCTCTCTCTCTGTGTGTGTGTGTGTGTGTAGTATTGTGCGTCAGTGAGGTAACAACTCTTCTTCTCTCTCTGACACAAACCGACACACCTGAGCCCTCTCTCCACACACAACCCCACCATTTAGCCAGACAGAAGCAACCCATTGTCAAAGCAAAGACAGCCTGAAAGGGTCTCGTCCTCTTGTCACTTCATCCCTCCAGTTAACCCTCAATACCACAGTGGTGGTGACAATGACCTCTGTCTCCCATGGAATAAGTACTGCACCTGTGTAAAGGGGAGGTCTCATGCAGCCTGGCTTGATTCCCTTGTCTGCTTTCAGCCTCATTATCGATGTCATACAGCCTCAGGTCTCAAACAGTAAGCCCAGAATAGATAATCACCGTCTTGTATTAGTCTTTTGTGTAAATGGAACCTTCATTTTTTTGATGATCTTTGGTGTCAGCTTGAGTGCAAACACTCAAACTGGGTATCATCCATGTTGGAAAGATTCATTCATTCATTCATCTTCATTACCAGCTTCTTCCTTGTCGCAGGTTGCGGGGTTGCTGGAGCCTATCCCAGCGGACTGGGGGGCGTGAAGCAGTACACACTCCGGGCACAACACCTGTGCACCGCAGAGCCACATACAAACATGCATGCACACACTCACACCTATGGGCAATTTGTAACTGGCCAATTAACCTGAAGCACATGTTTTTGGAGGTGGGAGGAAGCCGGAAAACCAGAAGAGAACCCACGCAGACACCGGGAGAGCATGCAAAATCCGCGCAGACTGGGACTTGAACCCGGAACAGCCTTACTGTGTGTCAATAGCGCTACCCAGTTTTTTTATGAACTCAGAACATGAAGTGCATTAATGAATACAACGCATGCAATAGGACATTATGAACTACATAATTTTTAATTTTCTTTTCAATTTTTAAAGCCAGAGAGAGAGAAAAAAAGAGAGATAGAGACAGCACGTGTGTGAGTGTGTGTGTGTATGTGTGTGTGTGTGTGTGTGTGTGCGTGTGCGCGCTCTATGTAACAGTTAAAATATCTATACAGTATATGAATCATTAATTTGAATTGAAGTGAGAGAGTGTCAAACTAAGACCAGAGGTTTTCTGTTACATCCGTCTATGTCAGTGGTCCCCAAGCACCAGGTCGCGACCTGGTACTGGGTTGAGGGACATTAGGTACCGGGTGGCACAGAACATTTGACTTTCTTTTTTTAATTTATTACCAGTCTAAAGATGTTTTATTTTGAAAAGTGACATCTGTGCGAACTGACGTACAGACAAATGCGTGCGTCTGTCCCTCTTGACAGGTCTCGGTCACGTGTCAGGTTACCAGCCGTTACCACTAAATTAAGCGCCCACAACTGCGCCAGTGTTCTGGATTAAAGTCAAGGCAGATTATCCTGAGATTGCCCAAAAAGTATCAAAAATCCTGCTTTCATTTCCGACCTCCTGTCTTTGTGAAGCGGGATTTGTCTGCAGTGACCGTAAAGAAAATCAAACTACGGAGTAGAGCGGACGTCCAGAACACACTTCAGGTGTCATTATCTCTCGTTACCCCTAGATCAGCGGTCCCCATTAATTACAAATTGTTGAATGTACTGATTGTAAGTTGCTATATTTCAAAATAAACCTCATCAGTGTAGTCACTTGAATCAAGTTTTTAATATAATTATTTCTTAAAATTATTTTGTCAATAGATGTTGATTATCAATTTAAGAAAAAAAGTCTGTTTATTGTCTGTTGATGTCTGCATTTTACATAAAACCACTGCGGATGATTTATTATTAGACTACAGCTTTCCTGGCATCATTAATGATTATCGAGCAGATGAAGGCCGGTCCGTGGTGCAAAAAAAGGTTGGGGACTGCTGGTTATGAGGATTTTCCTTCAGCACGAGTATTGACGAGTTTTACTCGTATTGTGCTCGTACTCGTCAAAAATGAGTACGAGCACAATACCCGGCTCAACCCTAGCAAAAATTGACCCCAATAACTACTCATCAACCTAATATCAATTCAATATCATTTTACCCGTTATTACTATTTGTCATCACTCTCAGTCCACTATGAATCAGTTTGCTTTCTCTGTGTCATAAGAGATCTGTTGGTTCAGTCTGTCTCCTGAACCAAAAGATCTCTAATCCCATGATCACTTCTCATTGATTAGTACAGAGACTGCATCAGGCTTCCTCCCACCTCTAGGAATCTGTAGTCAAATTCTCATAGCTGGTCTTTATCACATTGAGGTGAAAGTGGGAGGGTGGGGAGCAGCAGCACGACAGAAATAGATGATGGCACATGCATTGTATGTTGTATTATCTATGTAATTGGAATGGAAACAGTGGCTGCTATTATTGACCTAACTTTGAGGCAGAAGGTGAACAAGGCTAGTGACAACATTACCGTCATAGCTGACATACTGTCTGTGTCCTTGCCTTTGTAAGGGTCACATGAGCTATTCTTCACATATGCACTTTAATACAGAAGATCAACCTGCAACAACAGAGTGAGGCTTAGCATGGTGAATCACATCAGACACACATATCAGCTGACATTGTCATGGTCTGTGTCTGAGCACCAGATTTTCCTCTTTTTTCCCTTGTGCTGCCCTCCATTGCCCTCCAGGGGAATGGAGTTCAGGACTGCAAGAAGTCCAGTAACTCAATCGTTTTCTCTGCTGAAGTCCAGACAGTTAGATAACTAAAAATATGGGCTTATATTTTTTGGTTGTTGGACTGAAGAAATTAATTTAGTACACAATATTTATGAAAACAAAGTTGAATATTTTCCAGTTAAATGCAGGGTGTGAATCGTCAAAAAACAAAACAAAAAAAAAACAGAATATGGGATTTTTTTCTTTATTTTCTAAAGCAAACAACAGGTTAATGAAGATCCCATGAGCCTAAATTCAGAACAGTTGAACATTCATATGTTATAAAAACTTCAAAAGACATGAAACATTTAATTTTCTTAGCCAACTACGATGTGGATGATGTCCTAATTAGGCTTCTGGACCAAGGATAAGGGCTGATCACAGGAACATGGCAAGAGGATTTAGACTAATGCAAATGGTGTGTAAAACATAACAAAGGTTAAGATTTCATGTCATGTCAAAATAACAGCAAATAAAGGAAAGTTTGCTGTGATGTCAGACTTCATGTGGCCATTTTCAGCTTTCCTGTTTGCGTGTCATCTGCAGCATTTCGTCTTTTCTTTATCCACATCCACATCTCTGCAAACTTCTGAACAGGAAATGAGCACATGATTGGCTAATTAACAAGAAAAGAAGACTGTTAATCGTGGACACATTCATTCTGTTACGCTCTGCAAAGCAAAGAGGGGAATTCTTTCTCGTATCACTGTTTCATTTAAAAGAAATGAACCTGACGTATTGTCTGCAGTTACAGTGTGACAAGGTTCCAAACTCCTAACAGTTCTCGTTTGCCACGTTTAGTGCAGCTCAATTAGTTCCATCTGTAAAAATCCATTATCTGCTCAATTACTGACGTTTTGAGCCTGCTGCAAAAATATGGTGACGTTTCTGATCAAAAAAGGATTTTGAAGGAAGGAGAGAAGAAGGAGCTGCTCTTTGGGGCTAACGTTGTCTAAACGATCTCAGAAGTTTCCAACCAATTTTTAGATGAACTCTACATGAGAGGAAATATCTCTCTCATCCTGCTGGAAACGGTGCGTGGTGCTCTTAGAGATTCACTTTTATAACATCTAACATCCCCTGGAAAGACTGGACAGCTGCTACCAAGCCACGGTTGTTTCTCTATGATGTTACATCAACTGGGATCATCCCATATACTCTCATTTTTGCCTCTAGAGGACTGTAGCTGTGATATATGATGAACATTCTGACTGAGCTCAATGCCTGCTTTATCCTATTTAAATAAAAAAATCTCTTCTCCTTTCTTAATTGTTACTGAACTGGTCAAAAGCCGACAGAGCCAGCAAATTAACATTTTCACAGTACCAGCTAGCCAAAATGCACTCTCGTAGTTATCCTCATTGAAATTCTGAAATCATTTCAGTAAAAGCCAAACAACTAAAACAAAAATCAAATGTCAGACTTCAGCTCATTCAACACCTGCTGCTTGACTGCACAGCCAAGGGAGAGAGATCATTAGTTCAGATTGAGCTACTTTGCATTGACTTCTTGCCTCACTCACAATTGACTTGAATGTCCTCCACCACATAGACAAAGCTCTTAATGGACTGAGACCCAGCTACGTTGCTGGCTCCTTTGTTCACTATCTGTCTTTAAAAATACAGACATCATCTGCTGTTGGTTTGTTGGTTGTTCCCAGAAATAGTCAAAAGAAAATCGGGGATGCAGCTTTTGTCAATTAAGATCCAAAACTATGGAATACTCTACTTCGGATATCAGGGAAGACAGATCACCGAATATTTTCAAAAGGAGCACACATACACACACAAGTGCGTACGCACGCATGCATGTTCTCACGTACATTCTACGGATGAATTAATATCTGTATTTTAGCTTATTTTATTTTTGTTATCTGTTTTAAATGTAATTCTAATGTCAGTATTAGTTTACATCAACTTTCCATTCTTATTTCTATTTTCTTTATTTTTTGAGATCATTCAGCATGTAAATTCTTTATTGTAATGCACTTTTGCAATGCGGTAAATTACTATTAGCTCTCAGAGTTTGGTTGTCATCACATTTAAATAGTTGCTCAGGCTGTAATCTGAAGAAATATCAAGTCCCCATGCTGAACTGACAAATCTCAGTTTGACATACATCACATGTAGCCTTAACTAATTGGTTAATCATGCAATTGTGGTTCACAGAGTGGAACTGGGCTTCTTGTGGACATGAAAGTCTATGAAAGGAGTGTGACCTCACATTCACTGCAAAACATTTAGAAGAGTGTTGTTTCCTTTGTTAAGTAATCAATGTGAAATGAAAGTCCGGAAGAATCAATGAAACTGTAAGCGATGAGTCCATGAGACCGCAGTACCTAAAATACTGTATACATTTCATATATCAGAAGACTCTTCTCTTTCTAAATGGCCATACAGCAAAGGGTTAACAGTTCATTGTGGGACTGGTCATCTCACCTATCGCACTGACAGCTGGTGTTAATCAGGAAACTGTAACAGCTGTCATGGAACGCTAAGGAGGGCAGCAGGCACATCTTCTGAAAACTGAGGGGCTGACTTTGGTAACACTGTACCATGACAAGATAAAGTAGTGCACATCTGCTCAGTCTCAGCACTCATCACTGATTTTACGATGGTGAAAGAGTTCAGGCCAGACAGTGTTCACGCAGACATTTGGATATTCCAAGAAATGTATGAAAGAGGCCTGTGGAAACTGAGGCTTATAGATGCATCTTCCAAGAGCATCCGCTCAATGTCAAAGTTCAGTCATTTTGTCTTTAGACTATTGTATTGATAGAACACACAATCCTGCATTTAACGAAGTATCAGGTAGTACTGAAAGTCCAAATCAGTTTGGAACTGATTCTTAAGGGTTTCTTCAAGTAGGCCTGTGTCACGGCAAGATAAAAAGCAGCACATCTGTTTAGTGTCAACGATATGCCACGGCAGAGGGCTGGAGGGATGAACTTGTTGAGGGGGGTGTGTTGCAGTGATTTAAACTCATGGTGGGTGATTTAAACTCATGAGTTGATGGCCCTGCTTTTGCTCTTTTGGAAAAGTTTAAGGCGACCAAAAACAGAGGGTTTTAGAGTGTTTTGTTCAAAGTTTGTTAATGGAGTTCTTGCAATGGTGTTGAATGTGTTTTTATTTAGACTGGCTGTTTATGTGTACGTAGCGTCTTTCATTGTGTGTGTGTGTGTGGTCTCACGGTCTCATACACAATAAAGTACAACCAGACACAGTAGTATCCTGTTTTAACAGGTCAGAGGTTTACATTCTTCCTCTGACTAATAGTTTTAATTTATCACATCCACACTTCTAACCATCTGATAATTAATCCATTTAACTTATTCTCTCTGGAAAGTGAGCACTTTGCGGTACGATGTTGCCCATGTGTAAGGCAACTTTTCTCTTGCTTCACAGTGCTTGTCAACAAAAGTGAAAATTAACTTGTATTAAAAGAGTCCATGGCTCATTTTAAGTTTGAAAACAAACAGTTCAACAGTTGGTCTGCATGAAACAAAAAAAATAAAGATTTCTTGTTTTTTTTGTGCTCAAACGTAGGTGGACAAGACTGATGATATTTCTTAAAGCAGACGTTGCTATGAATTTATGTTGTTTGTTTGTTTTTTTCAGCAGCTACGAAAACAGCAGTTAGTTTAGAGTTCTAAAGTGTAGAGTTATTTTATATTGGAGAGCTTTTTGCTAACCTGATGCTCACCTTTTAAAATACTTTTAGCGAGTTACTATCATCTCCAGTAGAGTGAGGACAGTCACTGCAGACCACAGTCAATACAAAAAGGATATAATACATCAGAAAAAATTGTCAAGTTATATCATTAAGTGGTGTTAATTGATAGCATTTTCCACTTTCCAAATCATAAATCCATAATTACAGTAGATTTTGAATTATTACTACACTATTTTAACAAGGTCACTTCAGACATAAGCGTTTCACTCCAGATTTAATTTGTTTGACTTTTTTTCAAATGTACAGTATGTCTTCTGTTTTCTATCAGTGATGTGAAATGCAATGATACCGAGGTCAGCTTGTATGAGGTGCAGGATTTCTCACAGTGTGATGAAATATAGAAATTAAGAAAAGCTTTACAACAAAACTCCCCCCATTTTGCTCTCTCTTCCTCCTTCCCAAGCCAGTACCTCTGACATCAACCCTGGAGAATGGCGCTGCTGAGCAGGCAGCGCTCAAATATTCACAGGGAAATATGCACTGATTCATTTCATTGGATTGGTTCCCTGTCATGCAACCCTTCCTCTCTCCATTGATTAACGACTGGATTACTGGAAAAATTGCCTCAGAAATTATGATCAGTTCACAGAAAAGTTAAATACAAACCTTGAAATGAAATGTTCTCATGTGCTGAAGTCATAATTTTAGTAGCAATGGTTATCATTTTATTAGTGTCCTATTTTCTTCCATATAAGGTTTGTCTGTACATCTCAGTGTTTTAAAGTATCTGTTTGCGTGTACAATCACGAGTCTACTGCTGAGCAAATAAACGTGTACATGTGTTTATAAGAACACGCCTGTTCGCGCGTGTTCGTTTTACCTGGTATCATAACTCTGCCCAGGACAGTTTTATAAAGTGCAGTGCAGCCAGCGATGTCGCAGTAAATCAGTTTTATTTCCTGTATGTTGAGGGTCAGCTCTCTTGACACCCCTGGACCTTGACACCACAGGAATGGCTGGCTCTATTTTGCTGCTGCAGCTGTGTTGTTGTAGGCTGGAAGTCCACGGGAATTTGTTCCTTTACCAACCTGAGACACCTGAGGAAAAAGAATGGCTGCCATTGCATCTTGCAGTACTTAGTTCATTCGAGGTATTTTGTGTATTATTTTTCTGCTTTATCCAACAAATTCCCTTTTTGTTTAACAATTACTGTATTTTTCTGAACAGGAGGCTGTTCAATACAAAAAGCTAGAGTGAGGAGCCTATCTTAAAATCAAGACTGGAAACAGGTTTAGAAGTTTATCTGTTAGACTATGTGTTACTTGGCTTTAGCGTCAAACTGAAGAGACACAAAGCAATTAACTGTTTTTCTTCAAATGTCAAAC